>OZ020530.1:14296079-14896079 GCA_963971445.1 Ornithomya chloropus | reverse complement strand
CGGGTTTCTAACGTCTGCCTTTGAGAGAGGCTTTAAGCTGTTAGTTTAGACATATTTATACCCTCCACCTCTGTGATGAGAGTATACTAAGTTTGTTCTTCCGTTTGCAACACCCAGAAGGAGGCGTCAGAGACCCCACAATTATATATATTCTTGATCAGCGTCAAAAACTGAGTCGATTTAGACATGTATGTCCGTGTGTCCGTATGTCCGTGTGTCCGTCTGTTGTTGGCACTCTCACGGGCGTAAATTTTGAGATATTGAGCTGAAATTTTGTACAGGCACTTTTAGTTTTTGCACGCAGATCGCTATTTAAAATGGGCAAAATCGGTCAAGAGCCACGCCCACAATAGACAACAATATATTTATCTACCACAAAAATTGAACTATAAAGTTGAAATTTGGTATGTATATCTATGAATATTAGATTCATTGGTATGCCAAAAATGGGCGTATTCGGATTACAGACACGCCCACAATTAATACAAATCTTTATATCTGCCACAAAAGTTGACTTAGGAACTTGAAATTTGGTTGGCGTATACATACTTATTCCAACCACTGATATGCCAAAAAAGGGCGCGGTTGGATAACAGACACGCCCACAATTTTTAAAAAACCATATTTAACGTAAGAGTAGACTTGCATGCTGATACATAATACGTACACTATTATAGGGCGCAATATATATATATATATTTGCCACGCCCTTTCTTTTAGAGGTGGGAGGTATTTCAGATTTGGTTTAAGCCAAATTTAGTTTTCTTACTTGTTTTGTTTAAATTTTTCACATTTCTAATGCAATCACTTCAGTCATAATAGTCCAAAGGAAGTAAACTTTTTTCATAAATTTTCAAATTTTATCATATTTGAAAAAGTTTGAAAAATTATGCGCCCACACGGGAGGTAAAGCATAAATAAACTAACATGCATCATGTCAACAACATTCATTAACAAACAATGGCCGATTGTTTTAATATACATGTGTCGGTGTACACGGGGATGTATTTTACAAAGCAAGTATTATTCCGCCTGGAACTCATTTGATATTTACCAAGTTCTTTACCTGCTGTGCCCATATTCAAAATGCTAATCTCGCCAAAATAGGAACCGGCCTTCAATGAAGCCATTACAGTTTTACCATTATCAGCCACCACCTGCAGCCGCCCACGATTCACGATATACATCTCTTTGCCCACTTCACCTGGGCACACACGGATTAAAAATCAAGTGCATTAAAAGCAGAAGGCCGACCATATGGATATATTGAGTGGCCACAAAATATTTATAACATCAGCAGCGACAGTGTAGTAGTTGAGTGTGTGTGTGTATGGTACAGGAAGCAAAAGATTCACCAAGTATTCAAGTGTGTATTGAATTATTTAGTGTTTTATTTATTTTTTATTTATTTTTTTTGGTGGTTAACGATTTATAGCACCCACCGAAGACCACACCATGCCACAAGCAATCAAGCAACATTGAGCCAACCAGCCAACCAACCGAGCAATTCGTACCGTAAAGTGTTTTATATATTTTGTTGGCGTTTGTAATGGCATTGGTTGGTTATGTAAGCGTTTTGTTAAGCGTTAATATAGAAAAGGTTTTCATTTGCAAGTTTTGTTGTTGTTTGGTGTTGTGTTTTTGGAGTATTTTTGCACAGCCGGTGTTTTTTATTTTTTTATTTTTCGTTGGCAGTTAATTTCATTTCGTTGTTGGTTTGATTTTGTGGTCGGCAGTAATTTATCAGCCAGAGAGATAAAAGCGAACACCAACACCAACACCAACGCCAACACACAAAGAGATGGATATTCAATAGGCAAGCGAAGGTATTTTTGCCAGAATTTACCACATCCGCCCGCACAAACACACACGTATATGTATTAAACGTAAATTCGTTTAATGTTTACCATTCACCGTGTAAAGTTGTTTAAATATTTTATAGCGTTCAGGTGTCGTCAGCATCCAGCAGCAGCCCAGTCCATACATCGGTATCAAGTGGCATTTATGATATTGCGATAAGTTGGAGAGAATTCATGCATTGACAGATAAATTGAAATGAAATTTCATCATTCATACATACACACACACACACACACACACATTTGCCATTGTGTTAATTATATTTGATGAAAAAGTCGAATTAATGAGTGAGAGAGAGAAAAAGACAAAAAAAAGATGAAATTTTTTAAAATAAAAATAAAAATAAAAAATAAGAAAAAATCGCCACCAAACTTACCTTTACGGCATATATAATCACCGGGTGAAAACAATACCGGCCGTAACCTCAACACTAATTCACACAGAAAGCCAGCTTCAGTATTTTGAAATATTTCCACACGCTTCAGTGTGTCTAAATGGACGTTAATTGCTATTTCAGCCTGTGGATGATCGACACGAAATTGTTCAAATAATAACAATTTCAAACGTTTCGTTTTTTCTTCTTACAGCTCACCTTTAGTTTATCAGGAAGACAGGATACGGCGCGTTCCTCATCGGAACATTTTTGCGTCAGCCATAAATAATCGAACCATTTAATCACTTTCACCTGCAAGTGATTAGGCACTCGGCGCATACGCATATATGTCTTCACACCATCCAATTTTGCTTCAAAAGAATAAAAAAAAAGAACAAAATGTTTTAAATTATACGAAAATACAATTATTTCATTTAAAAACGTTCAGTAAACGAATGAATGGCAAACATTTACTTGACCATTATAATAACAGGTTTTTATAGTCTGCACTAAGTTTGCCTCTTCATTTTTAACACCTAGAGAAAGGTAATATCGTTTCGATCAGCATCAACAACTGAGTCGTTCAAGACATGTCATTCTCGTGCCTTTTTAAAAACCAAAATTTAACTTTGTCACCTTTATTCATATGAATAAACTTTCACACTTGAAACAAAGTACTTGCGGTTGATTGTTTCGGTGCTTATAAAAGGTGCAGAGTACTTGAGATTCGGACCAAGCGGAATTTAGTTTTCTTAGTTGCTTTCTTTAATCTAATTACTGTATTTTTAATTTGAAAAGGAAAAACAAATATTAATGTAACAATAAAACGTTAATTAAGTTATTTAAAATATTGCATCAATCAAGCACAGCCTGGCTCTTGTAAACATTAAAAATAAAAGAAAATCGGTGAACAGTGAACTTAGTAGGTACATGATTATGCCTTCTATAGTTTATATATTAAATAGGAACTAAAATGTCGAAGCACACAGAAAACTGGGGATAAACTGAGTTTGTCATTCGACTTGCCACACCCACAAGGAGGCGTCAGAAACCCTACACTGTCTATATATTCTTAATCATCATCACGCACTAAGTCCATCTAGACATGTACGCCCATGTGTCTGTCTATTATTTGCACTCTTACAGTCGAACATTTTATATATTTTGAATGTAAATTTTTAATTAATGCTAAACAAAAACATAAATACTTTATATAATCTCTGATATATAATAATGTAGTAGAGCACGTAGGTGGGGAGTGTTCGAAAGAGTTTCTTGTACGGCCTCCATATTACATGCTTTAACAAACAATAATACTAGGAAGGATAAACTACTGTGGCATGTGGAGCAAAAGGCTTTAAAATTCGTACAAATAACAAATATTAGATGGATGTTTCATCCGGTACGTTGGTGGGTACGAGGGTGAGCCCTCTTTCAAAAGACGTTTTTCATGGTACTTTATAGTCATCACAGAAGCTATCTGAGTGAACTTATTAAAGTCAAACTAGAATCATTTGATCAATTACGATGCATCGACATTAAAATTTTAATGAAAATATTTTTTTTTTGGAAATTTCGCTTTGATAGGGATTTTGACAAAATACTAAAAATCGTTCGATTCTCTTCAAATTTGGTGCAATGCAATCTTATGATAAATGGAATTTTTGTGATGAGTTTCATTGAATAACATCAAGAATTGTGGATTTTTGACAAGTGGTGATCTCTTCGGATGGTGTGCCTTTCGTGACAACACAAAGTTTGAACTGAACAAATAATAAGTAAAAATAACCTAAGCTTTCTTCACCAACACTTTTTATTTGAAGAACAGTATAATTCCTTGGTATTTTGTTTTGGACAATTTACCAAAAATTTTCGTTGTCTTATGGTAAATATTTAAGCTAAAGGCTGTTTGGAAAACTTGTTTGTTTTCTGTTTATTTTCATTCATAACCGAATGAGATGAGAAGCAGAACAGATAAATGTATCTGTCTACTCCCGCTTCAAGAACATGATCCCATTTCACGCCAAAAGTTGTGAAATTGAATTTATTCTGTGAACCTCTTGGCAAAACATTTTACGATGAATAACATAAAACCAATTTTAGCATGAGAGCACACACACACACACATAACTTTTATTTTATATACGATATAAACATAGTGTATGCAGTAAAAACAAAAACAAAAGCAAAAACAAAAACAAAACAACTGGTTTGGAAGCAGGTTATAAAAATTGGCAACGAAGGCAACGCTTTGGTTTGTGTCAAATAATTTAATTTATTTACGAAACTTATCCAAACACTTCTTGTGATGGCCGTAATTAGATTTGCCAAACAACAAAGTGGGCGTAACGAGAGAAACTCTTTTAGAGCGCCGACAACAATTTTAAATTTGATCCTTTTCAAAGAATAATAATAATGTTGTTGTTGTTGCAGTAATTGTCAACATTTATACTAATTTAATCTACTCAGCACCACAAAGGATTTGTATAGAAGTAAAATACAATTCGTTATGGTTCCCTTCTCCCTCTTTCTCTCTCTTTCACTCTATATCTTCTTCTCATTTACTCTTTATTAAAAAATTACATCTACTAAGTTGTGTCAGACCAGAAAGCAACTATTACAAATGCCATTAAATTAATCTAAAAACTTTACATTTATATTGAATCCATCCAGTGTCTGTGGTGCAGTGAATTTTCGCAACATTTATCCATGTGTCGTTCTGTAGCTAAACTGTACAAAGCACCAATTACTTAATTAAACTATTTAACAACGAGTAATATGTTGAATGTAGGATTGATTTTGCTTAAAAGAACAAGAAAAACGAGAAACAAACGCGAAGTAAAGGATAATGAAGAAGAAAATTAAAAGCGTCTTAAGCTTGCAAGTGTCTGCACCTTCTAAGACTTAACAGATCATGAGTGAAAAGGGCAAAAACTAAAATTGGTTTAGATTCGATCTGAAATATCCTTCGCATGTTTGTGCAAAATGTAGGCGTGGCAAGGATATGATCACACTTTAATAAGGCCGGTTTATCTTGACTGCCATATTCTAAGCAAAATAAATATTTTTTTGATTTGTGGGCGTGTCTGTTATCCGACCTTATCCACATGAATGGATAGGGTCGGATAAAACAAATCTCAACTTTGTCAATTGTGGCAATTTTGACCATTTTAAATCGCATGTAGTCGGAATAAACTAATGTCTACAATCAAATTTTGAGTCAAGATCTCATTTTTTTTTAAATGTAGACACGGATCGATTTGCTAGATCGGCTTGGATTTTTAAGCTGATCAAATATATATACAAACACAATATAAAATTTAAACTGGGATCTATGAAGTCTCTGTCTGGTAGTTGCAAGCGGAATGACATTTTTTGGACACTTCATATCTTATGTGAAGGACATGGGATATGAAGATTCTTTTACTTAAATAAATTTTTGCAATTTTACAATAGATTCAATACGAAAGTTACGAGTCTTTCAAATACATTGAAGACTCCTGATTTTATATACATGTCTCTATTTTTTCAAATGTGAATCTTATCTCCGTTCAAGTTCAAAGCTACTTTTATATCATTTGAAATGGTGAACTAAAAATACTACATACGTTCAAAATAACATTTGCCAAAGTTTCATCATACAATAGATAGAAACTAAGCAGCATAAAATACTCTTTCATTTCTTTAGCCCGCAACGTTGTTTTCATGGTATACGAAACCGTAAAACGAACAAAAACCCGAATGATAGAAAAAAAAACTGTAAGAAAACTAAATTTGGCTTAGGCCACATCTTAAATACCCTCCGCATCTACTTCCAAAGGTATATATGGGCGTGGCAGGTGTATAATAACGCTCTCTAATCACTTTTCAAGTGGAATTTTATGCTGAGTATGGTTTTTTATAAATCGTGGTCACATTTTTAGAACACCGATGATGGGCTTATAGATAACAAATACCAAATTTAAAGTGGTCAAGGTTAAAGGTCAATTTTTGTGTTAGATAAAGCGATTTCTGTCGATTGTAGGCGTGGCTCATGAGCGTTTTTACGGGATTTTTTTCAACATCTCAACATTTGCGACCGTGACAGTGCCAACAACAGACAGGCAACACGGACACACCGACGTACATGTCAGAAGAATGAGTACAAGTCCATGTGCATTGTGATTTTGGTAAATAGAGCAAAGCTGTATTTGAACTCATTTGTCCAATGACGCCAACATTATTTTTACGTTTATATGCATCTTCACGATGATAGTCGCCACCGTTGCCATCACCACCACCGTCACAAAAACCGACTGTATGTTAGTTTTAAGAACAAAAAGGAACAAAATGAAAAAGGAAATGCATGTAATTGTTTTAAATACACTGACACACAGACACATTCAGACATACATTCATACTAAACTGCGAAAGTATTGTATTACGCAGACATTGTCAACATGGAGTTAAACAAAAAGAAAAGACCAGCAAGCCGGAGCGCAACGTTCGTTACCAACCGTAGAGTAAAACGTTTTGAACAAAAACGTAAGAAAATTATTTAATTGAGAAAATTTATCTACTTTTGTGTGTATGTATGGATGTATGGAATGGAGTGGGGGTGCGTATGAATGTTTCCGGTAGTGTGAATGGAATTATTTATACTTATACACTTGTGCCAATGACTTTTAATTCTCAGCTTAACGAAACGATATTTTAACATAAATTATAATAAACCTTAAAAATAAAAGATAGACTGTTTTTAAAATCCTCTACACTTTGAAATCGGGCTAAACTTTGTCAAAATGATTGTAATACTTAGAAATGGACTTCAGAGACCCTACAAGTTCACGAAGAGTTTCAAATTTTGAATCGATTCAGCTGTGTCTGTCTGTCCGTCTTTTTGAACATAGTGTCAGTTGCAAAACTGCTCACTTCTTTCAAATTTTTGTAACACCTTCTATATAAGGAGGGGGTACATTGAGCACATCATTTCATTTACAACACCCAGAAGGAGGCGTCAAAGTAATGTTTTGAGTAATATAAAATTAACTTTCAAGCTCCCAGAAGAGGAGTGGCAATAAAATACACAGTACTAAGGTGAACAAATTTCAGATCTTCGAAATTAAAGCGAAATTTTTAACAAAGTATAAAATTTGTACAAAAGTAAATATTCACGTAAACGTGTGCAACTATTCGATAAATATATGTCCCGTTTGGTTGATTCAATTTTCTCCATTCATAAACCGTTACAACATTAAGAAAAATCGACAAATTTTGAAAATCGACAAATTTTGATTTTTTATAATCGAAATTTGCTTCACTGGGATCGAAATATGAAGTCTAGCTCAGTATGCAATGTGCTAGTCCGTGGACCGATTTTGACTATTTTCCAAACCACAGTTTTCATGTTAATAGCGAATATGAGAACCAAATTTTACGGGTTTAAAGTTTCGGACATCATTGCGTATATGTCCGCCGACCGTTTTTGCCCATTTGCAATAGAAAACTATTGAGAAAGTGGAAGATTATGTGAGCAGCTCTTTATCTCAAAGAGTACGATAGGAAAAAACGTATAAATACACACGGATAGGCAGAAGGACTGATTCGACTCAGATGTTTACTTTGATTAATATATTTTTGTGGGTGTGGCACGCCCCCATCTGGTACTTACAAATGTTTGCAAAAAACCAATGTACCCCCACAATCACTGCTTCGGTTGGTTACAAAAATACATTCACACGTATTTGTGCGAATATGCGTAGAAACTGTACACTTAAATACATACGCAATACATTTGCAAGTGTGTAAACATACTCATACATCATGTGCACCTAGTACTTAACAGCAAATGCTGTAATTTTACACCGTTTCTCGTAAATTATACATATGTGTACGCGTCTGTGTTTATATGTACATACCTACGGTAACTGCTTACTAAATGTTTTATTTAAAACAACCATCAACCATGTGCCATGTGGGCGCGACAGAGTGAGAATATGAACAAGATCTCCATGTATGTGTATACAAATACCTTTGCATACGTCTTTAGTGTGTTTTGCTTGTTTTTGGGTCATATAAATTCTTTATTTATTACGGTTATGTTTTTTACGTCCACAACCCATGAGAATCTCCGTAATCTGTCCGCATACGTTTTTATGGAATTAATTTACACGTGTAGTGTAAAAGTGGTTCGAACAATTTACCCTTTGAACAAAAACTTATATGCTTTTACGCTTTTATGCTTTTACTCATTTCCATATGACGAAATGAAAAATTACTTTTGTTATACTTAAAAAACTCCTATTAGTGTCAAACTTTTCTCGTTATTATTTGTGAGTTTTCGTTTTTTTCTGGTCACCCCCACATAACTAAAATAAGTTCATTATTAGAAACTTTTATCTTTTGTTATTTTCGCAAAATATATAAAAATATGGAAAAATTTCTCAAAAACTCTTTCGAATTTAAAGCAAGTGAAAATATTATAGTCGGTCAAGACCGACTATCATCACCTGATATATTATTCAATTTAATTTTTTCTTTGAGAAAAGAAAAATTTTTTTTTTCCGTATAAAATTTTCCATTATAACAGGACCTTGTATAGGGAAGGGTTCTAAACATGGTCTGATTCTATCCATTTTCTCTTCGTACGAATACATGTCCTCGTACAAAATTTCATTAAAATATCTCAAAAAATGCGATCTATAACTTGTGCATATATTTAGATGGACATACAGACGGACAAATTCAAATTTTGATTCTGAATCGATCGATATGAATGAAGGTGGGAGTTATATTAGCTGTTTAGGAGGTACAAACATCCACACAAACTTTGTCACAAGCGGTGCGAGGTGTAATTATCATCTCCAAGGTCATATGCGGATGAACACCTCAACGACAAAAGCCAGACCCAACTGTAATTGGGTCAATATGAAAATGTAAATCAATTTAACCGTGTCCATCTCTCCATCCATGCTTTTATTTCTTGCAATCAACGTACTGGTCGCAGTTTTTAATATTTATTAATAAAATTTGGTTCAAAATTATTGTTTCAATCATGAACGGCCACTTATAAAAATATGATCCCGTGATGCCATTAATTAAACTATTAATTAACTTCATAGTTACCTGTAACAAATTGGCACCTGTTGGTACCATTTTTAAAATCCCTTTCACATAACAAACTTAGTTTGATATGACAATGTTTCGCGTTCTCTAATGCATCCAGGTGGCTAAACGATAAGTTGTGAAATTAAGTGTAGCTGTTAAGTACTGCCTTTTTTTTCTATTCTACTCTATTCTACTGCATTTTACTGTCTTTAACTCAACTCTATTCTACAGCACTGCATTTTCTCTTTTACTTCACGCTATTCCATGTCATCTTGAAAATAATTTTGACATAAGGAAAGTGTTATGTTCCCATTAACTGATTGCTTACAAAAGGTTGTTCAAGATTATAACTAGAAAAGAAAAATTTCACTATTTTTATATGAAAATTTAATTTCTTCACTCTTTTATCGTTTAACTGGATGACTTGTCGTCTTCTTTGTTCTGCTCCCCTAACTTATGTGAGCAACAAAGTAAATAAGAATAAAATTATATCCGGCAATTTCTTTCCAACATCTGAAGCATATTTTTGCTTTAATGCCTTTTCTTTAAATATCATCCTGAGATGGGGGGTTATACTCCCTAGTGAAAACATGTGTCACTGTGAAAAGAGAAGCATCGGATCAGCATCAGAATAGATGATATCCGAATCGATTTAACTATGTCTGTCTGTCCTTCCAAGTCGGCTGGAATACACCACTTATAAGCAACGTATTGTTTTGATGCCTTATGAGCATCCAAGATTTTGTCTAACCCAAGCATACATTTTTTACTTGCTCAACATAACTGTCAACTATTACATAAATAATGTAAGCAAGCCACGTGTAGGTACCTCAACCGCTTTTAAAATTTTAAATTCAACGCATTTACAAACTTTCTCTCCCTCTCTCTCTTTTCATGTTTTACTAAGCATTAGTATATCCTTCATCATAAAGATTAGGAGGGTATATTGGTTTTGTTCAAACTTTTTAAGTAGCGGAAAAGGGCGCTATACATATGCATATATATTCGTGATCAGTACTAATAGCTGAGTTAGTATGTTAGTGTGTTTTGTTTATTTAGGTAGGTAACCCTATATAGATCTGAACGTAAGAATGAATATATCTGGTGGGTATTTTAGATTTGGCGTACGCCCAATATAGCTTCTTCTTTTTCTTGTTTATACATTTACGCTGGCATACACGCAATGTCATCTAAATAAGTTCATTCCTTTAAATTCACATAAATGTGTGTGTTTGTGTGTGTGTGTGTTTGTGTGTATAGGTAGGTAGTGCGTATTTAGAGTGAATGAAGAAATTTTATAAAACACACTTTACACACGAGGAAAAAATAAAGAGAGAAATGTTGCGTGCATCTCTTGAAAAATTCACTGTTGCGGTTGCTTTGCTTTCATCGTTTTTTTGCAGCCCATGTATTTTTATAACATTTTTTATGATCACACTCTCCTACACCATCACGAAGGTGATAGAATTCGTAAAAGTATTGTTAGTTTATAATTTAAAAAAAAAATGTCTCCCAGTTGGGTTAGGACTGGTATAGTTGTATACCAATTAAGATCCGTTATTTGATTATTATTATAAAGGATAAATTTTATAATAAATCTTCTGGCTTTTATATTTATTTTTATTTTTTTTATTATTTTTATTTTTTTATTTTTATTTTTTTATTTTTTCTTATTTTTTTTTTTTTTTTAATAGTATAAAATCAAAAGCCCGTTATACATAATCCACAAAATTATTCAACATTTTAAAGTGAAGTTTTGTAAAAAAAATATTCTCTAAACGATAAAAATCCATCATAATCTATTCAGAGTCATAATCTCGAGAAGATTGACTAAAGTCGACCTTAACCGGAAAGTACTTTTCCGCGTACTAATCTGCCATACAAATGCTTGGGTTTGTATGTGTATGTTGCAGTCATGAATTTAAGAATTTGTAGAGTCCGGGTCACACACAAAAGAGAGCATTACTTCCCATACAACGCAACGTAAGAGCAACCAGTGCGTATTAACCATAAATGTACGCATTGTATGTGTGCACCGGAGCATTTATTTGTTGTTTAGAATTTGATATCCAACACATTGTTCGGAATTCCTTTGTTGCTACAAAAGGTATACAAAACGATTACTTTTCTTTGCAATATAGTCCTGGTTACAAAACGTAAAAGAAACACATTAAGTTGAAAGTTGCCTTAGAAAATATACAGCTATACATAAGATGATAAAAGGCGGGGGGTATACTAACATTGTCATACCCTTTGCAACAACCAGACACTCACACAAAGTATATATATTCTTGATCAGCAGCAAAATCTGAGTCAGTCTGGGTGACGTGACCACGCCCACTATGGAGGATATCTAAGATTTGGCACAAGTCACATTTCGTTTTTTTACTTGTTTGCATTTAATTTATGCAAAGTTATTAATTATTGTTGTACCATCTGTGTTTATTACCGTTTGTTCTCGTTTTTTTTTTGCTTTGCACAATCAAATCTAAATGTGCCAAAAAAAAAAAATAGAAGCACGTCTGCCCAGAAGCTGTTTATGGCAATTGAAACCCATGCATTCGTCCAAAAACATACACACACTGGCATAGAGTTTTTGGAAGAAAATTAGTTTGTCGCTGTGATTTGTTTGTTAATACAATCACAACAAATTGCATACAAAACAACATATATTACAAATACACACACACACACACACGGCATAACCAATTTAGTACAAAGTTTGTTGCTCTTGTGTGGTTGTGTGTGGGTGTATGTATGTGTTTCTCAGAACATTCCAAAATAGCATTATAATGCAATAATTTTCATGTTGTTGCTGGCGCTCATTTGTACATTTTTTGCATGCAATACATTTTCACAAACTGTGTTTATACGTTTACATGCGGAAATGTATTGGCGGCATATACGGCATATACACACACATAGGCAAACACAAGTTGTTAAACGAAACGACAATTTTTATTTTTATGCTAAATATTTGTGCATGAGCGGCCCCCGTATGCATGGTGTAAGGGGGAGGGCGGGGTGCGGAGTGGGGAAGTGGGGAAGTGAAAGCGCCCGAGTGTAAATGTGCTATATACGTTGTAAATTGTGGTTATCATATCACACTTTTCACACACACACACACACACACACACACACACATATTGACACTTACCTTAACGCATTTAAATGCTAACCATAGTACGTTATTTTGGAATTTGAGCGTGCGTGTGAATGTTTATGTTGGATTTTATCTATACGAGTATACGGTGCACTTACGTGTGTACGGGTGCGTTTACAGATTACTACAATCTCTTTACAATTATCTCCTGGCATATAAATGCTTAGTAGTTGCACCCGCCTGCTGTAACCTGCAGACAAGTATGTGCATTTTATGCAATTACACGTACAGGATTGTGGATGTGTTGTGTGTATAGCTCAATAAAATAAACTAATCTCCTACACCGCAACATTAGGACATGTTAATAACTTCACAGCTTGGACAACAGGCAATAACAGACAGAACGCAAACATTCCTTATCGTTTGTTGACACTTACAGCAACGTCTCTAAGTTATCATCTTTTTCTAAGGATAGAAATTGCATTTTCTACCTTCATTAAAAGTGTGTTGTTTTTTTTTTTTTGTGTCTTTTTTCAAATCACAAACAAAGAGCAAATATTGTAGTTTGATTAAGAAAAGAAATTGATGGAGAGAGTGCTACACAGCACACATTATAGGACGTTATTAATGGCAAAATAAACAAGTAAGAAACGTAATTTTGACTGGGGCCACATCTTAAATAACCTGTACATCTATATATAGATAGTGGACGTGGCAGGAGTGCTCTTTATTAGTGTATGTATTACGTATCAACTTGCGTCGGGTTTTACGCTGAGGAAGGGTTTTTTTTTGAAATTGAGAAAGTGCCACGCCCATTTTTGGCATCCTAATTATAAAAATGTTATTAATTCATCTTCATAGCTGTCATTTGTTTGACAGATAGATGCAATCGATTTTCATCGATTGTGGGCGTGGCTCTTGACCAATTTAGCCCAATTGAAATAACGATCTGAGTTCTGAAACCAAAAGTATTCGAACGTATTAAGCTCAATATATAAAAATTTTCGATCGCGATTTTAGAAAATTGTACTATTAACCATTCATTCGAAACTTGTGATTTTTTATCACTTGCGAGAGTTCTTTTATGGAAAATCTATTGTGTTAATATTGCCAATTATCACCATGTAGCAGTAATTTCCGCATATTGAGCACAAAGAAACTCTTTTCACTTTTAGATTTAGAAAAATCTATCTAACTTGCAATGCACTCTTCATGGCGAAATTGTAAAGGATAAGTAACTTTTTGCGGTAGATGCTTTTCCATTTGTTGCTTAGAAATGTTCACAAAAGCGAGGTGGAAACGTTTAAACGCACAATATATAAAAATATTTCATATTTTATGATAAATTTCTAAATGCCAAGCCGGCATTTTATATATTATAGTAAAAAAAGTCAAAGTCAACGACATGTACCACCCCGTACCCGTACCATCAACCGGTTTTTGTTGTTTCATGTTTATACTCCTGCCAGCTATTTTTAGCATCATTTTTATTTTTATTCTTTATTTCAGTTTAGTTATTTTTACAAATGTGTTCAGCGCTGGCAAGTATATGTACGTGTAAAAATAACTACAACAACGTTGGCGTTGCCGTTGGCGTTGACTCTGCCGATAATATCCTTGGAAAAGGAAAAAAAAACAAAAAAGTCCATAGATGTGCACGATTACCAAGGATGCAGAACAAAACTCAACCATTGAGATGTGATGCGATGTGATGCAATGCAATGATTGCCTTGATAAACTCTGTATATATGTACAACGCGTACATATGTTCTTGTATGGGTACGTGTAATATGTGTAAAAGGGTTTGTAAACCGTAGCCACACGTAAAGTACGATTATTCTATCTCTCTCTCTCTCTCACACACACACATTCGCTCTCTGTTCCATATGTTTTCCACATTGAGAAAAAATTGTAGCATTGAAGCAGATAGAAAATGAAAACAAACATTTTCAAAGTACAATAAAGTACAACAAGCAAGGAATGGGAAAAAGTTTAAACAACTTTTTTTATTACTTACTCGTATATGACAAGTGCGCATAAAATGCAAAATATGCTTCATACAAATATTTGATGGAAAGCTTGATTACGTATATCATTTAGTGTTTAACGAGTTATAGTGTTTTTGGATGGGGTTAATGCGAGTATCCTGCTGAAATCATAGGGGGTGGCAAATACCTGGCTACACCTTTTCAGACACTTATCAGCTTATAGTTGGACTCTGCGTTAAATAAGGTTTTTTATAGCCTTAAAATATAAATGGTTTCATGTGCAATGTCGAGAAGGAGGTATCAGACACCTCAGAGTATATATCAGAAACAAAATCTGAGTCCATCGTAGCATGTCCATCTGAATGCCTGTCTCTGGGCTGAAATTTTACATCAATGTGCCAAAAATGGGCGTGATCGAGTGATCGAGAAATATCTCTAACACATGTTTGGAGATTCTCGATCCCATACAGCGAAAGGCTCTGCTGATCATAGGTAACGAGGAAATATCCAACTCTCTCAACCCTCCAGAGGTATTTCCCGCCATGCCTAGTGTGCGCAATTTCAAAATCAACGTACACAACAACTACTCCCTCTATCCTCCTCCCTCTAAACCCTTGTAACCACCACCGTGCTTGCACGTATATATATATATACATCCCCTGAGTGGATGGTTATTTAATAAGAAACATATAAACCGACTTACAAGTTCTTAAGTAATATGTGCACTATAGAGGCAATTAAGTACCATGGTTTGACCATCTATGTGGAGAATATTAAGCCAAATAAATTTTTATTTACTACGGGTGCCTCTGTTATCTGACCACGCCCATTTTTTGCATATTTATCGCCGGGCTGCATACATATATTAAACATTTCAATTTCAAATCAATTTCATTTAATTTAAATATAAAAAAATGCGCCTAGAAACTCAGAATATATAGATTTCGAATATATTCGATGATGGTGATGACCGATTTAGATTCAAAGTTTTTGTACGGTTTTCACATCTTTTGTCTGAGCACTGTAAAAGTTTTAACAAAGCGATATATTGTATAGACCCAATAAAGGGACACCAGGTATGATATTATACATTTAGACACGTTAGAATTTTTTGACTATCTAAAAAAGTTAAGCTTTTTTAATAAAAATATGTAACTGAAAACGTTCTAATAAGAAAATCCTAATTGCTAGAAATCGCGATTGCAGGTAATAATGCTGTGCGTTATATTATTTAAGAGTCTACATGTTCAACACGTCGCCCCTCAACTAAGTGATGATTTTGTAATTTTCATGTTATATGGTTTTATCTATTATTAGCTTTATTATTGTTGTTGTTGTTATAATGAATGCAAAATGATGACAACGTCTTAAAAATAACCGCAACAAGAACAATGAATAAAAACAACACCAGTACCAACAAACAATCTACTGCATACTACAATATGGTTACAATAGAGAATTGACTTAAATTGTGGCTGATTGTTGACATCCGTGTCGTTTTTGTTCGTTGTTCTCTCCTTGATATTTCCACCACACATACTTGTATTTGTACATGTAGAAAAATAATTTTTCTTATGCTTGTTGTTGATGAGATTTCCTCACTCATCCATTGATACCTCGCCTCTTCTAACCATGCCAGCATTCATTCATTCATTCAATTCATCAATCAATCTAATTTGCTATTTCTCATTTGTTCGGTTCTGCTCTCTCTCCCTTTCCACAACTGTGAGTCACATCCATCAACATATAAATAACACTTAATATCTAGCCATTATATCCTGCGGTAAAATAAATTGCATCATAGAAACATATACATAGAGAGAGGTGGCCAAAGCTAAAGCTAAAGCGAAAGCTAAAGCTGTCGATAGAAAGATGAAAAGGTGAGAAGATGGAAGAAGAAGAAGCCAGCGATGGTGAAAGAAGAGAATATTCTTGTTGTTATTGTTATTGCTACGATATATGTTCCTTTAATGGGTTGTGTGAGTGTGTGTGTGTGTGTGTGCGCGTACTTATTACAAAATTGTCTTGGCAAACGTTTTAAATTAACGATATTCTATTCTAACTAATTTATGTACAATTTCATTACACACACACACACACACACACACACATATATATATCAATGCTTGCAGCATTAAAATGTTTACACAACGATATATTTGTATGATGTGGAATAGTTCAGTTCTACCACACATATGTAAACTATGGTTGAATCACTCTCGTAAGAATGGCACACTTACATACACATATGTGTGGCTTACTCGATGCTTGTGCATGTGCCTCATATACTATGTAGACCATTCATCTATTAATGATTTCTCAACTTTTTGATTTTGATATTTCTATTGTACACACATCAGTTACTTACATGGCCTTTAGTTAGGTTTTGTGGCTTGACACAAATATTCTTGTACTTAAAGCATTTGCTAGCAAAATAGAAGAGCACATAATCATGTAATGTGAAATGAAAACTGGGGTTAACATATGTATAAGAATATAAAAATAAAATAAATGTGAAAAGTGTTTGAAAATTACTCATAAGGAGGGGGCATGGCATGTATTTCAGTGCAACGTTTATAAGACTAGTAAAAGATTTGTTATTTGTTGCCCATTATTAGATCCCACCCATTTTTAGTTTATCGTTTTTTTAATCTTTCAATTTGTGAGGACGCATGACGCTCACGAAATGAATGAGAACGGGTGTAGGGAAGACCTACAAAACAAGTACACCGAATCCGACTGAGAAACCACGAGAGGTAATATAACGTGGGAACTACTAGTAAAACACAGCCTTTTTGCTGTACTTGCTTTTGAACATAGCAACACAGCAACACTATTGTATTGTATAAGTGAGGATAGTGTCAAGCAATAAATACAGAGTGAATTAATACTATTTAACACCACACCCGAGTCCTTTATTCAAACAAATTTCTTGAAAAGGAGCCCCTGGGGCAAACCGATCTGCTATCTCGGCTTGGACCGGACTAACCGGAAGAAAGAACCGTTTCAAATTATGAAAATCTTACAAAACTAGACGTAGATACTTAGGCCATGCAAGTGCTTGGATGCCACGTGCAATCTTTCTCATATTCAGGGTCACGTTTCGTTTAAGTAACTTGTTGAGGAATCGAGATTTCGAGTACAATTTAAAGATGCATTTTTCGCATTCTTCACATATAAAGAACACCCTTTACTGCTAGAACTAATAAATCTCCAGATATGCTCTGATTAGAAACCATTGTATTTGTACCGTAGAAGTAAATGTATCGGGGAAAAAGAAGAAGAATATATTGTATGATAGATAAATATTGTACAAAACTGTGTTATATGAACATTTTTTTATCAATTGTAGGCGTGATTTTAACCAAATCCGCCCATTTAAAAAGTGAATTGAAATTTACGTAGAAAAGTTTTGTCGATTTATATGTGTGATGTGTTTGCTTTGTTAATTATGGACATAGCTATAGTTTATATATATAAATGTATACACACAACTATACAGATCTGAACTATTCAATGTGTACAAGCATGCGAATGTATGAATTATTCATTGTTTGTACATTGATGTACAAATAGACTCTAACAAAAATAAACAACATTTCAACAAAATCTCTACTTTTTCCTCCCACCACACCAACACCAGTTATGTATTGTTATGTTGTTGTTTTTGTTGTTTTTGTTGTTTTTATGCCAATAAACAGTAATGTCACTGCATATGGGTTGTGACGTTTTTATTGTTGTGGCTTTATAGCCGACCGACTCCATTTTCCGTTTACATTGGAAACGTGACTGTGACACCTCAGCGAAAATGAACCAGACCACTTTAAACTAATATTAAGTTAAATAAAGGACTGAAAAGGATTATAATAGAAGAGCATGATACATATATATATTTCCAACCCCCGAGCACATAAGCAAACAATTTGTTTCAAACGGAAAATACATACAATAACAAGTTAGTAAGTAAGTAGATGGCGAGACGTAACAAAGTAACGCAGTAAGGCCAGTTGTTGTGCGTAGGCGGCATTTGGTGAAATTGTTCAGAGAAATTTTACAATTTTATGGTCAATTTCATGGGACCAGCTTTAAAACGAAAGTGATGGTTTTAAATACAACATTGAATTCTTAAGTTAACACTTTTTCCAGTCAAGACAATAAATCATTACTAAAATTGTAAAAATGTTTAAATGGTCCGTTATAATGCGATTACTATAGTAAACAAGCACAAGACCAGTATTGATCAACTCAAGGCTGATCAATTTTTATGCAAAACATCTGAGCTGATCTATCAAAAATCATGCACAGCAGATTGGATGCTAGCATTTCGATGGGCGCTACCTCATTATCATCAGCAACCAGGGCATGCTAAAATTTGAGTACCCGACCACAATTGCATAAAAATTGATCAGCCTTGACTTGATCAATACTGGTCTTGTGCTTGTTTACTATAGTAATCGCATTACTATAATAACTGGCAGATGCTTGTAAGAGAAAACGATACAAACAAAATTTTATTCAAAATTGTTGAATAATTATAATATTCTTGACTCTAAATATGTGCATATGCTCGTGCCTTGGTTAAAATTTTTTGAAAAAAAAAAAAAATATTTAGAAAAAATTCCACCTAGACTGCTATATAAAAATCCAAGATTCTTAATGTTTAAAAAAGAAAAAACTTGACACATTAATTTTATTTTGCTATAATGGTCAATTGTGCCGAGTTTGAATGAAATCGAACGAATTTTAATTTTTTGTCCATTTTTTACCACTTTTTTCATCATAATCACGGCATAATTGGCACATTTCCGCAACATTTTTTATATCAAAATTTTGATGCCAACTGAAGCATACGAATGCAATGATGCAACATTAACTTGTTGTTCCATAGTGTTGGTTTCTATAATGTTTTTAATCTATCATAGAAAGCTCCCTTTGCAATGGTAAGAGAAAGGTAGTTCATTTCGTCTGCAAATGACAAACACAAATGAATTTGCATTCATGTGAATTTTCAGATTATTTGCTTTTTAACGATGTAAAGAGTTTGCTCCTATGTTCACGTTGCCCAGTGTTACAACAGTTTAAAATTTGTATTGTAGGGAAAATCCCACTTAGCACTTCAGCAAAAGATATTTTTATAGTACAAAAATACACAATTCTTGATATTTAAAGAAAAAAAACAAACTTGATTTGTTATAAAACTCAAATGTGCCAAGTTCGAGTACAATCGGACAATTTTTACGTTTTTATCAATCTTTCTTTAGAGACAAAGCAAAAATTTTAAAATTCACGAAATTTTTTTTTTATTGAAATTTTAATGCGAAACCATAGCTGTTGCTAAGATAAATTTATTAGTTACTGTTTCAGCTTAATTGAGCCATTCTAACAAGAAAATTTATCATCAGATCAAAATTGTATGAATAGGAGAGTTTTTTGTCAAATCTAAGCATGGCTGCTGTGCTTTTGATAAGTGATACCTGGAGACCTTTATTATACTTGGAATGTGTGAACTAAGTTTCACTCCAATCACTCGAACAACATTAAATTAGTTTAGATTCCTTTTTGAATAATTTATGGCAATAAGTGTTTGATGGTCTGTTCAATTAGTCGCAAATCATAACGAATAATAGGAATACAACAACAACAATATAATAAAATATAAACCGAAAAATGTGTGGTGTGGTCGCTATCCTCGTGTAAAACATTAATTGTGGATAACTTTGTCACACTATACCACACATACACACATACTCATATCTATTTGAATTTTTATACCACACACACACAGACACACACATTTATATTGTGTATATATTTAAGCATGACAAATATTTTCCCTCAAGCATTTGTAGCTAAAGCTTATCCTGGTAGTGCTCAATTTCCAGCAGACAACCCCACATACACACGCTCACATACACATATTCACAACACATTAAGAGATGTGCAGTTGAGTGTGATGTGTACAAGTGTTTGTGAGCAATATCTCTGTAAATATTTGTCGTTAAGGCAAAATTCTAAAAATAACGATTCCTTTTTTCTATTTATAGCAAAACATCTCTGACAATGGCTATGGCAAGGCAAGTGTAAAGGAGAGAAGACATAAAATGTGGAATAAAGTTTGAATTTAAATTTAAAATGTGCATGTGAAAGAAGGGGGGGGGAAGAAGAGGACAAATGTTTTATGCGTTTACACCAACCAACGTCCATTATA
This sequence comes from Ornithomya chloropus, assembly GCA_963971445.1. NCBI lineage: Eukaryota > Metazoa > Arthropoda > Insecta > Diptera > Hippoboscidae > Ornithomya > Ornithomya chloropus. Next base: position 14,875,461 of record OZ020530.1, on the reverse strand, counting down.
CGTGTCTACGTACAATATGTTATAAACGAAACGTTTGCTTTTTAAATGAAGCAAAACAAGTGAAAAGGTCATATTTGGCTGACGTATCCCCTATATCTAAACACAAATTAGAGGCGTGGCATGTATGCAATTAGTAACAAGTAAGAAAATGTGTTTGGCTTACGCCATATATGTGGGTGGGGCACAAGGCACCCTCTTCTGAAAGACCACCATAGCACGTCTACCAAACAAACAAGATTTTATGTTAGATGTGAGTGCGTACTTAAGCGACACCGCTTATTTTAAGCACATCGATGCCTAAACCAAAATTTCAACTTTAAAACCTTATTTTAATAATTATAGGAGATTTTTGTCACGAGTGGGCGTGGTTAATAGCCGCATTTACATTAATTTTTGTGAAACCACCTACATGGACTAAGAATGTCTAAAAATTCAGTCACATATAACAACTTTTGCGATCGAAAGCATCTGCATCACGGACATACAGACGGAGATTGTTTATTAAACTCAAAATATATTTGCTTTACAGGATATTTGCAGCCGTACTTTTAGTCATTGCAAACGCAATAGCACCCCTTTTTATAATAACGAAACTATAAAAAGGGGAAAATAACAATGACAAAAACAGAAAAAGAAATTGAACATAAGTCATAACAAAGCAAGGTCAAAAGCATTTATGTTTGGTACGACGCAATCCCATATTTTCCCCCTTTCTTTATTTATATTGTATAAAGCAAATAGATTACATTCTAAACGTACGCACACACACACACCACAGGAAATGGATGCTTTTCTTTTCTTCTGTATGCTCTTGATTAAAACTTTGATAGTTTTGACAAAAAAAAATGGCAAATTTTTTTTAAAAATACATTTCATTTCAAGGTTGTGAATTTCTTGCAAAGATAAACAACAAACAACCGAACAAGTAATAAAAGCGACAAGAGACAAACTCCTTGCTTAACAATTTAATCAGCTAGTTGGCTTTAAGAAAGTTTCGTTTACTTTTATTGAATTTGTTACAAACATTTGCTACCTTTACAGCCGAATGACAAACACACAAACACTGTCACTTACTATTGAAATTTGCATTCGTGCAACAAGCATGTGTGGAACAAACGAATTCAACAAATCAAGCTGACTTAACGTTTACTACCTCAACAATTTCCTGCTTTATCAATTTCTTTCATCCTTTTATGCTGTTCTGTTGTTTTACCGAAATGTTATATGCAAAGCACAGAGGAAATCAACGACATTTCCATTCTATTGGAAACTTTGCATTTTAATCAATTCAAATGAAAAGTGTGTTGTTAGTTAAGCGAAAGTTCACCGAATGAATTCAACAAAGTGCAGGAATAAATATTTGCGTTTAAAGCGTGACACTCGTTTGTACAGCAAGAAAAGATTTTAATATAAATTTCAGTAGAATCATGTTCTGTGAGATCGGCATTAATATTAACTTTAAATATTTATACAGCAAGAGTTTCAGTTTTGCATAAACCCCCCACCAACAGGATTACATAAGGTTTGATTAGCTCAAAAGTAAATGAAATTTTCAGAAACATGTCGTTTGCAATCTGCGGTACATACTGCACGTGTCTCTTAAGTTAGATTAGTATTCATACGCAGAACAAGTAACAAAACTGTATTTAATTTAGGACAAATTTTAAATACTCTTCGAATCTTTGTACAAACAGTAGGCGTAGCAGGAATCTTTCTAGCAATATATAAATTTATCTCTTAACTTATAAGAGGGATTACGCATAAATGAAGTTTTTTGTAAATGGTGTGTATAACTGGAGAGTATAAGTAGACTTGCAAGCTGACATATAATACAGGAGAAAAATATATATTTGCCACGTCCACCATTGTAGATGAGGATGGTATTTAAGGTTTGGCCTAAGCCAAATTTGGTTTTCTTACTCATTCATTATATTTGCGTATATTCTATAAAGTCATTTAAATCATAAATTACCATATGCTTCAAATATTACTAAAGCATTTTCTAATGACACTTGTGCAACATTTGTAGCAAACCTTCAGGTTATATGAAATGCAATTGATTGATAATTCGCCCCAAGATATGTTTGCATTCCAAATATTGTTGAAATGTTATGATTAAAGCAGAAGCTCTTATCAGGTGTCACCTATCTAAGGCACGTGTATCATTAAAGTAAAAACCTTAGCAAAGCATCATTCAAGTGTAGCAGATGCAATGTACTCCCAAGCTTACACTTTTGGTATGAATCAACGGAATTCTCTTGCCCTCTTCCACTTTTCCGTAATGAAAAGTTAAAACTTTGACAAGTCAATATTGAAAAGTTTCTCAAACGTCATGTTCAGATATGCCGCAGGACATGTTTTTCAAATTTTCATTCCTTAACTTGTGTTCAAAGTAAAAGTAATTATACATATAACAAAAATTATTATAATTATAGTAAATATTTCATTTTATATTTAATAATTTGTAAAATTTGTAAAGATTGTTAAGAAATTTATGCGACAATTTTATGAAATCTTCAAAAATCTTTCTTTTTATACCCTCCACATAAGACGGGACCACGCCCCCACAATCAACAAAGATGTGCCACATTAATTTAGGTAATGCTCAATGGTCAACAACAATTAACAAAATTCTATTTTCAGCGTAAAACTCGACTGGCATGCTGATATGTAATGAAGTAAAGTGTTTTAAGTCTATACCTGCCGTGGAGGCCTAAATAGACTTTATTTAGAGTTATTGAGCGTCCCCAGCGCCACCCCCGAAGGAGATCTCAACTTTAGTACTTACATCATAGGCTACGTAAGTTCACCCCTTGGTGAAGGGTTTTCGACCATGCACCACCAGCTATATGACCACCGCCCCCGCGATGCTTACCCAGGAGTACGTACTGGCAAGAACCGTGGTTCTCGGGGCTCCAGTTCCCCGCGGTACCAGACTTAGTCTCTGGTTGGACGGGCGATCATTAAATCTTCCAACTTTGGACAGCCTATTGCCCATGGATTGGTAGCCCATTTATGTTAAGTTAACTAAAAGGCAGGTAGTGATCCTGGATATTGTCCAGGGATTTTATATAATATGGATTTTAGCTTAATACTGTTGCCCCGTGATCCTTGGACGAAGATACCTATGCCGGTGCTTCGTTTCAGGGCGGGGCCCAGGCTGATACGTAATGCAAACACTATTAGAAGGCGTAATCATACACTTGCCACTCCCACCGTTTGTATGTAGATGTGGAGAGTATTTAAGATTTGGCTCAAGCCAAATTCAATTTTCTTACTTCTTAGCTTTCACTTACCTTGAAATTCTTTACGTGCCGCACTCACCGATGTCACAATATTCGCTACATGTCCTAACACTGTGGCGAATAACATGAGTCCGAACAGCAACTGCATTATCACAAACACATATTCACCTTTCGATCGGGGCTTGGGCAAGTCACCGATCGTTGTTAAAGCTAATGTACACCAATAATAACTTTGTAAATATTGTTTAACTACATCGGCCGATTCCGAGTCGTGATAGACCCAATTACGTGAACCGAAACCGTTATTTTTATGTATAATATGATAAAGACATCCATTCCAATGGAATATCACAAGTAAATAATGGATGAGCGCTAACGATCGAAATAGATTCGGATAATTGGTGTGTCGTTCGGTACGGTCCATAAATGCCCAAAATCGATAAATCTTCACTAAACGAAATGAACGCAATATCGAATTGAAGCCTATCGATAAGTATAAAAAATCCAATGGCAGCAAACACAGGCAGTCTATGTAGAATGTTGTTGAGTTCATGTAATGTTGTCGTAATTTGGTGGCGTCCGTTTGTAAAACGCCATCCTCCAGGTAGCCCGTACGAAAATGAAAGAATATATCGATTAAATACAGCAAATCGGAAAAGTAGTCCAAACAGAACCAAATGACTATCGTGCGCCGATTAATCTCCTGAAAGGCGAACCGATAAATAATCACCCAGAAATTATAGAGGAAAGCCAGCGACACCACCATCGACCAGTAATAACATAAACGTCCCGCTGGATCAAATACAAAATGAAGTTTACGTGCGGCTCTCAAACGACGAGATGGTGTACGATGTAATTTCTTGTGCGCTTGTTGTGACTGTTGTTGTTGCAGTGACGTTGACGGTCGATGTTGATGATGATGATGTTGGGTTTGTTGTTGGTACTGTTGCAAGTGTAAATGCTGTTGATGTTGTGAATTTGGGGCATATGACGACGTGGCAGTTTGATGCAACGAATATTGATGATGCGTTTGCTGCTGATATTGTTGCGTCGGTGTCGTTGTTGTGCCACTGCGGGTACGTAAAGATCTGCAAAAATACAACGTTTTTTTTTTTACTTCATCTCTCATATAGGAATTTTCTTATTAAATAGCAATTGGATGGAATTAATGCCCGACCATTGCATATAATGCTAAACCTGTTTTGAGTTTGCTTTTCTTTAAAAAGCAATTAACATGTTATTTTTTACCCTTTCCTTTCATTTCGCGCTCTCTCTCTCTCTCTCTCTCTCTCTCTAAATAAAATTCATAAATTAATTATCTATCTGAAAAATATATACAAATTCTTTCAGTTAAGTTGAAATGAATTCATAAAACTCTTGATTACTCTTCTTCTCATGTTTCTGTCACTCACTCACCTTTACTAACATGTCTCTTCTTTGCATACCGTATTTTATAGAAGGGAGTGCTAATGAAAGCTTTTTTGTCTTATGTGGTTTAGCCCACCTTTCGACAGAGAGAGATTTCACAGAAACAGTTTTTCTCCATGCAGATGGGGGGTAAAAATGCTTCTAAATGCATTTGAAAGAATTTTTTAAAAACAGCAACGGAATAATTCAAATCACTACTACACACTACACATTTCATATCGCTGACAAGGAATGAGCTGGAACTAGGGGGGGAGAGTTAGCAAAAGCAAATTGAATATTTGTTTGGTTTGGACAGCAAACTCATACGCATTCACTTTCGAGATAAAATTGAATAAGTTTCTTATAGCAGCCAACTTGAGTTAAAATAATTGAAAGATCCAGAAACAAGAATCCGATACCCCATAACGATATATTTTTATATGTGTATTCTACTGATTGGAAAGAGTGACATATCTTTTTAACTAACACATAGCTTAGAAGGGAGAAGACAGGGACTGATATATGCAAAGTTTTTATTTTTCAAAATATATCGTCGAAATATCGATCACGATTAAAAAAAAAAGTCCTCCCTTGTAGAAATGTAACCTTTTCGACAAAAAAATTCGTTATTTTTAAAGTAAAACAAAAACTAAAAGTATAAAAAATTTTAATGGCTTTAGCGATAAAAAATATGGACTCGGGGGATAGACATGCCCCCCATTTTTCAAAAACTTATTGGGCACAGATGTTGTCTGTGGATTCATGCAGACCTACAAATATAGGTCATAATTGCCACACCCATATATACCTAAAGTTTATTTAAGTTATAAAATATCTAAGTGAAGCGGAATCGGAATGTTTGACACTTCTACCTACATTTCAAAGGAATTTAAGTTTTGGCCAAATTTAATTAAATCCTTACATAAGATGGGAGGTGTACAAAATTTGTCATTCCATTTGTAACACCCCGAAGAAGAGTCTCAGATTCTATGAAGTATATATAATTATGATAATAATGATAAGTAGAAAAGAAATTGAGTCCATTTGTACACATATGTCCGTGTATCGTAAATTTGAGATATTGTGCTAAAATTTCGTACAAACACTTTTAGTTTCACTTCTATAAAGTTGAAAATTGGTATTCACATTTATAGTTACTCCATCCATCGATGTGCTCGACTTGCAAGTTGATACGTAAGACATACATTATAAGAGGGCTTCATACGCGTTACGCCTACCGTTTCGAACTAAGCGACATTCAGTTTCTACCTTAATTTTTTACTTATTTTTATAAAATATTTTCCTTACATATCGTTTACGTACTTACCGATCTGTGCCATTACAAAAATTCCCACTAAAATGATGGCTACCCGTTAATGGGTTATCCTGCGAGACGCGGTTTGTCGACCGATTCCATGATCCATCCAGTAATGGTACATCGCTGGTGGCATCTTTCAGACGACCACGCAATTTGTGTCTTTGTTTGTTGTGCAGTAAGTCCATATCGGAGGCAGTGCTTACGGTGGTCACATGTGGATTTGAAGCTCGTGATGCACATGGTGTGGCTAGGCTGTCGTGCGATGTAAAGAAACCTTGTTGTGAAACGCTTTGACCAAATTTCGGCTGTGACATGCCAAACTTGGATCCTAGATCTGTAAGAAAAAGAATTATTTTGAAAAACTAATCAGTTTTGCGTCGTGTATAGAAAGCACTACATCAAATTAAAATAGTTGTGTTGAGCCAAATTTGGAAATTTCTGCGTCACAACTCCTTTAAGCCATAATCATCAAAAATGTTTAACAATTGGCAAGGATGACATGTGGTAGCGTTAGCCAATTATACGAGTAAGTGGCATAATGACAACATATGCCAGCCAAGTGATGAGAAATGCAGCATTATACATATAAAGCCACTCAAAATGGTCAATAGTGAGAGGGAGGGAGGCGATTGTACATAAGTAGATTAAACTTACCTAAATAACTGTGGCGATCTATGGAAAAACGTCGAACACTACCCAAGTCGATACATTGCTCATCATCTGGCAAAGTGGGCGTTATAGAGAATTCTGTTGTGTGAAAACCGCCAACACCGCTAACACCACCCACACCATTAAAACAATCACCTTTATCAATATTCACATGAAAACCAAAACCCGCACCCGCACCCGCACCCGAACCTGCACCACCCCCAACCACGCAGCCACTGCTGCCTTCATATGTTTTGTTGGTAAGACCAAGACCCGGACTGGCATTCTGGCCACCATATGACCCAATTGTATGCAATCGCACATTATCTACATCAATGCTGTGTGTCATGTTACCATAGAAGCTGCTGCTGCTATCAAGTTCAGCCATTTGTTGCTCATTAGCTGTCAGCGGTTGAATTGAACGTGAACTATGATCACGACTGAGTGGCCTCGGTGAGGGTACCAACAAATGCCGCAAATTGCCATTTAACGATAAGCGAGGTTGCATAATTTTCCCCCCAAAAAAAAATTTTACTTGTGGTTTAGTTTTAATAGCAGCCGTTGATGCTTACATCTCTAGCTGCCGTTGCGATTATTGTTATTGCTGTTGCTGTTGCTGTTGTGTCTCAATATCTGTTAGCACAAGTATGAGTAGCCACCATTGCTGTCGTCATCGTCATCGTCATCCTTATGGTCATCAACCCATTTTGCGATTGATGGATGAGAGCTTAAAGTGCTGGTGGTTGTTATTGTTGCTATTGCTATATTTTGTTGTTGTTGGTTTTATATAAAAGTCAAAGTTTACGCATTTATTATTATTGTTGTTGTTGTTGTTGCAATTGCCTTTCTTGTTATTGTTGTTTATATATAGTTTTGCTGGTTTAAAATTCTCTCTTTCAATATGCAATAAATTGGTATACGTTGCATATGTGCAGGAATATTTCCATTACTGTTCAGTTGCATGTTCTTTCTATTAAAAATAATCGAAATTCGATCATGGGTTTTTCTTTTTATTCAAAGTTTTTATTTTAAATGCACTACTACGATAAGGAGTTAATGTATAATTGTGCGTGTGTTTGTGGATGTGGAAGTTTACAGGTAAAAGCAAGCAAGCACTCTACAAAAATATATTTCGTATTTAAAGCGATTTTTCATTGATTTCTTTCTTCTTTGAGGGGGAAAAATTCCATAGTTGCTACAGAAAAAAATTCATTCTTGGTTTGACAAATTTATTTATGTTCTAAGAGCAACTACAACAACGGCAACAACAATAGTAATGGAAGCTTTGGTATGTAACTACATGTTAAAAATTTATTTGTTGGTTGGTAGAGGTGGTAGTGATGGTGGTGGTGGTGGTGGTGGTGGTGGTTGCAGTGGTAGAGGTGGCACGTTTTACATTTTCAAGATGGTAGTGGTGCTGGTTGCAGCTGTTTTCTTACTCAATTTTTCATAATATCTAATTTAAACATGCATTCTAATAATAGTAAAACAGGTTCAGGCTGGCATGCCAAGTGTATGATATTTTTAATTATATTAAATAAAATGAAATTTTACTAGGAGGAGTACGGTGCGTATGAGTAACACGACATTTTATAAAAGCAAATATCATATATATATAATGTAATTATTTTGTGAAAGATTTAGTTATTACCAATGCATATACATATATATTACTATCGCATACTACAGTTTTTTGCCTCCTAGAATAATCATATAGGAATTTATTTAAGTTTATATGTAACAAATATATTATCTTATGAGACAAATCGATCATTACAGTTGACCACGCCCTTATTAAAAATGCATTTATCACAAATATTTGAAATTGATTCAATTTTTTTTAAACAATTATTATTAAATGTTATATATTTCGATCCAAATACTTTTTTGACCAGATGTAATTTAAAACCTTTATGCAAAATTTTTTAGCTTGCTTGGTCTACTTTTCTCATGTTCGCTATTTATATTTTAAATAAAATCGGTCAAGGGCCACGCCCTCAAATAATAAAAATCTATATATCTGCCTCAAAAATTGAAATTCTATATATATATATATATAGTCTTATCCATTAATGTGCCAAAAATGGGCATGGTCGTATAACAGACACGCCCACAATCGATAAAAACCTACATATCTGCTACAAAAATATACCTATGAACTTAAAATTTAGTACGCATATCTATAGGTACTATCTATAGGTACCCCATCTATCAATGTGCCAAAAATGGGCATGGTCGGATAACAGACGCGCCCATAATTTACAAAAAACCATACTCCACATTAAATTAGAATTTCGTGCTGATACGTAATACGTACACTATTAGAGGGCGTAATCATATACCTGCCGCGCCCATTATTGTAGATATGTAGATTATTTAAGCCAAATTTAGTTTCCTTACTTCTTTTTGCTCTAAAGACTTTTCAGCTCAGAACAATTGTTAGTATTTTTATTGTGATTTTTATTTTTAATCACACTTAATCGGTTTTAGAGGTCTAAAAACTTCTTTGAAGCATAATATATCTCTTCAGATCTAGTTATTTATAATTACGAAATGATTTCAAAAAAATTTTCATCCCACTTAATAGTTATTCGAGATTTCTATTCTTAATCTTCCTTCCATTCTCATGATTACACAACTGCATAATACTACTACTTTATTTATTTTGTTTTGTTCAATCAAATGGAAGGGAAGATCCTATTAGTAACTATTGTTCATATCAACAATATGTAGTCTTAGCAATTTTTCGTTTTAACATGAAGCGACCGAGTGCTTAGGTATTTCTGTCTCAAATGTAGTTGGAAAAGAAAAAAATGTTATCAAAATATCATCATCATCGTCATGTATTTGTTATTCTATAAGTAGATCTTTTGTGACAGCCTATAACACTGCTAATGGTAACTTTTCCTTGCTTGCCTCCGTGCCTGTCTGCTTCCAATTATGTTACGTTGCACTGTAGATTGAAGAGCTCACTTGAATATGTATTTTTGTAATTGAAATACACTTTTTCACGCTGCTGTGTATGTACTGCCGTACGCTTTACAAGAAAATGTCAATATTGCTAAAGGTTTTGCATACACTTCACTTCACTCACAAAGGCACTACTAGGCAGGCACACATACATACACTTTGCAACAACATGCTGAGTACAACACGTTTGCGTATAAATATTTTCACAGTTATGTGTGCATGTGTGTACGGTTTCATACAAGTTATTGTATGACTTTTGCTAAATTCTCTACAGCACTTGGCCATGTAAACAAACGAGTATATCTGCCAGTGTACGTATGTGTGTGGGTTTGTGTTAAGTGCATTTCCATTTGCATTTATCATGTTGTTATTTGATTATGACAAAAGCATATACACACACATGCCGTTACAATTATTGTATGCCACGTATATATTGTACGAATGCTATGACGCTTGAATTGCTATAGAGTGCAGCGAAGATTCTCACTTAGTCACATACAAAGGGTGACAAATAATTATAGAATTGATAAACATACCTACCTACACGAAAATGCATGTGAATAATAATGTTACCCTAACGTTAACTGTGATGTACTGTACAGAAAAATGCGTGAGCCGAATGTTTATGAAATGAAAGCTGATTTTTTTTGTTTTAATAAAAAAGCAATGAAATTTTTAATCCGGAGAGAAACTAGTTTTCGTTTCTATATGTGAGAAATTAAGTGGATGGGGGAGAGGGGGAGGTAGAGACAGAGATAATTTCATAGGTATCCAGCATCCAGAAGGATACGCCAGAGACCATTTAAGGTATATAAATTCTTCATCAGTATTATTGACCGGCATCTAAAGATAACTGTAAGCCTGTAAGTGGCACTGTCAAGTTTACAAAATGATATATTGTAAGCTTAAGCTCTGTGCAGTTCTATGCACAGGTACTTATTTGAGTTACTTTCCCGTCCACAAACGACAGAAGCTTCTCACACAAACAAAGTTCAAAAAAGTATTTCCCAAAAAAGGGCGACGTCCGATCAAGTACACTCCCACAATGTATAAAATGCAAATATTTACTTATAATGGCAATATATACACATTACTTATATTAGTGGTCGTTAAGAGAGGACGTAAGTGTTAAATATGTCAAGTCTTTAATAATTTTTCGTTACATGCGAAAGTTTGTACAAAAAGTTTTAACCTGAAATATTTTTCTTCTATTTCATTAATAATAATAAAACACACATTTTATTTAAGATTTTTTCACTAGAAATGATGCTGATCTAATAATATGGGCATGACTGCCAACCACAGTGGCTGGTTTAATATAAAATATAGCAAAAAAACTAACTCAGGCTTGATTCAAATTTTGAATATTCTCCGTATTTATATTCAAATGAAAGGCGTGGCAAGTACCAAATAACGTCCTCTATATAATATAACCAACAAGCTGATTTCTGTACTATTTTGTTGTTTTTTTTAATATTTCCTTATCCCGACCCCGCCCATTTTCCCATTTTTTAGAACCTCGACAGATTCATGTACCACTAATTTCAACTTTACTTTATTGGCTAATAGGTATATTTTTTTCAATTTTCGACGTGGACCTCAACCGATTTCACTCAATTTAAATAAAAAGCTATTCACAGAAATGAAAAATTATTATATAGATATGAGATTTTGAGGTGAAATTTATAATCATGAAGCATTCTAATAACAAGAACATGCTTACGGGCGGATGTCCCGAGTGGGTCACTTAATAGAAAAGTTATCTATCCACTAGCACCTGCCATTCGAAGGGGCGAATTTGGTTTTTCATATATCGATTTATTAATACTGTTTGAGGTCACAGAAATATCTCTGTCATCATATGTGACTTAATCCTATATAAGGAATGGTCTCTGAAGATTTTTCCTGGATGTTCAAAATATTTATAACATCATTAGAATAAAATTAACTAATACTGGATCGCTTTTTGAAGCTTCAAATATATATACTCTGCAGCTGCATCATTGCAGCTCTGCACGGACTGACTCATCCCTACATCGCTTGAGCAAATGATTAGCTTTTTTGTCATAATTGTTATGCTCTCCTCCGAAATAAATACGATGCCGTTCTAAGGTGGCTTTCAAAAGTTTTAAAAGTATGAAAAAGAATAATAATTAAAGAAGCATTTACAGTACTTTACTTCTTAATTTTTTGTTATGCTTTTCTCATGATTTTCCGTTTTTCTGATGGCATTGTATTAAGGTTGTGGCGAAAATTTATTTTAACGTATGTTATTGTTTGTACAATCGTTACCACTTTTTGCTTTACTTCGTTTATACCGTTAGTTTTTGCATTCTTTCCCTTCTTCATTCATTGTCTATCATGGGTGTGAGTGTAGTTGAATGGCAAAAACGAAAATGGGGTAGAATACAAACCTTTGAAACAAAGCCACAACAACAATAACAACAGTAATAATAATAAAAGCACCAACTAATGAAATGTAATGTCTATGTTGGCAAGTGCTGCTTATTATATCCACCACATAGGATGCTAACTATACTAAGTTTGTCATTGCATTTGCAGCACCCAGAAGGAGGGTCAGAGTTAGAAACTTTAATATATTTTTGATCAACATCGAAAACTGAGTCGATCTACTCCGCATAGCCGTGTGTCCATGTGTTGTTGGCACTCTCACAGACGTAAATCTTAAGTTGAAATTATTTTCAGACACTTCTAGTTTCTGCACGCAGTATCAGTATTTAAATGGGGCAAAATCGGTCGCCCGCACTAGATCAAAATCTATGTGACTGCCAAAAAAGCTTATTGAATTAAGATATTTAGATTTAATGAATATATTTATACGTAATGGGCGCCCCACAATTTACAAAGAACCGTACTCAGCATAAAACTCGACTTACAAGTTGTTGGGAATACAAGCATTATTAAAAAACGTTAGAATACCCCAGCCACGCCCACACTTTGTATATAGTCGCGAAGAGTATTTAAGATTTGACCTACGCCAAAATTTAGTTGTTTTCCTTGATCTAACCTTGTGTATGGTTTTGTTGTGTTTGTCTCGCTTAAGGCATTAAAATGTCAAGAGCGTTGTGGTGGTTTATTTTTTTTCTTTTGTGTAATCATCTATTTTATCCATTTACAAGTGTACTCTGTGCACATAGTTTTCTGATTTCTACAGATGCTGCTCTTCAATATAAAATCTTTCTTATTCTCACTTAAAATGTAGTACGCTGTGTGCTTATCTGTTAAAGAATTCATTGTTAAGCCGTTGAAGAAAATGTCGCTTAAGTGTAGAAGATGCTTCTTGTCCACTTAGTTTAGCAACAAATAGCGTTCAATAAGTGTTTAATTGAATGTAAGAATATTTTTGCACATTATTTTCTTGGGTAATGAAATGAAAATGTTGAAGTGAAACAAAGGCGAAATCATTTCCGGTTAGAAATGAAAAATTAACAAAAAACTCCTGCTAAAACCATGGCCATAATTGATAATTGTCACTGTTGGTACTAAAAATCATTTCATATAACTTAAACCCCAAATTTAGTTATTTCACTTATTTTCACTATAATTAGAAAATTTTTCCTTATATATTAAAAATTGTAATAATAGAAATGAAATAAAATGAAATAATCATATTATATACAATAATAATAACAATAATATTACAATTGATTCTTATCAACTTCAATATTAGTGCCTTTATATATCCCTCCACAGCATTGCCACATGCTTTCTTTTGGAAAACCATTTCGGTTTGTATTTGTTCACAATGCTGCAACAATTGTTCAAATTGTTTGTAAAGAACTTATACCACAAAGTTTATACTGCATAAGTGGGCTAAAAACGAAATAAATAGTGCAGTAACCAAAAATCAAAATATCTTTATACCACAAACAAATGTGTGAGTAAACGAGGCATAGGCACAGAAGCACTCACACAACACAAATACTTGACAAAGGTTTCTATTCGATCTTATCGATTGAATTGTTTTTATACCCACCCATCATATGTATACGGATGGGTTCATATAACTTTGTCAAAACGTTTGCAATGCCCAGAAGAAAGCGCCCAAGACCCCACAAAGTATACAAATTTTGAATCAACATCGAATACTGAGTCAATCTAGCTGCGTCTGTCTGTCTGTCTGGGTATAAAATACTGTGATTACATTCTCCTGGTCGCAAAAATTTATATATAAATGCGAAATTTGGCAGGTTCCGTAAGCAGGTTGGTATTGAAATTGCGCAAAATCAATCTAAAAGGAGAAATGTTTTAAAGAATTTTCCCTGACATATACATTTATTAGAAAGCCTTGGTGCCGGAACGGTGGATATTCAGGCTATGGCCTCAGCCAAATACACATGTGCTTTTTCATTTGTTTTCTATTCCTTAACCCAAATTAAATTTTTATAAATGTATGCCATCTCTATTCTATCTCTGTTTGGTAATTCCCCTTCTGCCATTGATTGCACATCATACATATTATACAAGTGTGCACCTATAAAGATACATGTAAGGAATGAGAATTTGGGATTTGTATCACATTTGTATTCTACGCTGGAATACAAATGACATTAAATACTGCACAAAAAAAAAACAGAACAAAAGAGACAACATTACATTGAAGTTAGATATATTTGTGTGTGGAAATACGAAACTACCATTGAAATGTAATACATGCACCAAACTTGTACATGTCATTTGAGTCGAATGCAAAAATGAATGCAGGCGACTAATCAGTATTACCGGGCTGATCCCATAAACGTAATAGTATTGATACATGATATTCATGTTATTTGATTTGTAGGATGTGTGTAAACGAATTTATTCGTCACAAGAAGTGCTAATGATAAGCTATGCACGCAAATACTCAAGTGCCCTACAAAACGCACACGCACTCACATGTTGGTAAAATATGCTTAAAGTGGATGCATTACAAAGTGTGTGTTTAGACACACACATACATAAGATATAAGTGTAAAAATGTACTCGGTGGTGTTTGCTTACATGCTTGAATATTTACTGCGATCCTTGTTGATTGACTATTAATTTATTATTTAATTATTCATTTCTATAAATATTTTTCATTGAAAAAAAAGTGAAAATATTAAAGTCGGTCAGTTTGACCAATTAGCTCCTTAAATTATGCTACAATTAGTCGAGTTGTATTTATAAACGGCAGACACTGCCCTAAAAGTTACTTCGTGAAATACAATTATATAGAAAAAATGATCCGATTAGATCCAAATTAAACACAGTTAAAAACCAAGCTAATTAACTATTCTTCACCCATTTTTGTCATGTCTTTCGCGTTTTAAAACAGTTTCTACATCGCCAGCTTATGCTTCCAATTCACGACAAACCTTGGACATTTCTAAATCGGTGTGTTTTGCGCATATAGCGAAGATAACTGCATGTTTCTTCATTTCTTGCGTTATTTTATAGTCCTCCATTGATAAGCTGACAAAAAAAAAAAAACACAAACAAAATTGTACAAATTTGACGCAGCCAAATATGAAATTATTCTTCACCAAATGTTGTCAAAAAATATTAAGAATTGCGAGTTTTTGCCATATAAAGACTTTCATTACAATAGGTCTTCATATGGGTTCTAAAAATGGTCCGTTCCGGTTCATTTTAAATGAGGTTTCTTTTTGGACCAATACATTGTCCTTGTACCAAATTTCATCCAGGTATTTCAAAAAATGCGTCCTGTAGCTTGCACATAAATTGACATAGACGGATAGACGGACATGGTTAAATTGATTCGGATTTTGATTCTGATTCTGATTTTGAATAGATTGATATAGTTGAAGGTGGGTGCAGCATTTACCGAGAAGGAGTTACAAACATCTGAATAAACTTAATATACTCTTTTGCAAAAGTGGTGCAGGGTATAAAAAATGAAACGTATTAACTTTTAATTTAATTTAATTTTTTCATTTCTCTGAAAATAATCCGTGTAATGCAATAATGTAGCTGTGTTACTCCGTGTGGAAATATTATATAAAAATTTTATAATATTTCCATAAAACACAATAGAAAGAGTGGAGAAATTCAATGAGACACCGGTTACGTATAAATGGAAAGGTTAACAAAGATTTAGCATTAGTCACTTATCACTCTTTACATCATAATTCATTTTCAATTTCTTTCGAGAACCATGCCGGCTATAATTAGCTAAAACAAAGAAAAACACATTTAGTTTAGACCAAATCTTAAACACTTCAACACTTTCACTTTCATATAAACAGTGAAAGATTTGGTGTAAAAGAGACCTAGTTTTGAACTCGTTCAATTGTTTTGAAAATCTTTATATGGGTTATAATTCACTTAGCTTAAAACTGAAGTGTTTTATATGTGGACAGGGTAGGACTATTTTAGAATTTTTCTTCTTACATACTAATAACTAAAACCAAAAATCCCTACTTCTAAACGGTTTATTATTCAGCTTACACATAATTGTAATAATTTTACCACAAAATTAGGCTTGAGCGGTGTGCAGCATTTAAAATTCGGCTTTGATTCATAATGATAATTATTTAAAAAGAAAAAAACCAACGTAAGCCTTTTATAAATAAGCACTTAAAAGCATAAAAAAATCTATTTTTATTTTTAATTTAACATACTTTTAAGCTTAATATTATGTACAAAATATTGCCTCTATTTAGGCATAAATTTACACAGCAAAGCTAAATAATTATAATATTCTCGTTATTTAATTTTAATTTAAAATTTACCTACAAGTTTATTAGCAGTTGGTTGAATAGCAGTAGCGGCACTAATAGTACCGCAGTTGTGGATAGAAAAGTAATTATTTTTCGCCATGGTCTGTAGTTTTAAAATTAATTACATAAAAATAACAATGTTTTGTATGCTTTTCAGATTTCTAAAAAAGATAATTACTTATATTTGATATTATATAATTTATTATAAGTAAGTGATGATTATATTTTATATTTGTGTTTAGTAATCATTTTTAATAAAAATTATTTAAATTCTTCCACAAATGTATACTTAAAATATTAACTTTAATAATCTAACAGAAGGTGTTTAATAAGTAGAAGTAGCACATTTTAAAATGAAGAATGGAATAAGACAAGAAAAGGGAACAAGTAGTGAAGACTTAATACCAATAATTCCTGGAGAAAATGCAATCATTTATAAAGAAAAGATTGTCGCAGTGCAACAAGCATCAAATTTTGCAAAGTTGCCAAAGTCGACGCCAATTCTTGTACGTTTTACTGCTATATTTCTTTTGTGACTAAAATATTTAATAATGGCAGAAAGGACGAGTGGTTACTTATACTATAGGTTGCCAACATATTGTCGCATTTTAATGAAAGTAGCAAAATTTAGCAAACACCGCTTATCACTAACTGATCCTTTAATTTTGTTAAATTTACATTCAAGCTTAGTATGGTAATAATAAATATTTTCTATAGTAAAGAATTAGAAGGAAAAGATATTCGACATAATATTCCACATTAAACATTGATCAAGACCGTTTACGTTATTTTAACTAGCTCCCCTTGAAATGGGCTTATTTGAGCTAAAACGAAGGTAAAGCTTTCCTTATACGCTCCTTAAAATGTTAGCCGTATTAGAGATTTTGTAAGGTATATGCTTAATAAGCATTTAAATCTAACTCGCTCTGGACATTTGTCATGTCATGTAAATTATGAGACATTGAGCTGAAATTTTTTACTCACATTTCTAATTTCTAATCTCAGGATGATATTAAAAGTGGCAAAATCGGTATAAATCCGCCACCGCGATCGGAGAAAATTTATATATCAAACACAAGTTTAGAAACTTTTTTCAGATACTTATATGAAGCCCTTGCATCGATATGCCAAAAATGGCACCGTTTACAAGAAAAACTTTTTTGTGCATATTGCGACATGGGATCTAACAACATTAAGTAGTGCATTCAGCTCCCTGTCACGCCCATATTTTGTCTATAGATAATTCAATTTGACCACTTTTGCCCATTTTTTTCAGTTCAGTTCTCTTTGAATTCGTTGTAGATGAACTGAAAACTTTTCGTACCGTTTTCTTTGTATGATTTCAAGTCAAGCAGGAGAAGGATAAACAGACAGACGACACTTAGACGCACACAAGTTGCAATGAGTATTACTGTCACAGTTTGTTAAGTGTATTGGGATACTTGAACTGTGCTGCTATCGTTTTACTGCTACGCAAAATGGTTGGTTGGTGTTGTCAAGCTAATGGCAACTGTTGCTATACGTTATACAATATATGTATATATAGAAATATACATATGTTGGTATGGTTTGTAAGTGAAGTGAATGTGCGCGTAAAAATGAAAATGTATGCGACAGCTGTTTTTCTTGTATAAAAAACATGAAAATTAAAACCAGAACAAATCCACTACAACCAGATAGAGAGACGTAGAGAGAAGATGGAGTTCATTGTACCAAAAACCTGCAGAGAAAACACAAATCTGAACTTTTCTCTGTGTATACAACAGCCATTATAATTTCATGTTTATGTACCACTACATAGATTTTAATGATGCTTCGTTGTATAATTGTACATTTGGGATGATGTTTTTTCTTTTTTTTTTGTGTCCAGATCTGCTGGTGGTGCTGTAGCTGACACCACATGTGATATGTGATGTGTGATGAGACAACGACAAGAACATGAGAATACTATGACACAATAATAATGTCACTGATTATTGCCGTTAACATCAACATCATCATCATCATCATCATCATCATCATCATTGTTGACACTAACATGCTTGTCCAATCGTTATACAACGAGATATATATATATGATATGTGTGTGTGTGTGTGTGTGTGTGTGTGTGTGTATATGTATATAAATACTTAATGTATATATAATTTTATCAGGGAATATTTTACACTAATAACGGTAATAACAGTTACAATAATATTGTACAATAAAAACAACACTTAATAACAGGTTAGCTGTAAGCTGCTATGATGAAAAGGCGCACAAGGTACAATTGCATTTCAATTGTATAATTTTACATAATTTACATATGTATTAGCAACACTCAAGATAATTGTTAATGAGTCCATTGCTGCGTTACCCTGCCGTTGCCCTGTATCATGTGTTGGTTGGGTTTGTGTATTAAAAGTTTCATTATAACAATTTCTATGCATATCCATCCGTAGGTATGTGCGTATATGTATTTGTGTGGGTTGGTGTTTATAAGTTTGTCTTTTATAAGGTCGCTCCCTTTATATGAGTGCAAATACGTGTATATAAATAGCGGATTATATTCTATTGAAAATGAAAATTCCCCAATGTACGATACAGAAAGGTCCTGGCATGCACGTCCATCTGCTAGGTATGTGGAAAAGTTTTATAAACATAAAATATTTGCAGTTTAACACAACAGGTAACAAAACTTATTAAATTGTAATATAAAACTATTACTACACAAAACAAGTAAAAATGTTATAGTCGGTCAAGCCGGTCATTTTAATACCCACTGGAAGGCTTTATATAACAAAAATAACAAAAAATTGCAATTCTTAACAATGGGTAAAGAATAGTTAATTAGCTTAATTTTTAATTGAGCCAAATTTGGACCCGATTGGACTGTTTTTAGAACCTCTTTCCATATAATTATATTTCACGAAATAACTTTTAAGACAATTCTTCTCCTTTACAAAAACCACTAAACGAATTGTAGCATAATTTACGGGGCTAAAGTAGTGTAAGGTTTTAAATAGTCGGGCTTTCACTTGTTAAGTTATCTAACTAGTCCTTTTTCCATTTAAACAAATTTAAACAAATTCCCTTAAACGTTATGTGCTGCATGTTGTGGACTTCTCAACCCTTTGCCCCTTTTTAAAATTCAACATTTTCATTTTGTCCCATTTAAATTATCACAGATGATATGCATGTATATTTATGTGAAGATAAACATCAGTTTTTAACGCTTCAACTCTTTTTATTATGCGAACATTATATAATTATACCTGCAATGTACGCATAAATGAGTATAATCATGTTAAGAGGGTGTATGGGTGTGTGGGCGTGTAGGTGTGTGCCCTTTTTATGTTATTTTGCACCTTTTTCTCATTTTTATTACTACATACAACCAACAACCGCAACCCATTGTAATGTGATTATCGTGTGGACAACAACAATAAAAAATGCTTTAAACCGACAACATTTAAAATGTTGTCAGTGTCAGCGTCAGCGTCAGCGTGTGTATATGTTGCATATAAAGTATAACGTAACATCAGATTATTGTTGTCCATTTAAGTATGTGTGTATATGTATGCGTATGTGTCATGTATATTCTGTAAAAACATGCTTTAGTGCAAAATACCGGCCATACTTCATGTACATCCATTAACTACTTTTACCAACACCTTGCTTTTCTTCTTATTCATTCCTTTTCATTCCATTCTGCTTCCAGAAATATTCTTCCTTATGCGTGCGTGTAAAAATAACTTAGCTTTAGCTTAGACCACATCTTAAATACTCTACGCATCTGCTACAATAAACAATGGGCGTTAGATGATAAGGTAGATGATTATACTCTCTAATATTATATTTTACGTACATGTTACGTATTACCTTCCGAGTCCATTTTCTCGCTGAATACAGTTACTTTAAAATTGTGGGCGTGTCCATTTTTATCACATCCGTAGATGATGTATAAATAAATATTTATAAAAAATTTCAACTTTAAAGCTCGAAATATGTGGCAGATACATAAAGTTTGTCGATTTTGGGCGTGAATTTTGACCAATTTCGCCCATTTTAAATAGCGATCTGTGTGCAAAAACTAAAAGTGTTTGTAGAAAATTTCAGCTTAATATCTCAAAATTTACGCGTGTGAGACTGTCAACAATAGACATAGAGACGGACACACGGACATAAATGTTTGAATGGATTTATTCTCCTCCTTCTAGGTATTGCATATGGTATGACAAACTTATTACTCCATTCTCCATCTTATGTGAAGGATATAATATATAATATGGTACAGCGAGTAATGGTGTTGGTATAAAGTTGTCGTTAGAACATAAATAATGATGCTTACGAATGAGAATTTCCATCATCATAAACTTCAACAAATGTCCGTTTTATAAGTGTACCTATATACAATACGTATTATCATATCTCTCTCTCTCTCTGTCTCTCTCTCTCTTTCATTTCTTTTATAATCACAGAAAAGCTTGTAAAAACCTAGATTTTTATACTTTTGTGGTTTAAAGTATAAATTATTGGGGTTTGTTTTTTATGTGATTACTAATTGATTACAATTGCACAAAATAAAAACAACAACAGTGGCTTCTTTTTTATTGTATTATACATATAAATAAATAATTAATGTAACGTCATGTTCAGTATGCTAAGTGCTGTATTGTTTGTGGTGAGAAGAAAGTAAGCAAAGAGTATATTTGGCTCAGATCTAATCTGAGGTAATATTTACATTTACAAGTAAAACATCAGCGTGGCATGGATTCTCACATAATTCTCTTTTAACGACTATCGGAACTTGTGTTAAATTTTAGTTAAAAGTCAAATTAAACATTTTTTTATGAAAAGATGGGCGTGTCTGTTATACGATTCTAATCATTTTTAACAAATCAATGAAAAAATAAATTTTAACTTTGCTTTAATGTTTTTCTTAATTCTAAAGGAACATAAATGCAGAAGTTTCAAAACAATATCTCCTGGCATCAGTTTTGTAAAAAGAGTTCTGGCGGAAGAACTTGTTTAGTTTGATTGATGTTGATATGTTTTGGTGCATTCCCCTAGATGATAATAACAATTTTAGTACACCCTCCTTCTTATTAGAACTAAAATTTATTAAGAAATATTTCACACAATAAATAATATTTTGAGGTTATATATGGTTCTTTCGGTAGCGGAATTAGATAAGGCTTTGTCCCAGTTCTAGAACTCTGCATTAGATTGGCCTGAAGAGTCTAATTTTATTAAGTCGTAGGAAAACTTGCGAATTGGGGACCCTGGAAGAAAGGGAATATAATCAGTTCACATAATCCACACGCGCAGAAGTTTGCCGAAATGTGCAAAAATTCAAATTTTTACGAAAATCGCAAAAATTTTAAAAAGTCGTAAAAATGTTAGAATTGACAAATGCTAGCGAGTGAAAGCTCTTTGAACCTAACTGCTTTACCTAACTCATTATCGAATCCAGTAACTGTCTAAATATTGACAACTAGATAAAGTTGAGGTTAAAGCTAAAGAGTAGTAGTTTTAACGGTATATTTTTTATAAATGCCTTCAAAACGACCATATTTTTTCGTAGCAATCCGCAATATTCATAATTTTTGGAATCGCTTTCAGCGTGTTCCTCAGCCTGACTATGTAAATGTGTATTTAATTAATGAGTTAGCAGGTGTACTTTTTAGGAATTTTTCTGTAACATTTTCCTTAAAGGCGTGAAGTTTTAGAAGTTCTATAATACGAATTTTGTAGTTTACAAATATTTTATAAAAAAAAAAGTTAAAGAAAAATGAAGTCCGAGTTTATTCCCACTTCTAAAGATTTTACATATATTGAGAAAAACTTTTCTCTGGTAACCATTTTCTGGACATAAAAGAGAGATTTTTTGAAGAAATTTAGATCAATTTTATAAATCAAGGTCACAACTAAAAGACTGCAACGCAATAGAAATGATTTATAATTCAAGAAATCTAAGAAAAACTTTCTAATGTTATTTTCATTTTTTTTATTTTTGGTTTTTTATTTGCAAAAGGTCAGAAAAAAGTAAAAAGGATTTGTTGTGCATCCTACAAAAACCAAAAACTCTTATATAATACACACGTAAAGCATGCAAGTACATGCTCACACACACACACACATACAAACACTAAGCTAAACAAAAAACTTTTTGCTAAAAATAAATTCATGGCATTGTGTGAAAATTAGTTCGAACAATAACATAAAACAAAAGATTTTAGAAAGAAGAAAGAAAAAAACACAAAACATTAAGAACAACAATCACGAACCACTGAGTTTTTAATTGTTGTTGGATATAAAAAGTTTGTAAAAGTTGAATAATGTTTGAGGCGTTAAAATTGCTCATATAGGCAATGATGTTAGACGAGTATAACAACAAATGTGTGTGTGTGTGTGTGTGTGTGTGTGTGTGTGTGTGTGTGTGTGTGTGTGTGTGTGTGTGTGTTAGTTCATGCTGAAAAATCACAAAGGATAGTAAATCATAAAATAAAGAATAAGCATGTATGTGCGCGTATGTACGTTGTTAGTTGTTTGGGTTGATAAATATTTTTTTAAACCAGCTGTAATACACTCTCTAATAATAAGCATGAGTATGAGGATGTATGTATAAAAAATAAAATAAATGCTACGCAAGTATGCAAGCAACCACCCAAGTGGAGCAGAGGAGGAGGAGGAGATGGCACAAAAATATACAATAATACATAACACAAACATGATGCTGTCATATAACAATGTCGGGGTCGATGAGAGTACAACGTCATAATAAAGTAAAATAAAGTAAAGTTTATAGAGACGAGTGCAGTGTACATGAAGCACACAAAGCACAACAATTTCTGCTAATGCTGCAGTCAATATTTTTCACCTGGGACCAAGTCACATGTACGTAATGGGTAGGGTATGTGTTTTCCAAAATTAAAACAATAGCAAACACAAATCACATCCGTCATCCGCATGGGATTGTATGCTGAGCACATTACTTGAAAGGTAAACATTGTGCACGTTTCTCATTGACATATAATTCAACTGGCATGTGATGACAATCGAATCCATAGCCACAAAGGATTTAAAAGGAACACAACAACAAGTGCACACTAGAACTAGAACCAGAACCAAGAGGTGAGATCAGCTTTTAAATTGGTTTGATTCCAGATTAAAAGTTGGCAGAAAGCATCTGTCAAAGATGTTTTCATTCTACAATACATCGTCGTTAAGAAGAAATTATGATGATGGTGATATGATATAAAGAGAGTTCTACACAACATTAACATATGCTCAGAATGTTAATGTGTTAACTCGATTATGTTTACTATAAAATGAAAAGCAAACCTTTTTAAGTTTTGTTAGGTACCGAACAATTCAAGTAAGTTTACGTTACTGCATATTAAAAGTAATGAAAAGGACTATATTTGGCTTAGGCACAATTTTAAATACCCTACGTATCTAAATTCAAATAGTAAGCGCGGCAATTAGTTGATAAGGCACTTTTGTAGGGTATGTCGTGTCAACTTGAACGTCGGCTTCCGAGTCAAATAGGATTTTTATAAATTGTGGACATGTCACCACCTACTTTTCTACATCGTCATATAATTATACAAAAATAAAAAAATAATCATTTTAAAATAAAAATAAAAAATAAAAAATAAAAAATAAAAATAAAAATAAAAAAATAAAATAAAAATAAAATAAAAATAAAATAAAAATTAAAATAAAAAATAAAAATAAAAAATAAAAATTCCAATTAATTTCTTTTTCTTCCAGCTCGAGGTTAAAGCAATAAAAACACAATAAAAAATTTAAAATAAAAATTTTTAAATAAAAATTTTAAAATAAAAGTTTTAAAATGATGGCTGAAATTTGTGCTAAAATTAAGAATATTTAAACGAAATCCCAGCGACCACATGAATAATATCCAGACACACGGACCTAAAGACATACGGACAAAAGAAAAAAACATGACTAAATTGTTTCCAACTTTGACATTATTCTGCTTAAATATACTTTGTAGAGTCTCACGGGCCTTTTAAAAGGGAATTAAACACTTTCAAAATTATGTCTACATTAACTATGAAACTTGGAGAGTTACTCTCCTCCGGGCTTACTATATATATGATATATAATACGCGTTGTATGAAAAGGTAGTGTAGAGTATAAAAATGTGCAAGTTTGTTACTTGAATAACCTGTTGACCTTCGCACAAACACCTACACACATACCAACATTTATCCACATACATATATAATAGAAAATTTCCTAAAGCTCATAAACCACTCTCACTCTCCCTCACCCCTGTCTGGGTTTATTCTTACGCGCCATTACTTCTTGAAGCATATATATAATATACATATATATGCTTCAGTTTAACTTACATTTAAGAGTTTCAAGTCATACTATAAATTTTAAATATACATGTCAGTATATATATATACGTTTAGAAAGTGAAAGGAGTCTAGAGAAATTATTCAAATTTTTCAAACACAACATTACTTTTAGTAACATAAAATATATGAAGTTACATAAAGAGGAACCAAACCATAAAAGAAAAGAAAAATCTATATGCACTAACAATGAACTTGATGTGATTGTAGGAAAACTTTTGAGCAAGTTATATATAAAATAATAATATGAAAAATTACTATAATAACAGCAATCATTCTAACAGCGGTCAATGCAGCAAATACGAAGGAGTAGGAAAAAATAAATTACATTGAAGCTATGATGCACTACAGTGCTTAAAGTTAATATATTTTATGGCCGAGCTGGTGCTTTAGGAAATGATGAGATAAACGTTTTACAGCAAAATTTTTAATAAATATTGATTTTAAAACTTATTAAAGAAACCTCAGAAATTACAACACAGCCGCAACATAACCTTAGCAATGCTTGAAATAAAAGCAGAAGCTAACTAAACATAAACCTAAACATAATGCAACGGAACTATTTCTCGATAGACTGACTCTCAAGCTTTACCTAAAACCATTGAATCGTTCCATCATTTATACAAATATGCAGACCATTACAGCATACCACATATTTCAGCATTTAACAAACACATGTAACCGAAGGGTATTTGGAAATATATGGCGAGTAATTTAACAAAGCAAAAATAAACGAATAGCATGCAATAGCAATAACAGCAGCAGCAGCATTGCATTGCAATAGAAGGACTACTGTGCACTGTGAAGAAAAAAGTAAATAAATAAAAATGAAATATTGTACAATTTTTTCTTCTATTCTATTTCTCGACCAAGTTAATGGTTATTATCTCTTGCGCCACAACAGACACAGTTCTACATGAACAAATAAAGTTTATAAGTGAAATTTTGTGTGTAGAACTTCGTTTACAATGAATCTGAAATACTCTGCGTAGTTGTACAACTTCTAAGGAAATGGATAATTGGGATTGAGTTTTATTAATAATGGGGATAAACTTTGTAGGATTTAGATAGAGCGTGTCTGTATTAAATTTTTATAAATATTGAAAGTCAGGAATGCTTAAAATGTGGCTTTATTCACCTTCAATTGGTAGACAGACGGACGTACAATTAAGTGGATTTTTATTTTTAACTCATTTTATCGACCTTTGTTAGAAATTATATTAATTTACTCCATAGTAACTAAATCCTAGAGCATAACAGACACAATATTTATAATTATTATGCAAACAAGTGCGACTGCTCTAAACAGTAAAGAACAACTTACAATCACAGTTATTCAATTACTACAGCAATTATGAAACCGTCATCAAGGGCACAAAATCTAAACTGTAAATAATAGTGTTTTATTGAAAATGTAAGCAATTTCTTAAACCTGCTTCACTTTAGAATCTACATCATTTCCAATTGAAATTGAACGGTTTCTAAATGAAATTGAAACATAAACTCTATTGTGTAAATCTATAAAATATTTATAATATTATGTTTTGTCAAATAAATTTGAGTAATATTTTTGGAAATATAATATAGTGATGCTCTATTTTGCAAGTGGGTAAGTGGATAATAGTGCAGCTCTTTCAGTGTTTTTAAATTACAAAGTAGCTAAGTGGGCTATGGTTTTGTCTTAGCAAACTGTGCTCGCTGTAGGACATGGGTTCAAATCTAGCTGAGGAAAAAATTGAAAGAGTTTTTTTCAGCTGGAATTTGAACTCAAGTTTCGCGTTGCATTGGTAGCCCAGCGACAGTTAAGAATATTATTATGAAAGTCGAGGTTGGTTCGACAGGCGATTGAGCATTTAAGCTTATAAAGTTTTGCACACATCTTGGTACTCCACTTAAGAATGTGTGTACTGAATGTCATCTCTGACAATCAGATAAACGGACAAACAGACAAACGAACATAAATAGCTCGATTACGATTACGACGCTGATCAAAACTAGCCTCGTTGCTCCAAAACATATATACAGGGGGTGGACAAAAATATATAAATACCAAGCGATCGTAAAATCTATTCTCTCAGACTTCGAAAGATGGCAAAACATTGGTGCTTGGTTAGCAGAAGCGTCTGTAATGAAGACAGTTGAATTGTTTAACGTTTCTCGAGCGACAGTATCCACGGTAATGACAGCATATACAAAATATAGTAAAACATCGTCGAAGGAGAGGAATAGTGGGCGAAACTCAAAGTTAACTGACAGAGTCGGACTCTAACTTTAAAAAGAATTATGGCCGGTCAACCGCGTCAAGAGTGACGCCAAAACTCTTCAGATACTCTACAAATCTATTGTGCGATGCGTTGCAGCTGTTCTAAAAGCAAATGTGGATCCAACACCTCATTAATTAATAAATATTGTGTATATGTCAGTTATTCATATTGCATATGTCCACATCCTAAATATATACGCACACACAATGCGGAGAATATGCGTCACATGTCTCCCCATATATTTAGTATTTTGCGTACTACTTTTTATTAAAATATGTTTAATAACTGAACATGAGAAAAATACACGACTAATGAATTTAAAATGTCATTTGAGGGATTTAATAAAAAAACCCTTCCATCCATCCATCCATCCATCCATACATCCATCTTGACTCCCTTTCATTATTTAACTCAACATTGGTGTTCTCTTTAATGCTATAATGAATATCCTGTGAAGCGATATGAAATATTTCCCAACAATTAATGACCATAAATAAAATTATGCTTGCATGTGTGTGAACATGCTTACATATACTCACATACATATATCAATACTCGCAAATTGCGGTTTAATTAATTTTCAATTGACATTTTAATTATGTATAAATTTGATTTCCTTGTACTAGCGTCACATAAAAAAAGTGTTGTTGGCAAAACCAACCATAAAAACAACACAAAATAATATTGCAACTATAAACACACACACACACACACACACATACACATAACAACTAAAATCAATGCATCGTAATGTAATGATTAAGTACATGAATAAGTGTGCAATCAATTCATTAACATTTTACATGTGTATGAGTGTGCATAGAGAAGATAAAATTCTGCCATAACATTGTCCTCCTCCAAACCCATATAAGCGAGTACCTTTAGTATGCTGCTGAAAATTTCTTTAAAGTTGCGTGTGAGTGGGTGTGTGTGCGTACACCTGCCGTTTTCCTAATAACCAATCGTGCATTAGGGTGGCAGACATGGTGCATGTGGTAATTTATGAGATTCACTGATGAATAGAACATTTGTGCATACTTTTAATTAAAGCGATTTCATTGTTAGAGAGAGAGAAAGAGAGATAATTTTTGTTTGGATCTAATTTATGCCCAACTGGGATGTTTGTTAATTAAACAACGACATTTCCATTTGTTGTTGTTGTTGTTGTGTTAATTTTTATTTTAGCATTTTTATAGACATGCTATTAAAATAATATATAATTGCTTAATTGGCAGCATTTATGGTCACTTATGTAAATTTTTATGTGCATTATTATTAAACAATTTTCAATATAAATAATTTATGAGTGCGGTGTGTTGGCTTGGCTGTTGATACGCTTACATTGCTGAATTGTTGACAATAGTGGCGAAGGCGATAACGACGGCGACATCGTCACATATAATGAAGTGCACATAAATATTTATTGGTGTTAACAAAATTGAATTTTTGATGAGTTTTCTTTAATAAATATTCCACATAAACTGATGGTTCTCTTTCAATCTACCTATTCATGTGCATGAGAGGTGTACAGGTGGCAAGTGTATGAAATGTGTGAATAATGAATGCTAAAGAAAAATCAATAATGGATGTTATGCAGGCGGTATGACAAGTTAACATGTTAGATAAATGTTGGGGGAAAAAACACACCAACACGGCAGATAAGCAACAATGTAACCTTAGATAGAATATAGACTTTGTTGCATATATTGTATGTGTGCATCTAATGACAGTTTCAAAGACACCGTTCACCTGTGTATGCAGACAGATTATTCAGAAACGCTGCATCAGTAAAAGCGAACCTCTGTCACTTCATAGGAAAGGTTATATACAAAGCGAAATAAGCATGGTGTACTTACGTCATACCTGCAACACAAAGGGTATGTTTGTGCGGGTGTATGTAGCTCCTAAATGGCAAATGCCACACCCATCTTTAATTAATTCTGAACCGATTTAAGCAGGTCCGTCTGTCTGTCCATGTAAGCCAACCATTAGGTTGCATTTTTAAAGATATTATAATTGGATCGAATCGGGCCATTTTCAGAAACTCATCCCATAAAAGGTTCTAAATTGCAATTCTTAATATTTGTGACCCAATTCAGGGAAGAATATATTACGTAGCCAAATAATTGGTGGTACCAAAATTTGTACTCGAACAGAATAGTTTTAGGTCGCCTTCCTTTATAATGACATATCACGAAAAGACTTATACGGCAATGTTTCGCGCTACACTAATTGTGGCATCGTTCGGGGAAACTAAGTAATGTACGGTATTAAATGATCGGGCATCGTCGACCATAACATTTTCACATCACTTATAAAACATTTTCAAAGAAAATTTAAAGCCTTGATCATATCAAATGAAACAAACAAGGACGAGTGGTAAAGAAATAATTGATAGAATTTTAAAAGGATTTGCAAGTCACCAATTATAATGCAAACATCATTTTCATCATCGTCATCATCATCATCACCATCACCATCACCAATGCCACCGCCACCATCATCATTCATACAAATTACATGAGATAATAATTAAGTTTGAACTTACGCATGTAAATAAATTATCTTAAAACATGACTTGTTAAGTTTAATTGCCATTACGTATAAATTATATTATATTTATAAAGAAACAAGAAAACGTAACTTCTTGAATAGGTTGAGAAAAATTTGCAAAGAGAGAGAGAGATAGAGAAAAATCAGAAAAAATTATGAATTGTTTATAGAGCTTAAATGCTATACATTGCTTTTCTTTTACGTTCGTTCTTTTGGGTTCTGTTACTTAAATAAAACTTTCCTGTAAAAACAACTGACTGACTACTGACTGACTACTGACTGACTACTGACCCTTCAAATATTTAATGTGAATTATAAGTAGAATTATAGCTTGTACTTCACCTTTATTGCTGGAGTAATTTTCTATTTTTTTTTTTTGTTTTTTTATTATAACCGGCAGGATCATAAAGGAAGTGAAAGAGGAAATGAAGTGAACATTGAGATTACTTTGAAATCGACACAATTTATACTTTTGAAGTACGTATAATATTGTATAAACCGGAAAAATATATGCACACATTTGCAACATTGTACTTAATGTATATAATAAGCTTCCTTTCTTTTTTTACACGAAAAAAAAGAAAAAAAATGAATGGCAAATGCCACACGAGAGCTATAATAAAACCAACACACTACCTACACGTGTGCGTGCTGTGGAAATTATGTTTGGATAGATGTGAGATTGAGCAGGTGATGTGAAAGGAGGAAGAAATTTTACACGTTGTTACGTTCTTCATTATAATCGTCACCATATAAACCTGTTACAGTCTTGGAATGTTTGTCATACGTGCGTCATACAACACATTTAAGTTTCGCTTTTTTTCTTCTTCAACTTCGAGATCTAGTTGATGCGAACACTTGCACCTTCTAAATTGTTTAGGATAGAGCTATCTAACCTATTTCATGTAAGATCGATAAAATTCAATATAATGACGGGCGTTATAACTTTTTCGCCCATTTTGTCTGATTATGTATTTCTTGTGCCTAAACTAGGCGTGGTCGGATAAGAGACATACCCACAATCAGCAAAAATCTACATAACTTCCATAAACATGAAATTTACGCATGTCTATAGTTATCCCATTCAATGCAACGTAGATGTGCCAAAAATGGGCGCGGTCGGATAACAGACACGCCCAAAATCAACTTTTATATGCCACAAAAATTGACCTATTGAACTTGAAATTTGGTAAAATATATTTATAGTCATCCTTTACATTAATGTACCAAAAATGGGCATGTTCGGATAACAGTCATGCCCACAATCCATAAAAATCTGTATAGCTGCCACAAAAATTAACCTATGAACTTGAAATTTGGTGCATATATTTGTGGTTATTTTATCCATCGATGTGCCAAAAATGGGCGTGGTCGAATAACAAAAGCGGCCATATATTGCAAAAAATCATACTCCACGGAAAACTCGACTCATACTTAATAAATTTCTATTAGAGGGCGTAATTCAAAGGGTCTGCAACGCCCTGTAGATGTGAAAGGTATTTAAGATTTGGCCCAAGCGCGAAATTTAGTTTTCCTCCTTGACAACAACATATTTATTCATTTAATCATTAGTTTTAATATTAATTAATTTCAAACCAATACTGTTCTTATATAATAGGCTTATGTACTAAGTTGAAAATACTTGAATACTTGTTTAATATTTCTTCCTTCTCCAAAACTTCTTCATAACATCTTAAAAGCTTTGACATGATAAAAAACCGTTTTCATTAGAGAAAAGCATCGTTCCTACGAGATAACAATATAGACTAACTTTCAATCGATGAAAAATCGATATTTTTTCAACGTATTTTAAAAAAATTTTAGAACATTAGAACGATAAAAATGTTTATTATCAAACAGTACATAATATTGTAATGAAAACCTTATATATTAATTTTGCAAATTATTTTCTGAAAAATGTTCATTAAAATCCAGTTTTATTCTAAACAAATCCATACTATTCTTAAAGCCAGTCTTCGATCTTCCTGTAAATTCGATTTTTGAACAATTCAACCTAACTCGAGCATATAGGATGGTTGCAAGTCCACCTATACCATTATTATTTGTTCTTCCTTTTCAAACCGAATAAATCCATTTCCTGTGGAGTTGCTTTTGCTACCACATTCACACTTGGGAAATTGCATAGTTGTATGAAAAATTCTATTACTACAAGTGTACATTATTTGTTTATGTTCTGTCTTCAAAATTACCGTTATGCACGTTCATACCAGAAAGCAATATCTCTCTCCTCTGTTAGCCTTTTATTGTTTATTTAAAAACATAAAAATCACATTATCCGTAGATTCTGGGCAATAAAATTGGGTGTGAACAGCATTTGGACACTTTTGTACGTGCACTCACTCGTCCACACCATATAATGTGACAATGTTGTTTACTGGTTATTATTACAGCAGCAGCAACAACAACAACAACCTTCAATATCTCTATATACGAGTATGTATAATTGTAAAATACAATGCATTTTATTGTGCACAAGATGCTATTCTTCTGTTGGATTTTCCTTTTTTCATACTCTACACAAAAAAAGGGGGGTACACTCAGTTTGCCATTCTATTTGCAACATTCAGAAGACGGCGTCAAAAACTCTAAAACCTATATATATACTGTTCTTGATAAGCATCAAAAACTGTGTCCATCTAGACATGTATGTCATGTATGTCCGCGTGTCCGTCTGTGTTTGGCATTTTCACGGTCGCAAATTTTGAAATATTGAGCTGAAATTATGTAGACACGCAGATCGCTATTATTCAAATGGACAAAATCGGTCAAGAGCCACGCCCACAATTGACAAAAATCTATTTATCTGCCACAAAAATTGAGCTACGCAGTTGAAATTCGTTAAGAATATTTATAATTATACCTTCTATCGATGTGGGCGTAGTAGGATAACACCACACACCCATTATTTTCAAAACTAAACGTAAAAGTCAACTTGCAAACTAATAGGTAATACTAGAGGGCGTAATCAAAAACTTGCCATGCCCACCGTTTGTATATAGATGTGGAGGGTATTTAAGATTTGATCTAAACCAAATATAATTTTCTTACTTTTTTTTTTGTTTTGAAATCAATTTCCTTCAACTACATCTTAAGTGCATAAGTGTCCATATAACCAATAATATGAGTGAACAGTATATGGTCATTGTTGCATGTATGAATGCATGAATTCTTTCGATTAAAATTGTACTATTCTACGGCAAAATTTACGAAACATTAAGTTTATTGTGAGAGATGAATGGATAGAAAGACATTCTTGAACAAGTAATTATTATAAAACAAGTTAGAAAACTATATTTGGCTTGAGACAGATTTTAAATACCCTCCACGTCTACATACAAACAGTGGGCATGGCAAGTATTACACCTTCTGTATTCCATTGCAGCTTGTAGCTTGATTTTTATCCTGAGTATAGTTTTTAGCAAAGTTGGGGTGAGTCTGTTTTTCGACCACGCCCATTTTTGGCACATCGATGGATGGAATAATTATAAATATGAGTACAAAGTTTCATTGTCATTGCTCAATTTTTATGGCAAATAAATAAATATTTGTCGATTGTGGGCGTGACTTATAACCGATTTTGCCCTCTTAAAAAAAACTAAAAGTATTGTACAAAATTTCAGCTCAATATTTTAAAATTTACGGGTGTAAGAATACCGACAACAGACGGATATACGGGCATACGGACATACGGACATACATGTTTAAATCCATTCAGTTTTTGATGCATATTAAGAATATATATACTGCGTAGGATCTCTGACGTCTCCTTCTGAGTGTTGTAAACGAAATGACAAACTTCTTAAATGGGCTGTTTAAAAAATAACTTCTTTTAAAAGAGTTCTTTTTTGTCATTGAATACTACTATTTAAATCTTTTCATTTGGTAACGTTATTACATTAATTTTAAAGATAATTTAACAAAATCTTAATTGCACCGAAAGCCCAATTGAAAATCCTACAATATTTATTATACTATATTATATTGTCTTCCCAACTAAAGGTGAAGTTGCCATAATTTAACCCCAGGGTTATAATTCAGTTACCTTTAAAGTCTGTACCAACAATAATTATCCATTTGCGAACTCTGCTTAATTACTTGGAAAATATGTTGTGCATTTAATGAAAATTCAATTACATCATCTTAGTCTGTATATATGTAATAGTTGTGTGACTTTTCATGTGTTATCGTTATGTTGCTGCCACTTACTATGTAAACAGTTATTATTACAGGCGGAAGGAAAGACATTTTCAATAATTACAATATGTTACAATGTTATGCGCTCACATACAAGCACAGTTTGATATTAATTAATCTCAAAATATTGTGGATAAACACAATAATAAATGGATCAACACCCAGAAAAGATTCACAAAGGAACGGAAAGTCATTGTCACTGCTCCGCTGTAAATTTTAACACCAAAAATGATGTAATTTTTTTATTTTTTTACAACCTTCAATGGAATGAAGGGATCTGTAGTAGTAGCGAGAACCATTTTGCCAAAGAGAAAATCAAAAGAAAAGAAAGACAATGTAAAGAAACATTTACACCAGAAACCATTTGCAACGCATTACATACAATACAATAGCTTCAGTCAATTCCCAGAAAACAATTAAACATTAATTGATGGTAATAATTTAGTTAAAGAACCATTTAATTTAACGATTATTGCTGCATCACGAAAATTTCACGAAATTAATTCCTCTTTATGTGTCTTATCGCCTTTGAATGTTTCTTTTGTTTTTATATGAATTCAACATTACATTTCTTTGCAGTAGCAGCGCATGAATAGTTGGTAGGAGATATGCAAATTATCAAAAATGCAAACAAATATGTTGCCGCCACATGAGAGAGATGTTATCGTTTAAGCTGAATCGTTACCGCAAAGGTAAGGTGGAATTTCAGGCATTTCATGTATGTGGAAAACTTTATTGTAAATAAAATATATATGTATTCAACGGGATCATTTTGAAAATGGCTTAAGTCTATTCCGAACATACACGTTAAGTTATTCTGATAATCTTCAGAATGATAAAAATTTTAATATTGTAGAAAAATTCATTTCATTTAAGCTGATTACAGTTTGGATTAAATTTTAGATACATAATTGTGAATGTGTTATGTATACAATTATGCCATTTTTATATCCTGCAACACTTGTGGCAAAAAGTATATTAAGTTTGTCTTTGTGTTTATAATTCATAAAGGGAAGACGATCGATTCAGAATCAAAATCTGAATTGATTTAACTATGTCCGTCTGTCCATTTGTTCATTCATGTTCTGCAAGCTAATTGATTTTTTGAGATATTTCGATTAAATTTGGTACAGGGACATATATTGGCACAGAGAGGAACCCTGTTAAAAATGGTTCTGATTGGACCATTTTTCACACCCCTCACCATATAAGGACCTATTATAATGGAAAACTTTATGTGGTAAAAAATCGCATTTCTTAATATTTTTGGACAAAATGTTGGTAAAAAATACTTCTTTAGCTTCATGTTTGTTTGTGCCAAATTTGGATCCGATTGGACCATTTTTAGAACCCCTTCCCATATAATTATAGGTCACCTTATACAGACACAACTAAACAAATTGTAGCATAATTTAAGGAGCCAAGTGTTGTGGGGGTATTAAATGATCGAGCTTGACCGAGTGCAACTTTTTCACTTGTTTAAATTATCTGTTATCCAAACTAATTCCTCTTTTGTAAAAGTATGGAACGTTTATATCCAATTAATTTTAATTGTGGGCGTGTCTGTCAATCAATATCGCCTATTTTGAATCAAATAAAACTACATGTATAAACTATCTATCACGATTTTTAAGCTTAATACCTCATAACAACGGACATACGGACAAAATCAGTTGAAAAAGTGATTGTAATTGTGGCAGATTCATCTGTTAAAATATTTATGTATATATACTACAATCAGTGGTGTAGGGTCAATGTATTTTTGAAGAATAAAATTTATTAAACACTACGGTGAACATTGTTACATAATTCAGCTTTATTTGTGTGTGACTTGTTGTGTAGGGAAAAATTGGTAGCAAATTATACCCACATTATATCTAATAGCTCTTTAGAGGGTTGCCCAGTGCAATTTTAATAAATTTATAATAATTAACATAGTGGGCATTTTAACAATGCACACCTGTACACGGTACACACAGTTACACAGTAATCGCTTAAGGTCATAATCTGGCTTACAGTTACACATAAATCATTAACTGAGGACGAGGTGTAGGTGTGAAGGCACTCCCTTTAAAGTGTTACATTTCAACTCAAAGGTCGAATTCTACGTAATAGGAAGGTTTTTAAAAATTATACTCATGGGTATTATTTGATCCCGCCTTTTCTCTACTTCTAGCATTTGCACTCATCAGATAACAATTTTTAACATTGCCCATAAGCTCGTAAAACCACAATATTTGTACAAACTTAACTAAAGCATAAAAAAAATACTATAGAAAAAATATTTGCACTAACGGGAAGTAACATAATACCCAAAACGCAAAATAAACAAAATTAAAACAAACAAACAAAAAAAAACATTTCATAAAAGTTTTTTTTTTATGAACATCAAGTTGATTGCAAAAATTTTTAAATTCAAATAAATATATGTAAAGAGGCAACAAGAGAAAAACCGTTGTGGTTGAAATTGGGATAAAATTCATTTAATTAAAATTTGCTTTAATAATTAAAAACTCGCAATGTTTGGTTTTTTCATCTTCTAGTGAATACATCACCAGCGTATAATTAATGTAATAAATAAATAAATTAAGTAGAATTGTTCACTTTTTTTGCCGTTTTGTTACATTTAATTTCCAGACAGATGCTACTCATATGCACTCATGTATGGTTTATGGTAAAAAGTGGTAAAAATGAACGTGCACATATAGAAAAGGATAAAGAGAGAGAGAGAGAGAGAGAAAGATATGCTAACAATAAATTTTAGTAAACCGCAAAAACTTTTGGAAAATATTGTGAAAAACGACAACAAGTGCAATTGTTATAATTCACTGTTGTCTCCAGTGCTCTTGTACTTTTGTTATAATTTATATAATATACATAAATATGTTATGTATATATATATAAAGCCTAAAAACGAAGATCAGCTGATTAAAACTCTAAAAAATTTAAATGTACCGAAAAGTTTTTTACTTAGTTTAACTGTAGTGGTGGCAAACATTTAAAGTTTTCGAAACAAAAAATTTGTCAATTATTTTCTTTTTTCTTTGGTTTTATGTATTTAATACATTAACTTTAAACAAATGCAGAAGTTTGACATAAGTACGCATGACCACTTACTAAAATTTTATTAATTAATTATGTTTGGTTTGCTTAGCATAAAACAATGTTTATAACGTTTAAATCCTCCTATTAAAGCAACGATTTTTAATTATTTTAATCCAATTTTCCTTGCAGTAGTTTATACCGTATTACAGTAATCTTATACATTAGAAAAGTTTTCTTTTAATTATAATTAAAACAAAAACAACTACATTTTCTTAGGCCTTAAATCTACATAAGAACAGAGAGCGTGGCATACATATGATTACGTCCTCTAATAGTGCAGGTATTGTGTATGAACTTACAAGTCGAATTTTATGCTAATTATGATTATTTTAATTGTGGGCGTGTCTGTTATCCCACCACACCCATTTTTGGCACTTCGATCGGTTAACTATATATAAAATTCATCAAATTCCAACGTTGTAGCTTAAATTTTTGGGACAGATGAACAGATTTTGGTCAATTGTGGGTGTGGTCTTTGAGCGATTTTTCCCAATTTTAATACAAAGAAGTTTCTGCACAAAATTTCAGCTCAATACCTTAAAATTTACGCCCGTGAAATTGTCAAAAACAGACGGACATATATGTCTAGATATCTCTCAGTATTTGAAGCTGATGTATACTTATAGCTGGCATCTTCTGAGCGTTGCAAATGAAATGACAAACTTAATATACCTTCCCTTATACGTAGGGTGTAAATACCCTCATTATCTGTGACAACTCTTTTCGAATGTTGCAAATGGAATTAATTAATGCCATTTCCACATATCTCCATATAATCTAAGGTAATCTAAGATTAATAGATTTAGTTAATTATCTAGCAAGGCAAAAAACTTTAAAGTTACAAGCATAAAAAATATTTACCTGCGGAATGTCTGGGAGCATTATTTAGATTATTGCTAATACTGCTATAAGTAAAATGATGATGACTCGTTTCACCAGTGCCAGATACTATAGCGATTTCGTCCAACTCATGACCGGATGAACAGCCGACCGATACTAAACGTGTTGACGAAGTCGCCGTATTACATTCGGAATTTTTGCGACCTCGTAATGATAATACCAGCCGTTTGGCTGTGGACATTACCCACACTAACTAAACAAAACTGCCTTTTTTGTAACTGTATAGTTGGCTGAAATTATACGCACAACAAAAATTATATTCAAAAATCATTTATTCAAACAATATCATTGCGAAATATGGAGTTGGTTAAGGTTGGAAAAAACGTCAAATCAACATTTGCATGCTTTGTGTGTATATGTTATTATAAAAATAATTTATTTTGATTTCGTCCATTCATCACATATTTAGATAAATAATTGAATTTTCAAACCGATGCTAATGATGGTAATAGTTCGGTGCGAGTAATGCACAAACTGCTATTTAAATATTTTGAATATAACACGTTTTTAATTGCTTATCACACACACACACATACATACACACACACACATACATACACACACACACATACATGGTTACATATGGGAATGGCATTAATTCATTTATTCATCTCACCCTAATGAAATCACAACATTTCGTATAAAGTTTCACATACACTTTTGCTGCTGTCAGTTGATCACTCTTCATTACTTCCCACACATACATGTGTACAACAAAAGTGTACGTATTTTATTACGCAAATATTTTGTTACTGTTGGCAAGTTTTTATGCCCTCCAAACGACTCATTCAAACACTTTTAGAAACTAATTTTAATCTACTAAACTATGTCCGTCTGTACGTCTCTCTATGTAAATTTGTGTACAGGTCCCATAACGCATTTTTTTGAGATAATTTTACAAAATTTTACATTAAAACACATAAAAACAGTGGGTGTGGCGGGGATTTGATTATGTTTTCGAACTTTTACGTATTTCATAACTAACAATGCAGGCGTGTTTATGGGTTCCTCACATTTTAGTTACATTGTTGGATGCACTAATTATATATATGTGTCCATTGTGGCCTATAATCCAATTTGACTTATTTTAGGTTATTAAATGGCCTGCTTTGACCAACTATCACATTTTGATTTGTTTTTATAATAACTAAATCTCGTGATTAGAACTGTTATAAATTAAAAATCATAGATTTATGTGTACGTGTGTGTGTATATGGTGTTGTTAATAGTGATTTGTGGTAGATTTGGTTACTACAACATTACTTTTTATTGAGTACGAAAAGTCATCCTAAACGTATAACCCACCAAATGAAATTTTAATGCTTACCCAGCTGTGTGGTAGAATGACAAAAAAAAAAAGGAAAAAAAATCGCAAATATTTTTATGGTGTTACCTAATGATGCATTTCAATTACAAAGTTAGAACATTAATTGAAATGAATAGGAAAAGTTAGCGTTGATTTGCGTGAATATTGAATGAAATGGTTTTTGTTAAAAAAAAAGGAAAAAAATGAGGGAATAGAAGAAAGAAGGAATTAAAAGCAGTTAATGATACACAAAAATAAATATTATTACAATCAGTGATGCTTCAATTGTCATCAGAGGTCATAGATTCGAATAAGAGTTCCGGAATGACTTGCAGAGCATTATGTAAAAAGGAAAAGATTGCAGCACACTGCTCTAAATATTTAAATGGAATTATGATACAAAGTTATCAATTTTTAGCCAGTTTGATTGCAAATCACATGAAATTAGTTTTCTTTCTTTTTCTCCTTCTTCTCATTTACTTTCAAAAACTATTTTCGAATAATTTATTCCCTGCGAAAAAGCAATTGTTGGTACAGTAAAGACAATACAAGTCAAACCGAATCAATTACATAAATTTTTCACTTCTTACTATCTCTCTCGCTCTCTCACTCTCTCACTCTCTCTCTATCTAACAACAACAAAGAAATGGCCAAATCGCTAATACTGAAACTTTCAAGTATTTATGAAAACAACAACTTTTCATCCCCCAATTATTGTAATGACATTAACAATTTGCCCTTTAGAAGAAAACTTTATCTTTTGATATTGACAGAGTGATAATTTAATTAATTTATTACGGAAACAATTTATCAAACTAAAAACCCTTGCTTTCCATATTATAATATTAAATGATAAAGCCTTAAGTGTTATTCTTATTCTTTTAAAGCTCATTTTTATAAATGAATGTAAATTATTTAGAAGTAATTATTAAAAATGCCAACGAAATGATTCGGTGG
Source organism: Ornithomya chloropus (assembly GCA_963971445.1). Lineage (NCBI taxonomy): Eukaryota > Metazoa > Arthropoda > Insecta > Diptera > Hippoboscidae > Ornithomya > Ornithomya chloropus. Next base: position 14,835,472 of record OZ020530.1, on the reverse strand, counting down.
CAATTAAAATGTGTCCGAGTTTTTGTCGTAGAGATAAATAACATGTTACAAAAAGGTAATGATAAAGAAGAGGGTGCAGCAACATTAGAAGATATACCTAAAATACATGGTTGAAGATGTACAGCAGCAAATAAATAAATAATACAAGAAGAGGAAAGAACGCAACAAAAAGTAACATTTGTCAACATTAAGTGATAAATGTACAAATGTTACTGACACTTTATCACATATACGAAATGCACTGAGAGAAAAAATCGTAAGCATAGTTGGCGAAAAAAAAAGGTAATAAATCGCAATATAAATTATATGTTAAAGAGTACCATCGTGGGAGAGTAATTGTTGATGTGTACTTGAGTTTTTTATGCAGACAAGTTTTACTTAAGCGGTTAGTCTAACTTGGTATCTACTACTGCGTCATTTCAATGGAGCACTCTTGGGTGCAAGTAGAAGAAAGACAGCTGGTGAAAGATTATGCTACGCTACGAATCACAAGTGCTTTTTTACTAAATATCTGCGCCTGTAAACAACTAACCGATTTTCAACAGAATTCACTAAACTGAATTTGACTTGAACCAAATCTCCAATATCCTCCAAGGTGTGGCAGGTATTTAATAATGTTTTCCATGGCTAATGCATTACATATGAACCAACTTGATGGATTCTTCGGTAAATAAGGGCTTTTTGTGGTTTTTGTGGGTGTGGTGTCTCGTGTTCGAGTTTGAATACATTGATGAATGCACTGTTTATGAATTAACTCTATTTTTGTCACTGATGCATCATTTTTTCTTAATTTTGGGCGTGGCATTTTATCATTTTGCATTTCTGAAATGCACTCCCTTCCACGAGGGAACATTTTAATAACATTTTACATTCCTCTAGCAAAGCTTCTCTCAGTGTATTTTAACCGCTTCAACAATAGTTCATTTTTGTTGCTGTTTTGTTGATTTCCTAGAAAGGCTCGTATATCTTTTCAAGAACACTTTAGTTCTTCAGTTCCTTTTTTCTATAATTTCCTTACTTTTTTCAGTTTCAGTTTCAGTTTCAGTTTTTTTTTTTTTTTTTACTTTATTGTAATTTCAGACACTGAAAAATTCCGACACTAACAATGCAGCAACTAGACAAACTGAAAGGGCCAAATGTTTGGTTTTTTTTTTCTTCTTTGTTTTTTGCTACATTTTTGCAAAAGTTTAGTTTTCGAGAAGAAGAAAAAAATGTCCTGTTTGTTATGTTTTCATGAAGATAATTAGTAGTGGTTGTCGTTTTATAAACATTTTTAAGTTTAAGTTTTCGTACATTGTTACTATATTTATATTATACGTGGTACGTTTGTATATAATTTAATTATGGCAAGTTTTGGCCTGAAAGTAATAAATGATACCAACCAAGTTTGTCTTTTTAGTGCATTACGATGACATTGCAAAGTAAGAGCAACAGAAACAGAAAAAAAGATGATGATTAATACGCTTTCTTTTCACATTTTTGTATTCTTGTTCTCTCATCATATCGTGGGTGATGAAAACGTAAAAATTATGAAGAATACATCTACAAGAATTCTCATTTAAGGCTTTAGAGTGTTTGGTCTCAGCATTCTATTATAAGGAAAGAAGAAAGTTCGCTTTAAAAGTTATTTATGGTTTCATTTATATGTCGCCTTACAGCGAAAACGCCTTTCTTCAATCATCCAATGGAGCATTCATTAAATATTCTGTATAATCAATAAATTTATGAATATTTCCATAAATTGTTTTTTAATGAATGCATTAAACGGGTAATTAAATGTGTTTAAAACTTAACAAAATACTGAAGAAAATCTCATATTTCATAAATGAATTGAAAAATGTAACCTTTTGCACTGAATATAATGTATTACGTAATTATTTTTGTATAAAACTTTCTCTTTATAAGAATTTTATTCGTAAGAAGAAGTTTGTTTCTTTTTACATTTAATCCGTGCACGTTTACAATTGTGTGTGTCAGTGTGTGGTTGTCTATTTGACAAGATTACTATAAGTATGAGTAACATATACCATCGCGTTATAAAAGAAATAATAATGCATCATATGTTGCTACTTCGAGAACCACAAAGGGAGACAACTTCTTAACTAGAAATAAGAAAAATCAGGTTAAGCATAATGCTAATAAATGTAGGCATTTGAAGTACCAAAAAAGTCCTCGCTAACAACATAGATTAGGGACACATGTAAGTAAGTTTATAATATATATAATTTATAATATATATATATATATACATATGTATGTGTATGGAGCGACGTAAATGTATAGAAAATATGTCAAAAAAAATTGGGATTAGGTCAAATATTAAAAACGCTCTACCTCCATATAGAAATAGTGGTCGTGGCAAGCAGCTGATTAGACACTGCAATATACATCAAATGCTGAAAAAGAAGGTTTTTTGTAAATCCGACCGAATTGCCATATATATCAAAATATAGGATAGTGAGAGTTTCAACAATAGGCTCACGGTCGTGCATGTCTTGATCGACTCTGATTTTGATAATGATATTTCTTTCTTTCTGGGTATACAATACGGAGTAGTAAACTTAGTGTAGTCTCACCTCGAAAGGGCCGACTACTACCACGTTGCCCCCATTGTTATATACATAATACAAAACTTAAAAAGTTAAATGTTATGCTGGAATGATTCCGACTATTAAGTGCCCTACCCAAACTTTTTTATACCCTTTACATAAGATACGAGAAATACTAAGTTTGTCATTCTATTTGCAATACCCAGAAGAAGGCGTCAAAAATCCTACAATGTATATTCAGCATTAAAAACTGAGCCGATCTAAACATATATGTTCATGAGCCGGTATTTCTGTCTGTTATTGGCATTGTCACGGTCGTAGATTTTAGAATATTGAGCAGAATGGATAAAATCAGTCAAGAGCCACGCCCACAATCGACAAAAATCTATTTATCTTACACAAAAATTCAGATATTAAGTTGAAATTTTGTACGCACATGTATAATTAATCCATCAATCGATGTGCCAAAAAAAAGTCGTGAGGGAATAACAGACACGCCTACAATTTACAAAAAACTATACCTAGAGTACAACTCGACATTAGAGAGCGTAATCATATACCAGCCACGCCCATGGTTTGTATGTAAACATAGAGGGTACTCAAAATTTGGCGTAAGTCAAATTTAGCAAATTTAATAAGTTTTAGTTAAAACTTGCTAAAATATCGATGCGAACAAACGGGTGGCTAAACTTAACTCTGTGTTATGTTTCGTCGGGTAACCTAACTTAGTAAAATATTTATTTTATTATTTTGAAAATAACTTGTCAGCATTTTGTATTGATTACTGTATAGCACTACACTTTGCCAATGTATTAATTAAATAAATTAAATCCATATAAAGTTTGTTAAGCTGTTAGATTTTTTTTTAATTTTTGCAATCAAAAATTATTATTCCATGTTTGTTTGTTGAGTCTTTTTTTATATAAAAATATAAATTTTAATAATTTGAATTAAATAATAAAACTATTGTGGATACCTTTACAAATACTATTGCATGTTACTACTAAACTGTTATATTATTATAAAGAGAAATATTGATAATTTTGCTATTTCTGGCAAACTGTTATACTGAAATGCTAATGAAGTGTGGTACAGTAGTGCTGTAACGGTAGTTATAATAACTACTAGATGCCAGTGCCCAAGTATACTGTCATGCCGTTCCACTATTGGTCTCCTTATAATACCCTTAGACCATAAGTATAATCTACATAAACGCATTTCAGAATTCTACTTCGATAATTGTATTTGCGTCACCATTACTTGTGGCATGGTGCTTTCGTACGGTTTGGTAACATTATAGATGAAACTTAGTTTGAAACTTATTTTCTACACCAAAACACTATTTAATTAAGTTATGAGTGCTCTAATCTACAATCGCAAACAAATTATCAGTCACACATATATAAGAGCAAGCAGTTTTGGAAATATGCATGTTAATGCCATGTATGTTACGTAGATGATGTATACATATGAGCAATGCATGGAATTGATTTCGCAGTTATTCCAATAAACTGTATAGAATTATGATAATCCTGTTATCATTGTCAATAATATTGTTAATGTGCCGAATAGTTAATTGTCGGGCCGCATAAAGTACAAAGGCTGTCATGTGGTAGCCAGAATTACAATATATTGGAAAATTATAGTTCAATCATATGAATTATTCAAGTTAACTTTTTTAAGCTATTCACTGATTTACAAAAAATCACTTAATAAAAAAAGTGGAAATATTTCACAATGATAAAATAAAATTGATGGTAAAGTGTGTGTGTTGGTTTTGTCAGTTTTAGTTATATCTGGTTTAATTAAATTCAGGTCAACAACAATAACAACAACAACAACAACAACTGCTTTACTCAAATTTTGTGCATGTTAATGAAATTTGAAACCATGACATGCAGGTTTTGTATGTCGCAGTCGATTTGCCTTTCCTACCCCATTACATTGACTATGAAATATGTCTAGCAGCTAACTTTTCTTTTTCACTTCCCCTACCATCATACATATTGATGTATGCAAAGGACGGCGTACACATGGAGACGTCTTACTTTTCAACAACTTTGGAAAATGAAAAAACTTCAGGTTGGTAAATTTTTGCAGCTTGAATGGATTTTTGTCGCTTGTGGGTGTGGTACTTGTACATACAAACATGTAAAATATCGTACAATTTCTAATACAAAATTTCAGCTCAATATATAAAAATTTGTGACCATAAGTGTGCCAGCACATAAGAAACGTACAATCGCAGATACAAAAATATTATACTTAAATACAAAAAAAAGTCGGTCAACCACTCCCACATCACTTAGCTCCTTAAATTATGCTACAATTAGTTTAGTTATGTCTGTATACGCGAGGCACTGCCCTAAAAGTTACTTCGCGAGATATAATTAAATGGAAAGGGGTTCTAAAATAGGTCCAATCGGGTCCAAATATGGCACATCTAATTGTTAAGCTAATTAATTACTTTTCACTAAATTTTGTGCAAATATATTAAGTATTTTTTTACTAAATTAAGACCATTATAATAGGATCTTATATGGGGATTAGTTCTAGAAATGGTCCTATCTGGTTTATTTTCAATAGGGTTTCTTTTTGGGCCAATACATTTCCTTGTACCAAATTTCATCGAAATATTTAAAAAAAAAAAATAGGACCTCATATGAGAAGGGGTTCTAAAAATGGTCCAATCCGGTCCATTTTCAATAGGGTTCCCTTTTGGGCTAATACATGTCCCTGCACCAAATTTCGTCAAAATATCTCAAAAAATGCGACCTGTAGCTTGTGCACAAATTTACATAGACAGACAGGCGGACAGATGGACATGATTCAGAATCAGATTTTGATTCATTGATCGATATATATGGTATAATTGAAGGTTGCCGTTTAGGAGTTGCAAACATCCGCACAAATTTAATATACTGTTTGTCCCAAGTGGTGCAGGGTACAATCTGAAGAGTTTCCGAAGCTTTCTATAGAGTGCCATACTTTGTGAACTCTCCATATTATGTGTAAGGTACGAAAAAATTATGACAACATAAAGTTTTTTTTATAGCGTTTAAACCGAATATTAAGTACCCAACCTAATAATTCCACACAATTTGCTCATATTAATTTTAACCGAATTTTTAAGATATCAACTGTGTGCCATAATCTAATACAATCCTACTTTATCTGAGTATTTTTATACAGCTTTTGATTAAAGGTACCTCCTCGCCATTCACTATGTAAGTTAGAGTACTAAGACATACAATTTGATTAAATTAACACATGCACAGCGAGCAACAAAGTTTCGTAAAGAAGTGTTGCTTGATAAAAAATTTTCATACCATCTACTAAAAATATCTCTTCGCACCTGTATTTGCAAATAATGTCGAGTGGTTTCAATATTCAAACATTTTCTGTTCACTTGGTTTAGGCATTGACTGTTTGCGCTACTTGTATAATTTATATGCACAATCTTGTAACGCGCACCGCGTGTTCATGTTTTTAATTTCTTGACTAAAAAGTTTCTTTTCCTTACATGAGGATCAAGTTTTCATGCATACGCGCAACTAATCTTAATAAACTTTCGAACCACGAAAAAGTACATGCAGAAAATGCATGCTTTGCATCTGTATGCCATTTCATGCACTACATGGACATGGTGCATATGTAACATAGTTTTTAATTATGTTAATAAAAAATTTGTGCACACAAATCTCGGAAAGTTTTTTTATACTATACTTGAAATAAAGCACATTTATTTATTATTTCACACAATAAACAGCAAAATTGCTGAATAAATTTGTAAAGGTCATGGTGGCTCTACATTGTATTCGTAATGTGAAAAACTAATTAAGAACATCAAATTATATGGGATTTAATTTGAGTGAATTTTGTAATTGGATTGAAAAAAAAATTCAATTACATGCAAAAGAAGCAATAAAATTCAATCAGTTATAGAAGTTATTATGAAAAGAAGCTCAAGTCATTTAAACAACTGAGAGAACATTTTTTAATTTGGTTTTTAAAAAAATTGTTGTTTATTAGGAAATATTGAACATAAAACAAGTAAGAAAACTCAATTTGATTTAGGACAAATCTTAAATACCTTTCACATCTATAATAGTGGGCGTGGCAAATATATGATTACGCCCTCTAATAGTGTATGTATGTATCAGCTTGTAAGTCGAGCTTCACGCTGAGTATGATATTTTGTAAATTGTGGGCGCTTCTACTATTCGACCACGCCCATTTTTTATATATTTGTGGATGGGATAACTCTAAATATACATTTCAAGTTCATAGGTCAATTGTTGTGACAATTATATATATTTTTTCGATTGTGGGCGTGTCTGTTATCCGACCACGCCTATTTACGGCACACAAATGGATGGGGCAATTATAAATATATATATATCAAATTTAAAACTTAATAAATACATTTTTTTGGCACATGAACAAAATTTTTATCAATTGTAGGCGTGACATTTGACCAATTTTGCCCAATATACGAACGGACATTTCTAGATCGATTAAGATGTTGATGTTGATCAAGCATAAACGTATATACTCTGTAGAGTCTCTGACGTGTTGCAAAAGAGACGACAAATTTAGTATACTCGCCATCTTGCGTAGAGTAAATTAAAATAAAATAAAATAAAATAAAATGGAAAAAACTCTTCAATGATGAAAATAAACAAAGAGCTATTATTTTCAATTCAATTGTTTCCATCGTAATGGATTAAAGCTAATAAACTTTGAGTTGGCATTAAGTTTTTTGAAAAAGGATTGTTCTAAAGACAGCTAAGAATTTCTCAATTTTTACGAGCAGCAAAAATATTACCATAGAACCCACACAACGGATGGACGAACAGATATACATGTCTAGATTGAATCCGCCTTCGATGCTGCTTCAAAATATAAATACTTTGTGAGGTCTCCGAAGCCTCCTTTTGGCCGTTTGCAAACATTTTGGTAAAATTATATGTCCTCCTCTAATATATGTATATTTGGTGGTGGATATGAAAACGAACGAGAGATTACAATGTAACAAGTTGTCTTGGACTAAAGTATGTTGTTTAACTATTCCACAGATGAGACACATCCGACCAAACCAAACCACACCAAATGCCCTTAATGCATTTTTGCATCTTGATGAAGTACTTTCTGTTTGCTTGTTTTCATTTCACAAATTGTACGAAATGAAAACAAAACAAAAAGAAAGACATATTCCAAATTCATTTTTCAACTTGTAAAAGTTAAACAACACCTACAACAACTCAGCAATAGTTTCCGAGTGCTTCGAAGGTGCAAATCTTACGCATACTAACTTGTATAGTATATGACGCATTAAGGAGTAATATAAAAACTATGTTCGGTTTAGATCAAATGGTTAATATACCCTATGAACTATGGGCGTGGCAAACGTACAAGTTTAACGACTATTTTATTACGTATTAAGTTTTTTTGAGGTTGAAAAATTTCTGCACTAAAAGGGATTCTCGTTAATTTGTGGGCGTGTTTGTTATTCGTTAACATAAATTTGATTATGTGGCTTAATTTTGGTGGTTTTTAAAATATTTTGTTTGGTTGTAGACGTGGCACTAAAGACGTATTTCACCAATTTTAATATAAACCTTTTTTGTATACAAAATTTCAAACAAAAAAATTGACATACATCGATCGAACCACATTTTAATCTTACTCAAGGTCTTTTATGTTCCTCTCTGGATATTTGCAAATGAAATAACAACTGTAGTATATCCACTAAGTTTAGTGGATGGTATAAAAATGGGTGCGAGAGCATATGTTAAGTTTGCATGCATGTGTATAAACTACATACAGATATGAAATACCTACAATTACACGCACCTACATTTGAGAATCAAAAATTGCATTATATTATGGACTTACCTTTAGGCACAAGGGTATGGAATAAATAAGAAAACGAAAATGTATAAGAATCTAACATGTGCTTGAATATATTGTGCGAGGGTTGGTACGAGTTTTTATTAAATTTTATTTAGTTGTGTTACTGTTGTTATTATTATTATTATTATTATTATTTCTGGAAAAGTAACTACACAACTAACCCCCACCTGAATTCTTCAGTTGTGTTATCTTAATATCTTATGTGTGCAATATATATTCATATATGGCACACATGGCAAAAGAATAAAATCGAATATTAATCATACGCCTCAGCATACTAGTACTATACCTACCTACCTATTCTTGTATAATAAACAAATTCATAAAACGATTTGTTTTTATATTGTATACAAAATATATTAAAAATTTATATAAGAAACAAATAAAAAACTAAATTTTGCTTAGACTACATCTTAACTACTCTCCATATCTAAAATAGTGGGCGTGGCAGATATGAGATCTGCAGATATATGAACCCTCTAATGGTGTATGTATTACGTATCACCTTTTTTACATGGAGTATATTTTTTTGTAAATTGTAAGAGCGTCTATTATTGGACCACGCCCATTTTTGGTACATTGACGTATGAGACAACTATACATATCCGTAAATATCAACTTAATAGCTCAATTTTTGTAGCAGATAAATAGATTTTTGTCTATTGTGGGCGTAACTCTTGATCGATTCCGCCCATTTTTAATAGCGATCTGCGTTCAAAGACTAAAAGTATTTCTACATAATTTCAGTTCAATATTTCAAAATTTACAACCGTGAAAATGACAAAAACAGACAGATACACGGACACACGGACATACATGTCTAAATCGGCTCAGTTTTTGACGCTGATCAAGAATATATACTTTGTAGCGTCTCTGACGTTTCCTTCTGGGTATTGTAAATGGAATGACAAACTTAGTATACCCTCAACTTATGTGGAGGATATAAAAATATTTCTATACTATTCAAACTGTTGATTACACTTAATCTTTTTTGAGTAGCACAAAATTTAGCAACAATTCAATATAAAAGATTTTATGCGACAATAAAAAAATAATATATATTTTTTTACAAATTGTTTATTTTTCATAAACATATACATACATATATATAAAACAACAATAAATAAATGGAATTTAAGAACATCATATAAAATGATCATAAATTAATCGTTGGAATTTAAAAAAATTGTTTTTTTTTTCCAAATGAATTAAAATTTTTCATACACAATTTTTATATATACAGGGGATGAGCAAAATAATATGAATATCTGACATAAGGTCTTTCAGCCCTTCCATGAATGTTAGCTTTGTGAAGCTCCCGCTGTACTGTTTTTGGCAAAACAATTTCGCCCACTGTTCCTCTTCGCCGATGATGTTTTATCATATTTTACCACATTTTACAAAAATCTATCTATCGATCACAATTATATTTTAATAAAGTTCAAGTGTATTACGATTTCGTATATGGCTCACCTATCAAAAAATGGGCCGTGTTAAATTAAAGACACGCCCACAGTTTACAAAAAAAATTATTTAATAAAGAATTCGTATCATTCGTTTCGTATACACTAATAAAGGACATAACAAGTGAGCTGCCACGCCCACTTTTTTCAAAATTTGATTTGCAAATTTAGAACCTCATCCCTTAAAATTAGTAAAAAATGACTAAAATTGATGCAGAATCGATTTAATATTATTGGTGACCTCTTCGCAACAAAATATGTTTTTTTTTCTATATTGCACTAAAATTCTTTTATCAAGTTTTATATTAAAATTAACTTCCCTTCAACAACAAACATGTTCATGTATCGACGGAATATACTGATTTATTCTTTGATACTTTAGATGATCTCCTGCTAGATGCAAATGTGTGGTATAACAAGCTTAATAAACATCTAGAGTTTCCTACAAATTGTAAGGTGTTGTATAAAATATTATATTACAAGCTTGTTGCCGCCTTTGATGCACACCATGGAAAACAATACATTTTGATTATTAACAATTTAACACGTTTAAGAAATTGCCAAGCATACAGACAGACAGACACTCACTGAACATTATTCGTGCTGTGGATCTTTCTTGGTGGTTTTCATTGTTTCATTTGTATTATTTTCTCAATTTCCACAAACCACATAAACTTGAAAGTGTGCTCGAATTTCGCAATTTCATTTTGGTGTAAAATTACTTTCTCTCTCTCTCTCTTTCTTTCTTTTTCTCTATCTATCTAGTTATCTTTATGTGTTGTCAACGTTCAACAAGAACAGAGGTTTATCTTGCCAGCATTATTTTAAAAACTAACCTTTTGTAATATACTATTTAGAATAATAAATTTTACGTATAAATTGTTTTCTCTATTTCTACAATATCAAGTTTTCATTTTTATACCCTATAAAGTGTGTGGTATTTTAAGTTTTGTGCGGATGTTTGTAACTTCTAAACGGGAACTCACCTTCTAATGAACGATCTATTAATAATTAATGATAACTTAATAAAATAATCGATTACCTAAATCCGTTTGTCCGTCTGTCCATGAATATTTGTGTGCAAACATTTTTTGAAATACTTCGATATTTCAAATAAATTTGGTGTAAGGACATGTAGAGGAAGTTAAAATAGATCGAATTGAACCATTTTTAGAACCCCTCCCCATGTAAGGTTTTAAGTCTTTATATAGCAAAAAATTGCAATTCTTAATACTTTTTAACAAAATTTGGTGAAGAATAGTTAATTAGCGTAATAAGTCGCTATGCCAAATTTGGATCCAACCGGACCATTTTTAGAATACTTTGCCATATAATTCTATTTCGCGAAATAACTTTTAAAGCAGTGCCTCGCGTATACAGATACAAATAAAGTAATTGTAGCATAATTTAAGGATTTAAGTGGTGTAGGGTAATAAATAGTCGAACTTGACCAACTATAACATTTTCACTTGTTTTTAATTTAGATATTTGGTTTCTTTTCCAGTCAAAGATGTACCGCTTCATTCCATTTTTACACCTTTCTTAATGTATTTTGTTTCTATTCGCTGCTTTTTTTTTATTAAATCGAGATGAAAGAGTAAAAAGCTAAATTAGTTTTTGTGTATAGAGTGAAGCATTCAATTTCGCATTTGACACAAGTATTTTGCAGGAACAAAAAAAGCGGAATAAAGCAAATAAGAAAGTTTGATTTACGCCAAATCCTAAGGACCCTTTACATATAAACATAAGATGATATCTGATGGCGCTCTTTGTAATTTATGTATTAAAAATCAAACCACAAGAGAAATTGTGCGCCAAGTATGGTTTTTTTAAATAATGAGTGTTCATGTTATACGACCACGCCTATTTTTGGAATATCCATAGATGCTCTACTTATAGGTATGTTTACTAAATTTGAAATCCAGAGGCTGTGTAAATTTCTCATCGATTGTGGGCGTGGCACATTAAACTACGGCCAACTTAAAATAGAACCAAAGTCCAAAAGGTTGAAATATTGTACAAAATTTCAATTCCATAAATAAACTATAATGAAGAACAGAAAAAATATACCTTTCAGGGTCTCTGACGCTTTTTCCTAGGCATTGAAAAGGAATAACTAATGTCATCTACTTTCAGTTTATAAGGTTATAATTAAATAAAAGGATAATTATGCAGTGTTGCAGGGTAAGAAAGGATTACTTTATTAAAAGTGAGCGATAAAGAAATAAGAGAAAAAATCGGAGGAACTTTAAAAATGTATGCTAGACACACATTCATATAAAATGAAAGAACTTTTTATGTAAAAAATAAGAAACCAAGTTCGTTGCTTTTGGAGAATATAGTATAAAAGTATCACTGAAAAACTCATTTGTATCATCGGCTAAGTTTTATTATAAAGACGGAATACATCTTTGTGAATTCTGAATACACATATTAAGGGATTGTATTCCTCTCTATAAGATTTCTAATATTAATATTTTCCATTAATTGCTGGCCTTTGCTGACCATTGGCTGGTGCATCTTTAATTTTTTCTTTTTTCCTTAATATTTAGTTCTGTTCCATTTTTCCATTCATAAAATCATAATTCTAACAAAAATATTAACACTTATAAGACATTCTCTTTCAAATATTATCCTCAGCTGTTCTATTTTATTTGCTTTTTCAAAGTTTCATTAAACATCTACACAATAGAAAAATGTCTTTTTTAAGCAATGACATTATTTTGGCTTTTACGTTCATTTATATTTTACAAGAAACATGTTGTATTTTCTGTAGGTATTTGATAATTCCATTTTTGTTTAACAGATTGTATGCTTATTATGTTCAGCTACTTAATTCTTAGTTAAGAGAGTATAAATTTATTACAAATGAGAGACACAGGCAACAATGTGAATAGTTTTTAAAAGACATCAAAGGCTTTGTTTAAAGTTCCTTTTAATTAAGTGCCGTTTTCTATTTTTTGTAGTTTTAACAAAAGAAACATGTTAGTTGAGAAAGTTTTGGTAAAAGTATTTGTTACGTAGAAAAAATTGAAGACAAATATATCTACTTGCAAATTAACCGACCACACCCACTTTCACAAGAGGAATGTTCACACTAACTTTTAGATATTCATAGAGTTGTCTGATAAATCTCGACGACATCTACATCATCTACAATAAGTTTATTATAGATGGCCGAATGAACTTATTATAGATGGGCGTGAAAAATTTGAATTGTCTTAATATAAAAATTTGATCACAATGGGTCTGCCTACTGGCCTAAGTGAAGCGCTTTTTATAAGCGCACACCCGCCCAACCTAACCTAATATAAAAAAGTCTTCGTCAATATTTTGGTCCATTATGATATGTCGTTAAAAAAGAGAAAGCCTAAAAAACAAGCGTTTGGTATAATTGTAGAAAAATCCATGGATTTAACCCATTTTTAATACCAAGATACCTAGAATGAATTTCACTAAATTTCAGGTCCAAAGGTCGTAGTAATATGAAATTAATTTTCAAGTAATATTTAAAGAACTTTGATTTAATTCAAGGCAATTTTAACTATAAGGTATTACAATATGAACAGATCTGCCAAATTTCAGATTATTCGTCTTAGGAGTACAGGAATAATACAAAATTTTAAAAAAGTGTGCAAAAGCAAACATGCACGGAAACGAATGCCATCACGCCATGTGAGATTATTTCAAAAGGCACAATTTTCTTTTTTATATATGTTTCGAACGGTTGGTCCAACTTCTATCATTCATATACCTTTAGAATACACAAATCAAGTAGTAATTTCGGTTTTCTTTGAAATCGGAATTTACTATACAAAAATCAAAATATATGGTACACTTCAGCATGTTGAACATATTAAAATTGTAGGCCAGTCTAAGAACCGGTTTTGTCCCAAATTTACTACTGTGAGATTGCTGTAAGCTCCGGGTGTAAAGTTTAGGATGCCCTTGTGGGCGTGTACTTGCACCGATTTTGCCCAATTTGCAAGAGGAAACCGCAGAAAATCTCCAAAAATTAAGGGTACAAAATTTCAGAGAGATATCTAAATTTTCTTTATTGTAAAAATTTTAATAAAAGTATACGTACGCACGCACAGACGCACAGATTGGTCAAATTGACTAATTCCATTGATGCTGATCAAGAATATATATACTTTTGAGGGTGTGGCTCGCCCGGATCTGGTACTTGCACCATTTTATGTGAGTGCGCAACAATCTCCAATGTCAGATATCGGATTTACGCGAGGTATTATGTGTTCCGAGCCCAGGAGGGTGATAGGATTCATCAGATCCCTCAAACTACAGAGTTGAGAGCTTGACCTGGCACAACAGATTTTTTCAGGTAGAGCGGTTCCACCTAACCTAACTATCAAAAATTTCATAATTATTAATATATATGCATTATAGGTATTTTCTTATCTTTATAAAATAAAACAAAAACTGAGTTTTTTTTTGTTACTTTCACATTATGTTAACATTATTCATTCATCATACGATATAAATTCATGGATAGAAACTGTCACTTATGCAGTTTGCGGGAATAATAGCTCGTGCGACATTTGAATTTTTATTATGCAAGAAATAATTCAATGTTTTTTTAAAGAAAAAATAACAAATATTGCATATTGCAGTTAAGCTCCTCTTAACTTTCCAAACTTCAGAGTATATAAACTAGCAAAAAAACAAATATTTTATGCAAATATCTGCTGTTTGAAAATTTTTAAGCATGTTTTTCCATTAAAAATGTTATGCTTTCATAACATATAGCAGAGAGTTCTAGTTTTTGTTGATTTGTTTGTCATTTGAATAACGAAAACATAGAGGACGCTCACCTACATCACAATCATCAATAATTGATGGTTTTGTTTCACATCCAACAGCTTTAATAAACAAAAAATAAACGATTTTTTATAGTTTTTACCAGTTTAGTTCACTGTATAGTTTTTATATTATACAATAACAGCAGGTTCAGGTCCCCTCACACAAAATAGTCGTTTAAAATGCTTTAGTTATAGCTTTCAGAAAAAAAAGAAAACATAAATAAATACCATGTACTTTGTTTTCATCTAAAAATACACAACAAACACATTTGAATATATGGAATGCATCAACGAAAGCCTGGTTTTATCTTATCATACAAAAGGAGTAGAGCTGAAAAGTTAAAAGTACAGCACAGAGCTGAAAATCTTCTTGTAGAAATGTATATCTCAGTTCTCTCCGCAACCCATATATATATACATATACATATGAAGGCAAATACATATTTAGAATATAAAGCAAAAACCAACATTGTACAAAAATACCAGCACAGGTATACTTTTCTCAATACATACAGAATTTGTGTGTAGTGGGTGGATTAGGTACGTATTTATATATTATAAGCTTATACATACAAATAATTTCTTTGTTTATTAAAAATAAATACACTTTAATAGGAAATTCTTCGCCATACTTGGGAAGAAAGCATTTTTCTGGTACCACAATAAAAAAAACTCAATGAACAACAAGTGAAAATATTGTAATCGGTCCAACTCGACCATTTAATACCCTACACCAATTAGCTCCTTGAATTATGCTACAATTAGTGTAGTTGTATTTGTAAACGCAAATACGCGTCATGAAAAAATATGGGGAGGGATTCCAAAAATATTCCAATCGGGTCCAACTTTAACACAACCAATCATGAAGCTAATTAACTATTCTTTATGAAATTTTGTCAAAAAATATTAATAATTGCGATGTTTTGCCATATAAAGGCTTTCTTTATATTAGGACCTTATATGGGGAGAAGTTCTAAAAATGGTCTGATTCGGTCTATTTTTAATAGGGTTCTTCTTTGTACCAATGCGTGTCCTTATACCAAATTTAATGGAAATATCTCAAAAAATGCGACCTTTAGCTTGCACAAAAATGTATATGGAAAGACGTACAGTCAGACAGACCGACATGGTTAAATCGATTCGGATTTTGATTCCGAATCGATCGGTATAATTGAAGGTAGGTATGGCCGTAAAAAGTTTAAACGTAACAATGTTACTCTTCTATGAATTCATACCTATACCACTAATTTTGTCAAAACACCCGCAAAACCCAGAAAGAAGCATTAGAAATTCCATATTTCCGAATCTAAAATAATGCATTTCTTACGCAACTGTCCCATTTTTATGCGGGCTTTAAAGTTATAACAATTAAGAAAGCTAAATTTAGTCAAATCTTAACCTTTTTGTCGATTGTGGACGTGTGTGTTATTTGACCATGCCTACTTTTGGTAGATTAATGGGTGGAGTAAGTATAAATATGTGTACTAAATTTAAATTTAGTAATAAATTCTCATTTTTTGTAGCAGTTAAATAGATTTTTGTCAATTATGGGCGTGGCTCTTAACTTAAGATCCCAATTTTATATAGTGATCTACATGTAGAAACGTCTGTACAAATGTCAGCTTAATATTTCAAAATTTACGCCTGTGAGAATGCGAAACAATAGACAGGCACACGGACGCCCAGACGTATATGTCTTGATCGACTCAGTTTTAGATGCTGATTAAGAATATATATACTTTGTAGAGTCTCCGAAGCCTCGTCCTTGTATGGAGGGTGTAAAAAAGATTTAAATGAAACAATTTAATTTTAAATTTTCTACATGTTCCGCCTGAATGCGGTAGAATTATAATCGCATAAATCATAATTAAACTGAATAACAAGCATAGATTTTAGATTAAGTTCTTTTATACGATATTTTATACTTTTGTGGTAATTTTCGTTTATATTTGTGCTTCGTAATAATTACATTCATTAGCAGTAATAATAATTTATTATTTTATTAAACATTGCAAATAATTCTAGATTTAAGATTATCTAGAATGATGTGCAATCAAGCCGGGTTATTACTGTCTATAAATCGAATTTTCAATTTAAAAGTTTTACTCATTATTACCTTTATTAACAAACAAACAAAACAAGCAATAAACATAAATAAATCTTCATCTGTCATTCTGTCTTTTCAGGGGAAATTCACTTTAATTTATAATAATAATAATAATAATAATAATACAAAAGGGAAAGATTTGCCTGGATTTGTTCTAATCAAAGAAAGACAAGCACAGCCAGCAGCTTCGTATTTATTTATTTATGCTACAATAAATTTTTATGTTGTGCTCTTGAACTGATATGTAATGCAGCACAAAACGTTGCGCATAGTGCCGATGGTTGCACAAAACATAAGTAAGTTGATATTATCATCAATCAACTCTAGCAAAACATGTGTCAGTTATTTTTTGCCCTTTTTTTAATGTTTTTTTTTTCCTCTTTCCTTATTTTCTATGTATGAGTAAAACATGCTTAGCAGTGATTTATGTTTGGATTATTTATTTTTTATTATTTTTATTTTTTTTGCAACAGCCTCGCTCTGTTTCTTCGCTGCAGATATCACACAACAGAGGGTATTTCCCCAAGCATGGATGGAGAAAAATAAATTAAAATGTTTTAAATTGAAGCGAATTAAATTCAAGTACAACCATATATATTATTAGCATCAGATAAAAAGATAACGCGTACAAAGGATTACTTTCCAACCAATGATTAAGTTTTTGAAATTAAATAGTAAAAAATTTGTTTTATTGGAAATAGTTTTCAATGCAACGTACAATTGAAAAACACTTCTTCTCATAATTCAAGTTATGCGTAAACTTTTGTTATATTTCTACAAGTTCGTTTTTCTTTCTTCTAAAGTGATAAGAAACCCGGCTGTTGGTGTAACAGAGACACAAAAAAACTAAAGAAATTTACAAAAAAATTATTTGAAAGAATCATTATAATCAACTTGTCTCGTTGTACCTTATATTAAAATGACAGTTGTAAAGATACCATGAAGCGTAACTTTTTTTTATCACTCTCTACAAAAATCGACAAGCTTTTCAACTGGCTGTACATCAAAACTGAATTATTTCGCTTTAATAAAAAAAAAGAAAACTTACTGTCAGTTAGTCAGTTAGTTACCCTACACCACTTGAGGCAAAGGGTATATTAAGTTTCTGAATGTTTGATTCAGAATCAAAATCTAAAACGATTTAACCATGTCCGTCTGTCTGTCTTTGTACATTTGTACGCAAGCTAAAGTTCGCATTTTCGAGATATTTTAATGAAATTTTGGTACAAAAATATGTATTGGCGCAAAGAGAAACCTTATTGAAAATAGACCGGATCGGATCACATTTAGAACCCCTCCCCATATAAGGGTCCTAATATTTTTTGAGATATTTCGATGAAATTTGATACGCCGAAAAGCATTGACCCAAAAATAAACCCTTTTGAAAATGGACCGGATTGAACCATTTTTAGAACACCTCCCCATATAAGGGTCCTATTATAATGAAAGTCTTTATATGGAAAAAAATTGCATTTCTTAATATTTTTTGACAAAATTTTGTGAAGAATAGTTAATTCGTTTCATATTTGACTGAGTGAATTTTTTTTGGCATCTTTAGAACTGCTTTCCATATAATAAAATATCACGATTTTTTGGAATTTTTAGAACTACTTTTCATATAATTATATATAACGAAGTAACCTATATGTGTATTTCTAGGGGAAGGGATAAGACTGTCGTTGAACTTAAAGAAGTTTTCTCTAGACTCTTTTCTTAAGCTGTGAACGGTGTGGAAGAAACTGATTTTATTATAAAAATTTCACTATTGTGATATATCTTTATTTGTTCGTTTAACATTAGCCAGATTAGTTTTCTTGTTGCACTTGTAAAAGATGTAAAATTTTCTTTACTCCCTTGTAAAGTATTTACATCTAAATTTTTGTATCAACTAAATTTGTTCGTTTGAAGTGCTTCAATTTACGTGAACTTTTCACAAATTTTGTTTTGTTGACTCTTTCAAATTGGTCTCTTCGCTTCAGCATTGCATAAAATATTATATAATAAAAAAGAAATGTTTTTCTTGATATTCTAAATATGTTACAGAAAACTATATAAAAAATATGTCTTTCATCATTTAATTATTAAAAATTGTTTCGAAAATTGAAATTAAAAAATTTACTTGAATATTATATTTATATATTTTAATAGCGTCATAACACAATATCTTTGCAAATTTTAAAATATAAAGTTGGTCGCATTTTATGCGAGAGAATTTTCTTTACCCATGAAAATGCAGCAGCAACAAAACAATTCACTTCTACTGACATTTATTATACTTGCTTGAATATTTCATGAGTTTTATTCATTTTTGCTGTTATTGTTGTTGCGTTTTTGAGGGTATTTACGCGACACTGCATTTCATGTTGTGCGGTACTTTCGTTCTAAGTTCATTTGAAATCGTTGACCATCACACACACAAAACACTTTGAATTGAACATAAATTTTCGAAAAAGGATTAATGGATGGAGAGGAAAACATAAAAATAAAAATAAAAATAGAAATAGTGCACTTTAATGGGAAAGCAATTTATTATATAAACGATAAAAACATTTAGAATTTGTATTTAATTTTTTCTTTCTTAAAAAAAAATAATTAATTAAAAATAAATAATTAATAAATCTAAGCAAATTCAAGGCATATTATTTGAATCGCTTTATCAAGACCAATTCCCTAGTTATTAAGTCCTTGACAAATAAATTTCAATTCTTTTGTTCAAAATTTTCAAAGAGAAGAAAAACTAAAACATTTTCATTCCCCAGTCGTCATACAAATCCTTATTTTTGTAAAACATATGATAAGCATATGAAAAAAGCACCCCAAAGGCATCACTAAAAAAATAAATTAATGATTAAACTCATATATCATAAAATTTCATAAATTCTCGTATATACTGTGAAACATTTAGATAAGAATATGACCTGTACCCACCGTGTACACTACAAACACATAATACACTTGACGTTCTGGCTCCAAAACACCACCTCGCCAAAAAACCCATAAAAAAAGGTCAAAAATATTCTTTTTATGATAAAGTGAACGAGTGGATGAAATAATAATAATAATAATAATAACGCAACTGTTATAACTGACGCGTACAAAATTGTCCATTAAAAATGAAAATAAAAAATGAAACACAGTTTTAGTAAGAGGGTAGAAAACAATAAAAATTCACATTAAATAGAATTCAGCCATATGTCAAAAACGATTTTTGTCATCTTTAAAATGCCAAAAAGCTTACAATTATTGAAGTCATCACTGTGTTAAAAACCACCATTTCAGTAGTCTATCTAGAAGTCGAAATTTTTCAAGTCATTTCAATCTCAACAATAGGAAAACATTGTTCCACATAAACAATATACAAGTATACACAATTTGATGTAACACTTAACGTGACGCATTATGACTAATACACCATAGACAAGTTATTTTCAATTACCATCACAAGACAAACTTCTGACATGATTGAGGTGGTGCAGCTTGCTCACAAATCATTTCACATCACATTTAAATTGTAACAGCAGCCACACTTCATGTTTATAATGGAAATTGAAGATGTTTGATTAGAAACGAAATGAACGTTTATTAAATTTGTGTTTAAATTTATGTGTAACTGTGGATAGCTTAAGTTAAGAAGACAAACAGTCAGTTAAGCAACAATAAGAGGTTAGTGAGGGGGCCACCCTCTTCTTAGGGACAATAATTTATTTAAGAAATTATACCACAGTTAGATGTTTAAGGGGGATAAGCGTAGAAAACTATACAAATGTACAATATTTAGAAAAAATGACGTATTATCGCTTTGGTAACATGTGTGAATCATTTGGAAATGATACGCTTTAGATTGCACGCTTCATTTATGCTGTATATGGTGACATTAAACATTTAGCAACAGTTTGTATAAATTACTTTTCACACACAAAATAAGCAAATAAGAAAATGTAAATCACAATTTTTTCACATCACACACCCACTCACATGTGTACCAACATGTGACACAGATTCAGGCCAAACGTTGACATTATTGTATGTGTTATGAAACGTCAACATTGTGGGTGTGTTTGTATGTGTAAATATGGCTCGTTTACTACATATTCCATATATATTAAAGAAAAAAAGAAAAAAACAAAACGCTTATATAAAGTCACTTTAAGGGTATTGGCGAACGTGGGAAATTTTTAACGCAGTAGGAAAATTGTCAATGGAAAGGATGGAAAGACAAAAAGGGAATCCACATATAATCTATATATAATAGGTTAAGAAAATATTATAGAAGCGAAGAAAGTCATCCAACTTATCTACACACAAACATATATACAAGCGCACACAAACACACATATGCGATAATAGTTCTTTCCGTTTTCATTTTAATGCTTCTCATGTGAAAAACAGTAAAAATAAGAAGAAAAATAAAAAGAAAATAAAATAAAATAAAAGCTGTTGCATGATATGTTATTTGCCATTATGACAGAGAAACGAAGCTAGAAAAAAAAACAAAAGGCAGTGAGTGTACTATATACAGATGAACATAAATATATATACTCGTATAAATATCATCATGTATATGAAACAACAACAACTTGTTGAGGTCCTTTATAACGGCATTGTATTTCTATTTAAATGTATGCGTTATACACACCATTCTTAACTGTCACTGCCCTTTATTTCACTGCTCTTCATATATCATTCATCGGATTTTTCTTCATTTTTTTGTTGGTTTGTGATAATATTACTTGTTCATACGCACACACCCCCACCCCCACCCCCACCCTCACACACACACACACACA
Organism: Ornithomya chloropus; assembly: GCA_963971445.1. Lineage (NCBI taxonomy): Eukaryota > Metazoa > Arthropoda > Insecta > Diptera > Hippoboscidae > Ornithomya > Ornithomya chloropus. The sequence goes on along the minus strand of OZ020530.1, from coordinate 14,813,830 downwards.
CACACATCATTTTAAGTAAATGTCATTTTTTGATAAGCTAAATATTTATATGAACATGTGTACTTGTGCCATTCATTCTTTCTAGTCGTACTTGTTTTATTTTAATTTAATTCTGTTTGCTGTTGTTTTTTTTCTTATTTTTATATTCGTTTTTGTTGTTGCACATTTGTATGTGTATGTGAAGTTATCATTTGCAATATTTTAAATAAAATGTCAGTCATTCGTAATATGTTTGATTGCCCTCTGTGACTGTTACTATATGGTATGCTGTCTGTCATATACATGAAGTTGCCTGTTACTGCTGTTATTCTGTTATCTTTATAAAGTTGTTTTCTATATGTTGCGTTTTTATATAGTGTGTAGTGTGTGGCATATCATGGGGTGCTTTGCTAATTTTTTCTTTAAATTCATATACAATCCACTTCGTGGTATATTTTGAGATGACAAGTAAAGAAGTTATTTTAGGATGGGGCCAAATCTTGAATATTCATTTCTTAGGCACCAAACCTCTCTCTATCTCGATCTTTCATACTTTGTGAGTGATTCGGAAAAGACTCTTTAGAAGTTGCTCCCATTTCAGTTTATGTCCAACTTTAATACCTCACATGCATAAGACAACTAGGAAAACTTTTACCAAATATGGAATCGTTATCTCAATTTGTGCCACCTTTATATTGGTTACCGTAGCACCTATACACAAACGGACAGTCAGACAAACAGATCAAGTCCGACGGCTCTATCCTGAGTGTTTTAAACGTGTTACCAAAGTGATGTATACCCCCCAATATATGTAACAGTGGGTATAAAAATACTTGCCATTCAATCCTAAGAGATTAATTCATCATATATTATATAACTACATACTGTAGGTATGGCAGGCACTATATATATATTTTTTAAAACAGAAAAAAAAAACCGAGTATCTTAAAAAGGCATCTCTACAATTTTCTTCAATACCTTTTACCATTACATCATTTCGTTATAAACATAAATATTTATTGCGCAAAAAAGCTGCATTTTACGAGGGTAGGCTTTAAATTTTCCATAGAGATATAATTTCAATCAGTCATAAACGATATTTTGACAAAATATTATATCGCAAAAACATTTTTAATATCTGACTCCTGTCTACCCTTGAGCTAAGTGCCTGTCATTAACCATTCCATTAAGCTAGATATTATTACTAAACACAATGTAAAGTCTTAAAGTTATCAAAATAATAATCGAATCGATGATTGATTTTCATAGTAAAAATGCATAATTTGATAGCGTTCATTACAGCGAGATATTGTCTTTTTGTTTAGATTTTAATGATTATAAGGAAGTAAGAGAGAGTGCAGTATGGAGGCTCGATTGATAGTTGATTCTTTAGTAAGTTCCATTTAAGCCAAAATAAAACATTCTTTGTATACAAAATATATCTAAAAAGTTGTACTAAAGTATTCTGAATGGATCGAATTCTGATTCTGATCTCTAAACAGACACGCTTACAATTTCCAGAAAACCGCCTTCAGTGTAAAACGCAACTTGCAATAAGATTACCTTAAATGAACATATATTTTTCGAGGGCGTAATTATATATCTGCCACGCCCAAATATGTAGATATTTGGTCTAAATCAAAATTACTTTTTTACTTATTTTGTTTTAATTTCCAACTGATTATTTTGATTTAGTTTTTTGTTTTTGCATCAGTAGGAAAGGGAAATTGTTTTATTACAGTTACATTTGTTATACACTGGCAGTCTATAAAAATAAAATATTATGCGACATTACACCATTTTATGATTTATATGACTTACTCTTGCAGTTTGTTGTGTAAGTGGAGCAACACCCGCTTTTTATTGTTGCCAACTAATCATAATAATAAAAGAACTGCAAAAAAAAGGACTCGTAGAATAAATGACTGTAAAAAGGAGAATAAATGAAACGTGAATGTTAAATGTAATCAATATCATAAAAGCTATGTTAGGACATGCCAACGAAACATCAAAGATTAGAATTAAGAAAAATGAAAAACAAAAGAGAGTTGATTGCCTCTCTCTCTCTCTCTATGAAATTTATAAACCTTTAACCAATAATTAACATGATTGTGGTTTTAATCAATTTTGTTTTTGTACCCAACTGAACTGTATTCACAAACACCAAGAGAGTGTTCCCGAAATGTTTGCGTAAATGCTTATGTTACCTACTCTAACCTTATCCTTATCACCTTATCACTATTTACAATTTAGGCTTTGGTGTATTGTTTAGCCGCAACAGCAAATAATGTAATGAAAAAAGCTCTAATGCAATTAAACCGCCACACCCAGCCAACGCTTATGCTTTTAAAGGCATTTGTGTGTATGTGTATAAGTGTATGTGTGCTTGTATGACATGTCACCAATTTTCATTTAATAAAAAATACACAGACTCAAGTCAACCAGTAACAACAATATCACAAACAAAATATATGTGCAAGGCAAACAACAGCTGCATAAACAACAACCATCATCATAAAGTGCACAAACAAATTGCTCCACCGTTAAACAAATGCCTGGAAAGAGATGCAATGAAATTACAAATGTATACACACATGCACACATGCACACATACACACATACACATACCCATGCACTAGATAGTTAACTCGAACACATGCACGCAGTTATATATTGTATGTACACTCGATACCGTTTACTTAATTACAGGATGTTTGGATGGCTTATACACACACGCACACACACACACAATATGTGTCGCATCATATAGCGTACGGTGCGAATGGACAATTTGAAATATTTTTTTACGTACCGCACACATAACATAGAATTTAGCGTACAGTTGATTGTCAGAGTGATTTTGTATAATGTTTGGTTTTACAGTTATATGGCTAATTAATTTTTAGTGTTTGCTATGTTTGGTCAGTTAACTGGTTTCACTTGCTTTCGTGTGGTTTTTATTTTTATTTTACACTATGTTTGTTGTGATATGTGAAAGAAATTATTTAAAAAAAAAAAGCTTCAAATTGTTGTCATAATAATGAACATAAAGTAACGAGTCAATGAAAACGGCCTGAAAAGTAATTTTGTATATTTTCACACTTTCAATCAAATAGAAATATAAATTAATATTAAATTTATTACATCGTTTGTAACGATCAGAAGCAGGTGTTAGGGGAGAGAGCCATAAAATATAGTATGTACATATGTATACCCATATATATGAGAGGAACGCCGTTTGAATTTTGATTAGGCGAAATCGATTTAACCATGTCCGTCTGTCTGTCTATGTACATTTGTACGCAAGCTAAAGATCGCATTTCTTAATATTTTTTAACAAAATTTAGTGAAGAATAGTTAATTAGTTTCATATTTAACTGAGTGAAATTTTTTTGAGATTTTTAGAACTCCTTTTCATATAATTATATATAACGAAGTAATCTATATGTGTATTTCTAGGGGAAGGGATAAGATTGTCTTTGAACTTATAGAAGTTTTCTCTAGAATGTTAAATATTCTTTACATCTGTATATAAATAGTGGGCGTGGCCGATACCCAACTACACCCCCTGAAGTTTATGTACATATTACTATCAAGTTGTATTCCATGCCAAATAAGTTTTTTAGTAAATTGTACGCGCGCTTCTCTTCTGGCACATTGATCGATGCTCTCATTGTAAATAAATTTCAATTTCGAAAATTAGATCGATTTTTGTACTTGATGGATATTTTTTCATCGATTAGGCTGCATCAAAATTTTAATCATAAATGTATGTCCGTATATCCGTCTGCCTTTCTTCCCCTTATAGGTGACTATAATTAAGATGTAAAGCTGAAATATTGTACAAATGTTTCTTATTTAGCCTAAATTTGGTGAAGAGCATTAATATTCACACCTTCGTTCAATAGTAAGACCATCATAACTAATTTGAATGCATATTTTTAGTTCAGCCCATGATGTGCTAAGAGTTTAAAAAGGCAGATAACAGACTCGCCCATTTGTGCATAATTCAAATTCCTAGTTAATAGATTATATGGACATTATTAGAGGACGTCATTATTTACCTATCATGCCCTCAAAATATATGAATTTTTTAAATTTAATCTGTCAGCCTATCTATAGAAATTCATGTTTAACTTACAAGCTTGAATTACTTAATAAAATAATTTAATAATAAGAAACTAATAATAAAATTCTCAAAGGAAAATAGGAAATAGACTAAATCAGTCACATTTTGAACACAATTGGACCACTATTGAAACTCTTTTCCATATAGTACCATAATTATCTCAAAGAAAAATTCTTTTTATGGCAAAAAATTATAATTCTTAATATATCTATTTATCGATCCATTTATGAAAGACTCTTGCTTTTTTCAAGATCATAAGGCAAAAAATCACAATTGTCAACATTTTTAATCAATATTTGTAGACAAGATTAAGTTGAACAAAAACTAAATATTCTAACTTTGTTCCAGAACGAACCATTTTTAAAATCTGTGTCCCTCCGCACAAAGATATATCATATAATAACATTTGTACGACAATGACTCTTATACACTGATAATATGTCAAAACTTATTAAATGAATCTGTGTGTTGTACTATAAGAACCAAGTGACGTACGGCATTAAATAGTCATCTGTAACATTCTCACTTATTTTATTCATCCTTAATTTAGTTGGAGTTAGATTTTAAGCAATTATTATTGCTTAACAAGCTTCATTAGCAATTTTTTCAATTTTATTTAAACTAACAATTTCTTTTTTCCATCATTTCAATTTTAAATTGCATGATTTTGCTATATTAACATACACGTGCCCGTATATTATGTTACATACTAAAAAGTCATTGTGTAAGTGATGCCACCCTTGAAAATCTCTGCTGTATTTTATAAACAACCATTTATGTCATTAACTTACTGACACTCATTTTTCCTTTTTTTCTTTTTTTTTTTCTTGTTTATTTAGCTATTTGCCTTGTACAAGTATTACTCTGTGACATGCGAGTAAAGTTTGCATTAAATTGTTGCCTGAGTATCGTTCTTTACTGATATTTTTGTTTAATTTTTTAATTGAACTTCATGTATTGTGCGTTGGCTTTAATTTTTGTCTCATAAAATGAGCGAATTATGTGAAGAGGTGGAGTAGTTAACTAACATTTATGCGGAGGAAAAACTTGAATAATGTCTGTTCGTTGTCTACACTACTTTACGGCAAATGCCACACCCACTTTTATTAATACAGATCGATTCTATAATGTATTGTACTTTATTTCATTAAGATATATAGCAAAGTGAGACGTAGTAATAAAATGTGCTTAAAACAAACTTATATTTAGGGTTGCCGAGTGCACGCATTTTGTTCGTAATACTTAGCATAGCAGACAATATAGCTTAGCAAACAATACATTACAGATTCAAAATCAAAATTTAAATCGATTTAATCATATCCGTCCGTCCCTCTGTCCATGTAAATTTGTTCGAAAGCTACATTCGATTGCATTTTTTAAAATATTTCGTTGAAATTTGAACCAAAGAGGAACCTTATTGAAAATAGACCAGATTGGACCATTTTTAGAACCCCTCCCCCATATAAGGTCTTATTATGTTTTGAGATATTTCCATGAAATTTGGTAAAAACACATATATTGTCTCAAAAAAAAAAATCCTATTAAAAATGGACCGGGTCGGATCATTTTTAGAACCCCTTTCCATATAATTATAATTCACGAAGGACCTTAGACACAACTAAACTAATTGTAGCATAATTTAATGAGCTAAGTAGTGTGGGGTATTTCATGGTCGGGCTGGACCTTGTCTTAAATTGCTTTCTGTTGCGAAATTGTGTTATTGAACAGAAATGTTTAGTTTATAAAGGCAGGTACTGATATAAATATGGCGGAAACCATCAAGTGCCACGCCTATAATCGACAAAAAAAAGTTTAGGAAGCTGCAAAGTTTATTAATCGATGTTTTATGTATAGAAGGTGTCGTACAACACGCCCACAATTTATCCACAGTAAATGGCGTTTGTATTTAGTAAAGCAACGCAGAAACCACTCAATATTGTGAGTTAAAAATTTCAGAATACCGTCCTTGAAATTCATTGATAGTTGCAGTAGCCATGACTCCGACCATTTCTCTATTTTATTAGTGTTTATTCACAGATCAAAAAATTACATTAAAATCTATATTTTTGGGTACAAAAGTGCTACCACTTGAAACATAAAACCCTTGTTAAGTGACCAAACACTTAAAAGAAGGCGTGGTAAAAGTTTTGGTACAAAATTTATATTAAAAATTGTTTTCCTTTCCTAATGCTCCTCTTATAGTCCTTTTAAGTCTTAAATGTAGAAAATCTAATCAATTGTAACGATTATAGAAAAATGAGCGGCTTTTTGAGGAGGGAATGCGTAGCAGATGAATCGATAGCGAAAGTATAATAAGTACTAATATTCTGCGCTATTCCGCTTTTGCTTTAACTTCCCATAAAAGTTAAAGAAGTTAAATGTACCTCGAGTCGAGTGCCATAGTTTAAGTGGTTCTTCTTAAATACTTACAATATGTAAATTTGTTTGGATGATTTAAAGAAGAAAATGTGTAAACATTGTACAGATGATATTATTAATATATATTGTTGTTGTTGTTGTTTGTTTTAGTACTATTATTGTTGCAGTTTCCCAACTGCTTACAACCTAGTTAGCATGTTTATTAATATGCAAAATCAACATGCAGAACGCCGCGTCTGCAATGTTATGTTTTTGTATTCAGTTCAGTTACGTGACCCTTTTTAAATTTAAAGCGTACATTAAGCATTTGAATATTCTTCCTCGTTTGCAGTTGACAGTTGACTGATACACGTATAACCATTCATAACTTGTTCTACAACAATGCACCGTTTTAATGAAGGATCCTTTCCTTCCTATTCAAGTTGTAACTGAAAAACAGGCGAAAGTCGTTGTTGTTCTCTAGGGCAGCCAATTATTATTATAGACCTTACGTTTAATTAATTATTAAAAGAAGAAAAAGAAGAAGAAGAAGAATAACTCAACTGAATAATAGTGTCAACAAAATGTCCCAACAATGTCCTTTACACTTGTATTTATATTAAGAAGAGGAAGAAAGTTAAGAGTAGAATAAAGAAACAGAAATAAAAGAGCTAAACTTGGCTTAGGCCAAAGCTTGAATACCCAACCAGAGTATATGTAATAATTTTCAACATTCTGAACCTGAGAACCTGCGTTTCATCAAAATTTCAGTACCAAAGCAGACCAAGTGTGCAATTATTGAGACGCAAGGTACTATTTCCCCAAAAACGCATAGACGGACTCGCTATTTCATACTGAGTTATACTATATTCGGTTTTTAATTCTATATACCCCTCCCACCCTCGTGTGATATGAAAATACACTGAAAATCAATAAAAGAAATAAATTTGGCTTTGGCTAAATCTTAAATACTCTCCACATCTATATATGTCACCCGATTACGCCCTTTAACAAAATATGTTACACTTTGGATTCTGGGCAAAGAAGGTTTTCTATAAATTGTGCTCACATCGGATGTACGTACGCACCCATATTTGGCATATTGTTGGATGCAATCATTTCAACTCCAACTTCAATTCACAGGTCAGTTTTTGGTTTTGTCGAGACCTATATAAAGTTCGTTATGCTTCGTCAAAGATTTATATAGATCTTGTGATTCTTGAGATAGAATTATGCCGAGTTTTACGGATATGGATAAAATAAAAGAAAAAAAATAACTTCTTTTATTCAAGGTCCAGTTGTTTGAATTTAAATAATAACAAAAATCACAAGTTTATACTGACTGATGCTCAGGTTTTTGCTGTCAAGAGGGTATAAACGTTTTAGTCGAAAGCAATTATGCAATTATCGAATAAAATATAGCAGAGTAGGGTGTCTGACCATGTCCTTCTCGGTTACGACAAATATTTCTTTAAGCTTTATAAGAGGCGGACATATAATGACAGGACGCACACAGTCATTTATTACCTTGGAGAATCATGATAATGATGAGAATGTCAACGCAACGCCACTTAACGCAATACGACAAGCATACAAGAAAAGGTGCAGCCATTTTATTTATTAAAATATTTATTATCCGTTGTACATAAATAGACATTAAAACGGTAACACATACACATACACATAGACATACACCATATATGATGTGAGCATGTATGCGTTTATATTCTTAATGATGACACATTTCTAAGCAACATTTCATTGCATTCGTGAATATGTGAAAGGAACGAATTTAGTTGCACTGCACTGCCGTCATGGAATCCAATTATACAAGTTTTTATGCTTGTAATGTAGTTGCAAGTAATGATTGCATGATTAAAGTTTTAATATCATACATACGCACATACATTGTTAAAGTAAATCTTTAGCGCGCTGTCATTTCGATGCTGTTAAAGTCATTGTTATTGTTATTGCTTTAGTTATTGCTTTAGTTATTAAAACTCTTTTAATCAAATAAACGTAATCTTCGCTTCTTATGGTTGGCTGATGTGTGGCTGTGTGGGTTAATTACATAAAATGTTGCTTTAATGCACTTTTTTCTTTATCATGTCGTACCACTCAACATTGCCAAACAAATAATGATTGTTAAAAGTTAATATACGGCATGTACGTACATGCCTCTCCTTATGCCCCCAATAAGGTCTTTAACTATCTTTCTAACTAGTTGGTCTTTGCAAAGGCGCTTACTTTGCAAGGAAATGAGTGGTGGAGCCACACCTTTAAAGCCATTACAGAAACCAATGCCTTAAAAAGACAGTCGAAGAAATCTTGTACACCGTGCACTGGGCACGGTTTCAATCTTACCTCTGATTGATAGAACTCTATTCAGCCTCCAGTACCACAGTTTTATACTCTGCGAAACTAGAATATTTGATGCCTCGCATTAGAAACGCGATTATTACACTTCCGCAATAGTCGCGGAAGTCAATGCGGATTTTTGTAGATTATGGGCGCATCTGTAAACCAACCACGCCCATTTTTGGCACATCGGTGACTTTTAACTATGGTATACCAAATTTCAAGTTCATAGGTCAACTTTTATGGCAGATATAAAGATTTTTATTAATTGTGGGCGTGTCTGTAATCCGAATACGCCCATTTTTGGCATACCAATGAACCTAATATTCATAGATACCAAATTTCAAGTTCATAGATCAATTTTTGTGGCAGATAAATAGATTTTTGTTGATTGTGGGCGTGGATCTTGACCGATTTTGCCCATTTTAATAATAGCGATCTGCGTGCAAAAACTAAAGGTGCCAATATCTCAAAATTTACGCCCGTAACAATGCCAATAACAGACGGACCCACGGACATACATGTCTAAATCGACTCAGTTTTTGATTCTGATTAAGAATATATATACTTTGTAGGGTCTCTGACGCCTCCTTCTGGGTGTTGCAAACGGAAGAACAATCTTAGCATTAAGGGGGAGCTTATAAAAACCTTACATGGCATGGAAGTCTTAAAAGGGATTCATTGGAGGTAAAATTATCAAGAAGACAGAGGTCGGAAATATTGGTTTAATAAAAATTATTATTGTGGGGCTTATATTTTATATTAAATTCTAGCAAAATATTTAAAAAACTGTGGCCTACCTAGCATATGGGTGTGGGTCTCTTGTAGCCCTTTAGAACGTTAGCCCATCGATGGTGGGTACTCATAATTAGACCGCTCGTTATAGCTTCGTTTTTTATAATTTATTAACCTTGTTCTAGGTGCCTATAACTTTAATGTACAGCGTACTCGTTGCTGCCACCAAACATTTGGTGCACATTACAAAATGAAAACATACACAAATCCCAACTTAACATTTTTCACATTTCCTTCTTATTTATTAAGCTTAATGTTTTTTCTTTTATTTTTTTGTTAAGTTTTACTGCTATTTTTTTTTTTTTTCAACATGTACAGTAGTGCTGGTAGCAGTAGTAGTAGTCCATACATATACATATACGTGGGTTATGCGTACTATACGATATTTTGCTACCTCTTTTATTTTCTCACAGTTATAGCCCAAATGAGAGAGAGAGAGAGAGCGAAAGAAGACGTGAATGAGATTATATTAAAGGACTCTTAGCGAATCACTAACCTTTGCACTTGTATGCACATATATGTATATATACAAAAAAATAAAATAAATACAAGAGCACTGTGTAGTGTGGGTGTGTGAGTGCGCATAGGAGTGTACATTACACATATTTCAGTTTCATTATACCCAGCATTCATTTGGATGTTCGTCCATACATAAGCTGCTAGTAATACCTGTTGTTACTCATACGCACACATACAACAACAGAAATTTGTTGCACATACGAATATTTTAATACTTCCAATGCAAAGTGTATGGAGTGTTATGGTACATAGATGACCTTGGGAATAAATTAAGTAAAGTTCAGCTGATCGGATCCAATCTTTTAATCTTTAAAGTTTTAGTGGTAGTCGTACTAGACTTAGCTAGACTCGTGTCAAATAAAACATTATAATAAAGGATTAATCTTGCACACGTTTTGTATAAACTACAACAATAGGTGATGAGTTCATAAAGTAATAATAAAGAAGAAGAAGAAGAAGACATACTAAATTTAGATTATGTCAAATCTTAAATATCCTGTAGAAACAGAGGGCCTGGAAGGTACCTGATTACATCATCTAATAGTGTATGCAAGTCTAGTTTTACGCTTTATATGGTTTTTTTGTAAATTGCATCCGTTTGATATCCCAACGTGCCTATTTTAGGCACATCGATTTCTAGGAAGTGTAGGTTTATACAAAAGTTTAACTCAATTTTTAAAATTTTACAACTGTGCTAAAATTCTAAAAACAGACAGACAGACGGACGGAAATGTCTAGATCGACTCACATTCTCTATAGGGTCTCTGATGTTTTCTTCTGAGTGTTGCAATCGGAATGAAAAACTTAGTACATATATCCTCCATCTTAAGTGGTGGGTATAAAACATTCCTTTCATTATTGTCACTTTACAGAGTGATTCAAAGCCTTGTATTTATTTAATGAATCTTTCTGTTAAGAAATGACAATAAGTAGTAAAATCTTATATCTAATATTTACTTAAGAGATGACTGCCAGCGCAATCATCTCAGCAGGTTCAGGCTTGGCTGGGCTTTAATTTAATAGGTCCGAGGTGACTTTTCTTTTCAAACGAATATAAGCCTCCGTTGATGGAATCCTACGAGCAAGGGAATTCGGATGACTTAAAACTTTTGTTGTATATTTTGTTGCACGCAAAGGTTCATTGAGTTTATGCGGTTGCTTTGTAATTTTGAAAATAGAAAATGCCACACCCACCTTTAATTACTACTAACAATCAAAATTCGAATCAATTTAACCATGTCTGTCCATCCAAGAAGCAACTGTTAAGTAATCAATCTATGGGTCATAATTTTTAAAAATATTCATCAAGTTTGGCCAAAAATCGTCACTATTGAAAATGGATCTATCAGGTCCATGCATACACCTCCTTCCTACTTGTTTCATTCTTTAATAAAATGTAGTGAATAATAGTTAATTAGCAAAATAATTGACCATTCCAAAGTTGAACCCGATCGGATCCATTTTTAGAATGTTTTTGTATGAAAAAAGTTTTGAACTCACGTTTACTGTTCCAATTTAACGATTTATAATTGTACAACCAAGTAATGTAGAGTATTGAATGGTCGTATTGAATCTATTATAACATTTTTACTTCAATTTGATCTTCAACGGAACAGTCCCTTCAACAAGCAACGTTTGTACTAATTAAACAACTTTTATACTCGTGCACTCTACGATTATATGTGTGAGTTGCATTTATGCATAAGAATTTAAGCTTCATTTTATACCCTTCCCGGGTAAATCCTATGTATTAATAAAAATAAAAATAAACCAAAAACTCATAAAAAAAACTGTTTCATACAAATCCTGCCCCAAAAATACTAACATGGGACAATTTTTTTACGAATTCCATCGTACAGTGCATTATCTGCAGTTCAGTACAGCATAAACCTACAAAACAGCTATAAATGTATCCAGAATTACGAGAATATGCTCTGAAATCATGTAAAATGTTAAGATTGCTGCCGTTCGGTTTTTTGGCGTATTTTATGATCTCTTTAAAAACCATCTAAAGGTTATGCCATAATAAAGCATAGCTTATAAATAGAATGTATTGTAGTTACGACGTCCCTTTCACTCTATTAACGCAACTTAATTAATTAAGTTTTTGCAGCCAAAATCGAAAAATTCACACATGTGGGTGTTTTATATATATTTTATTAAACGCATACATTCACATTCGTGTCTGCATATACGATGTCATGAAGGGGAACATAAGCACACATACACACACACACACACACACACACATACATATGACAGTATCAGTGTAGGTTTTGTATAAAATTGGGTTTTTAATTATATCCAGAATGTTCATCGACATTATCAACAACAACAACAACAACATTATTAACTACAACAACATAGACCACAACAGCTAGTGGAACAATTCAATTTAAAGTTTTGCTGTTTTTCCTTAAACCACATGCGTTTACACATTTACCCTTACATTGGGCCAATTCATCTTAGAAAAACTTTCATTATACTAATGGTGCACCATTCTTTTATTCTATACCCTACAATAATGTTGGTTGTTGAATAGTTGAAATGTTAGTTCATTAAGATTTTAATTGAACTTTAGAACTACGGCACTATATATATATACTGTGGGCGTGGTCAAGAATATGCCACGTTTCATAATTATGTATTGGGTCGTCAAGTATGAAATTTGTAGTTGAAAAAATTGTCACCTTCATTAGCTTAATATTTTACCGTTAAGTTAAGTTGCAAGTTAGATTCTGCGCTACATTTTATTTTCAAATTAAACACTTATAGTGGGTTTTACAAAAATTCATCTCAAATATTTTCACATTTCAATCGAATACAAACATTTGTGAACAGTGAGGCGATTAGACATTTAGTTGTAGAGATATATGGAAGTATAATTAAATTGAAATTAACGTGTGATATTGAATGGATTGAGGGCTCACACCCAACCTAACCACTCCAACCTAATACATTAAACTCTGTACCACCACAGCATTTTTGTACGCAACGAGGGTAAGCCACATATAATTATTAATGCTTTTATTATGCTTGAATAAAAACACGCGTTTAGAAACATAAACGAAAACTAAAATCATTAAAACACAAACACTATTCATAGTTGTTGTATACACCACACCCACACATACCCACATATAAGATGAATCTATTTTGCGGAACATCTCTTCCCTTCATGAATAATATTTTGAATCAATTAATAAAATATTGAATGTTTTTCTCTGCATTTTAATGAAAATAAGCAGCTGTAGGAGTATATGTGTGTGTGTGTGTGTGTGTGTAAGTACATGTTCGCATGTTGCATGTTTCTATATATGTTGTTGTTATTATTATTATTGTTCATAATTGTAATATTTTTGTGTACATGCACGTTTTCCTCTCTCTCCCACACACACAACTGATAAACCTATAAAAATTCGTTGCAGCAGAAACGTGATTATATTACAATAAAAAAAATAAAAAAAATAAAATTTTGGTAGAATTTAAAATTTCACAAAAATGTATCGTTTGTGTAACTTGCGGAATATTAGTGCAGGGCAGCATTATGAAAACATAAACTTTTTAGTATGAAATGAGCCGATTGGCAAGTGAAATGCTTTTACCATATCCTAAACGTTTTGTGGTAGAAGCTACGAAATAGTTTGTAAGGTTGCTGTCAACTTTTAAAAGGCTGAATCATTCTGAATCTATTTGAACCATAGGCCTTTATTTGCCCATTCTTGTGTCTACGGTCTATCCGTTTTAAGTGTGTTCAAGTCAAAGGTTTCAAATATTTCCATAAAAGTTGCTTCCATAGCATTTTTTTCCAAAAAATTAATCGATGCGGGCTATTTTTTGGCCCCCTTTTTGTATAACTTTTAATTTGTTACGAGTACAACTTGATAAAGAAAGATCTTTGGCTCATTAATTAACTTAACTGTAAACTTAATAATGGCATTATTTTCGGAACCCTTCAATTTTGAAACGGTTTGTTTTTTTTGAAAACCTTCCTCTCTTTAATGATTTCTCAAAATGTGTCTCAACTGATACCGATACTAAGCCTCTAGGGTGGTATATATGAATTACGGAGCACATTGGATTCAAGTGGTGTAAGGTTTGTAAGTGCTCGACCAATGCATAACATTTTCTCTTGTTAATTTTGCGATATATTGTTATTGTCGTCTTTTTGCCTGATGCAAAAGTGAGTAGAATATTACAATTTATGTCTGTCGGTACAATGTAACAAATTAGAAATTTTAGCAAAGGCTCCATCAATTCGGTCCCATTCGGTGTTGGAAACATTTTACACAACATGTTGTCCTATGACGTTATTTGTATATAATAAAATATAAAGCAATTGGTGTTTTTTCATTTCTAATCAATTGAAATAAAGTTAGAAATAATTCAAAAATGAAAATTTCAATTTAATTGCATTGCATTTCATTGCATGACTAGAATAAGTGGAAAGCATATTCATAGTCATTATTCTCATCATCATCATCATTACAATAGATTACTAAATCCCATGCTTAAGCTTAAAATTGATCAATTTTTCTGTTAAACCAGCATTAAAGCAGCATTTCTCAACTGAGTTCTAGCACCTCAAACTTAATAGGTGTACCACGTCAATTCATATAATGATGCAAGATACATGTTGAAGACACTTGAACGGACAGACGTACACGGTTCAATTGATTCAAAAAGTGATTCTTTGACGTTCCATTAACCTCCCATACAGAACAGTATCAAAGTCTGAATTGATTCAGTCGCGTCCGTCTGTACGTCCATGCAAATTTGTGTCCATCTATCTGTCTTTCTACATATATAAGACTTAAAAGTAAACTGATAATTTAGTAATAGGTTACAATGGAAAAAAACAAAAGAAAATTAACAATAACAAATAAAAAAACATAAAAAAGAATCAGGAATAATGCGGCATCAATTATTTAAAAATTGACTTTTTTTTTACCTTTAATGCGGACAAAGAAGACCCATCGTATAAGTACTAATAAGTGAAAAAATTGTATAGTCGATCAAGCCCGACCATTAAATATCCTACTTGATGTATAAAGACCTCCATTATAACAGAATATTATATGGGGGAGGGGTTTTAAAAATGGTCGAATCCTATCCATTTTCAATAGGGTTCCTCTTTGGATTAATAGATATTCTTGTACCAAATTTCATCGAAATATTTCAAAAAATAATAAGACTTCATATGGGAATTAGTTCTAAAAATGGTCTAATCTGGTCCATTTTCTATAAGGTTTCCCTTTGAGCCAATACATATCCTTATACCAAATTTCATTAAAATATCTTAAAAATGCGACCTGTACCTTGCGAACAAATTTACATGGACAGACAGATGGACATGGTTAAATTGAGTCAAATTTTGAATATGAATCGATGAAGAACTACTATGAAGAACATTGTGACAATTCAATCAATACAAAGTGTCTACTAGGTCTCGGGGGTACCATGATATTCACTTCATTCAGTAGTACAGGCGATTTAACTACACCGTGAAGCTGTTTATGAAAAGAAAAAACTTACACCTAACCGAGTATATCTGCTTAAAAGAGAAGGCAAATGTATAAGTTTTAACCGGGTGTCGTAAGGAGGTAAGTGCCGTTGAGCGTTCCACCCCAATCCACGTAACGCAAATTTTAAAAAAATATTTAAGGACAGATTCGTTAAGATCAATGTAAACCCTATCATTAAACAAATTTTCCTGTGGCCATGTAAAGTTGAGCGCCAGGTTTTGGCCAAAGTTTTTACGATATTTCGATGGAATTTCTCTGTTAAAAATGGACCTTTTTTAAAACCCCTCACCATTTAACGCCCTTATTTTAAATAAGTCTTTTTATGGTAAAGATTGCGATTCTTAAACTTTTTTGACCAAATTTATTAAAGATAGACTTGCCTCAGGTTTGAATGTATAATTTCTTTGTGATCGAAACCTGAAATTTTATTTGCAATTGTGTTCTTATGCTAAACATACTCCCAGACCACTGTCATAATCATCGTCTTCTTCCACAAATCGTTGTGTCATAGTGTTAACTAGTAGTAGTTTAGATAAAAGGAATATTTCTCTCTTGCGCGCTGTACGATTAATTGACTGTAAGCTACTAAAACGTAACGCATTTTTAAGGATGCGCTTTATTAGTCCTTTCAACATTTAATGAGATGCAACGTGAAGGCTGTGTTGTTATCATGAAGCGTAAACATGATCGTGAAATAATGGCTTTGATATTGTAATTACGGGTTATTCAGTGTTGGCTTAAGCAGCTACACAGGAAATTCTGTATTTTTTTACAATTTTGCATAAAACCACGCTGTATAAATTTAAAACAACAAAAACGACTTAAAAGCCACTGAGATAACAATTGGAATGTATTAAAAAAAAGCAACAGTCGTGAACAGTTTTTTTTTTTTTTTTTGATTCTGTAATATTTACGAGAAAGATTGAAAAAGAGGAACTTTTAAAACTGTCTACTCACCCTTTTCAGGTTCAATTCAAAATTATTCCAATCTTAAATCTTATAATTGGTTTTTTAATGACTCCTTTTTAAAATCCTGTTCTTTGAGTTTTCGAATTTAATGTTTATTAAAAAAAAGAAAAAAATTAATTGAAACCGATAGCAAATAAATATATTTTTTTACAAGGTTGCTCTCATTTATCGGCAATAAATTTCATTTTATTTTAGCATCCTAAATGTATGCCATTAAAAATGCACTTTTTCAATTTACAATGAAACACGAAAAACGAAAATTGCTCAATAGTCAACCAACCACTCAATCACACTGAAAGTTCGCAGAACGTTTTTTCGGTGACGTTTTTGTTTTTTTTTTTTTTACTCTCTAGTTTTTTTGTTGTTGTTGGTGTTGGTGTTGCTTTCGGTGTTGCTGTATTGAATTCAACACACATATACGTGCGCACACACACACACATACGAAAACTTGTGGTTGACTTATTATGACGACAATAAGCTTTGTTGTTGCTGTTGTTTTCGGGATTTTCTTTATATTTTAATGTGCAGAAAACGTGCAGTAACTTATTGATGCTCAGCACACACCACAACAGCTCTATTATTGTCCAGTGAGGTGTGTATTTTCATTTCTTTTTTAACTCTTTTTCATTTTCTCTTTCTTTTGTCTTTTTGGTCCAGTTTGGTTAGAGTTTCGTTCATCATTTGTTTATTTCCAATAAATATTTTTTGTAATTTTCTGGCAATTTTTATTTTCTTTAGTTTGTTATTTATTGTAATTTTGTGTTTGTGTTGTTTTTTTTTTTTTTAACATTCATTTCATGTTCACTAAATACTTGACATTGTCTTTGATACCCCCCCGCAATGTATGCTTTAAATAATTCTGTTGTTCTGTTCCACGCTGTCCACATGTACATATGTGTGCGTAGGTGAGCAAATGTGTGACGTATACTTGGCAGCAAAAAATGCAATTTCGTAATTTTTCTGTTTTGCTTTTTTATTATTTCATGTTACGCACACACACACACACACACACACACACACGCATACACATACATCGAAACTTTATCTTAACATTTTATTTGATTCAAGATTTGCATAAAATTGATTATTTAACCAGGCCAAGCAAAACCACACAACGTACACAAGAAGTACTGGCACAGGCAGGCGAACAAATACACACGCACCTAAGTTTTAAGTATTATGCCCACTTTACTATACTACACTGTAACACTATACCGTACTTGTACGTACTCTACGTGCACATAAAATGGGATACACTTAAATCAACACCATTGCCAACACCCCACCACTAACTGCTGCTGCTGCTGCTGCTACTACTACTTTACAGTTCAGTACATAACACTGTTATCCGTGTACGCACTTACACATTTACCACGCATAACAGAAATTGAACAGTAACTGAGCAAAGGCAACCAAAACAGATGCCAAGCAAAAATTTAGTTTGGAAACTTTTTTACGCTTTCTCATCGACGACTCCTCTCATTAATGAAATATTGCACAATATGTATACATTTCAATTTACAGCTTGTCCTCACACTCCATTGTTTTTTGTTTCTGTATTAATTTAATGAGTTAATAGTTTGTTTTATTCCCATACTTTCATTTAATCTCTTGGCATCCTTGTAATTGCGTTAATTGAAATTTCTTCCTCTTATCATTAAGCATATATACGCGTTTGTGTGCAACACATTTACCGTTTTGTTATTTGTATTAGATGTTCATGTTCATACACGCACTTAACCATTCATATGTGTGAGTGTGCATTATTTTTCAAATACGTCACAGCATTAAGCAGCCGCCACTCTTCTTTCCTTTTTTTTTTCTTGTTCACCTCTTTCACTCTTTGTACACATATACAGCATCTCTTTACGTATATGCATTGTGCCCTTCAATGTTACCGTTAGTTAGTTAGTTAGTTATTAGTATTTTATAGAGAATTTTTAAATTTCATTTAATTTCCTTTGATTTTCTTTCCCTTTAACAAACACACCGATAAACCGATTTATAAAGATTTCTTCTTCTTTTATTTTTTTTTACATTTTGCATTCAGCAAAAGTTATTAATTGTTAAAGAATAAATTATTTTCTTTGTGGATTTATAAGGAAAGTAAGCGAACGAAATAAAGTACCGCGCGTACACAAGTGCCACACAAACTCCACTCCGCGACTAACTGAAGAGCACCGTGCCAAGTTGTTATGTTAACCGGAGATATTTGCTCTATATTGTACAATATACTGCTTCTTCTTTTTACCGTTTTATTACAATGGAGACTTTTCCCGTACTAAACTGTTTCCTACAACAGCTTGCTAGTTCATTTCCTATGTGTTTTTTTTTTCTCCACAAAACGTCAAACGAAAGTAAATGAAGTTTGTGGATGAAGATTTTATGAAAGGCAAAAAGCAAGAAATATTGTAAACAAAAGGGAACGTGGTTAATGAATAAAAAAACTTATGCTTTCGTCATTTCTAAGTTGTTTCTTTGACACAAGTTACTGAACTGTTAACTACCATCACATCGGCCACGAATTTGCGTTCGCGTTTCAAATATATTTATATTAGTTCGGATATATCAAGGCAATAGCCTTAATTTTTAACACGATAATCCCCAGATTAAGACGTTATATAAATTGTAATGTCAATATTCGTTCCTTAAGCATAAACTCTTAACTCTGTCCACACTCCACACACTTGGAAGTCGATCAAATAATTTTCTTAACTTTACTATCTTTTAATTATTTTGCTTGTATTCCCATAAATCCACTATAAACTTATTAAATATGTTTGAAAAATAATGAAGTTTCTAATTCAAGAATTTGAAACAGGTTTACGAAAAGGAAAATGGGAAGAAAACAATTAATGCCATTTTAAGAAGGAAATGATTTCAAGTTTTTACGCCATCTTGGGAAAGGGAACACGTTTCTGCTTTCTATGGATATTATATGCAAATGCGTACAGCATTGCCATAGTTGATATATTTAAACTAAACAGTAGTTGCCACTGGTGAAAAAAAATTCTGTAAAATTATTGTCCAATCCTAACTCATTTATTGATTAATTATTAAAAATAATAACTTTTTTCATTCAAGAGCAAAATAATAAAAAAAATGTGCAATAAATTGAAAGATTTTCTTATTCAATGTACTGCCTCACCAAAAAAATAGTTCTCACAATGATCGAGGATTATTTGAAGATAATTTTTACGAATATTTTCACTTGAATATTTCTATATTCTCCTCGGTTACTCTTAAAGTAATTAATTCAATGAATTTTTTTATTTCAAAGTAAGGTTTCAGTTATAATTCGATTTGCATAAAAACTTGGAGAGAAATATTCATTTACTTTAGGCGTCTTTGTGTACCTTAAAGCCAAAAAATTATTAATTTAAAAATAATTGATCAATCCATATTAAGTTTCTTTATGAAATGTATTTTAATATATAAATAAAAAGTTAAAGATTTGTTTGTGATGCAATGATTAATTGCTGAATTAAAAAATCACTAATGCAACAGATCTGGCCACTTCACATCTAATAAGAAAATTTTATTATCGTCTGGTAACTGATCGAAACAAGTGAACATTCGTAGAGTGAACGTGATAGAAATTTGCACACCATCTTGAAAATAGCCGTCTGCAGAGGAGTTGTTGCGGAGAAATATATTTGCTGCCACATAAAAAATTAGTAAAAAACTTTTTAAATATAATTAAGTAAAAAATGTCGATGATATCAGCACGTTTGGCTACTACGGTGGCACGTACTTTGCCAAAAGCCGCACAGCAGGTACAAGATTTTTGGAAAAAAGGATAATTTCTATTGGAAACAATAAATCTGAATAATTCATTGCAAGAAGTGTCTCAAAATAATTATTAAAAGTATTAATTGGCTAATAATAAAGTTATCGTGTAAGATGTGAAAAATTGATTATTAGCAAAAAATTGACATTGTTACGTAACATCTGTGGTGGCGTCGGTCGTGTATAAGATGAACATCTTTAATGCATGGAAAAATTAAACGACGAATTATTAATATATTTCAATTAAAAAAAATAATTCACTTTTTCCCTTATTTTAAAACGGCTTTCAGTAGGTCGTCATTTGAGCATTTGTGCGTAAAATTTTTAATCATTATAGAGGTTAGGTTTTTCGGTATATGTGTTCCATAATTTTCTTCGGGGTACTTAAACCATTATGTAAGGTTACATACGTAATATATATATATATATATATAAATGAAATTTTTAACTTAAAATGGAAAAAAATTAAAGATAAATTCACGGCAAGAGCACTCTGTATCGAAGTATATTTTCCTAATTTGATACGATTTTATAAAGACTTGCCCACATTAAGCAAAAACAACAATTATTCATTGGTATTGGTCACTCCTCTGACCATAGCAATTGTTCAGTGTTGTTACAATTTATATAAAACTACCTGGACTGATTATCGTTAACGGGTTTCTGACAAATTCATTAATTAAAAATGAATTTTTAGGTTGCAGCTAAAGCAGCATTCCCAGCTGCACGTAAACTCCATGTATCCAGTACACAGCGCGGTGCCGAAATCTCCACCATATTGGAGGAGCGTATTATGGGTGTTGCACCCAAAGTCGACTTGGAAGAGACCGGCCGTGTCTTGAGCATTGGTGATGGTATTGCTCGTGTTTATGGTTTGAATAACATTCAAGCCGATGAGATGGTAGAATTCTCATCTGGTTTAAAGGGTATGGCATT
This sequence comes from Ornithomya chloropus, assembly GCA_963971445.1. Taxonomy (NCBI): domain Eukaryota; kingdom Metazoa; phylum Arthropoda; class Insecta; order Diptera; family Hippoboscidae; genus Ornithomya; species Ornithomya chloropus. The sequence goes on along the minus strand of OZ020530.1, from coordinate 14,792,473 downwards.
GAATTTGGAGCCGGACAATGTGGGTGTGGTCGTCTTCGGTAATGACAAACTCATCAAGCAGGATGATATTGTTAAGCGTACTGGCGCTATTGTTGATGTGCCCGTGGGTGATGAATTGTTGGGACGTGTCGTTGACGCCTTGGGCACGGCCATTGATGGTAAGGGGGCTATCAACACTAAAGATCGCTTCCGTGTTGGTATTAAAGCTCCCGGTATTATACCTCGTGTATCGGTACGTGAACCCATGCAGACCGGTATTAAAGCTGTGGATTCGTTGGTGCCTATAGGTCGTGGTCAACGTGAATTAATTATTGGGGACAGACAGACTGGGTGAGTTTTCTTTTTCCTTAATTTATATTTTTATACCCTCCACCTCAGTGATGAGGGTATACTAAGTTTGTTCTTCCGTTTGCAACATCCAGAAGGAGGCGTCAGAGACCCTACATAGTATATATATTCTTGATCAGCGTCAAAAACTGAGTCGATTTAGACATGTATGTCCGTGTGTCCCTTTGTCCGTCTGTTGTTGGCACTCTCACGGTCGTAAATTTTGAGATATTGAGCTGAAATTTTGTTCAGGCACTTCTAGTTTTTGCACGCAGATCGCTATTTAAAATGGGCAAAATCGGTCAAGAGCCACGCCCGCAATAGACAAAAATCTATTTATCTACCACAAAATATGAGCTATAAACTTGAAATTTGGTATGTATATCTATGAATATTATCTTCATCGGTGTGCCAAAAATGGGCGTACTCGGATTACAGACACGCCCACAATTAATAAAAATCTATATCTGCCACAAAAGTTGACTTAGGAACTTGAAATTGTTACGCATATACATAGTTATTCCATCCACTGATATGCATAACAGACACGCCCACAATTTAAAAAAAACCATATTTAACGTAAAAGTAGACTTGCATGCTGATACGTAATATGTACACTATTAGAAGACGCAATATATATACATATTTGCCACGCCCTTTCTTGTAGAGGTGGAGGGTATTTCAGATTTGGCCTAAACCAAATTTAGTTTTCTTGTTTTGAAATATTTTTTTATACTCTCCACCTTAGGGAAGAGGGTATATTCATTTTGATCATCCGTTTACAACACATCGAAGGAACCGTCGGAGACCCCACAAACCATATATATTCTTAATCAGCATTAAAAGAGAAATCGTTTGAGACATGTCCGTCTGTTGTTGGCACTCTCACGGTCGTAATTTTTGAGATATCAAATTGAAACTTTGCATACGTATTCTTAGTTCAATTTCGCTATTCCGTATTGAAATTGGGCAAAATCGGTTAAGAGACACGCCTACAATAAACAAAAATGTCAACATACCTCAAAAAAATTGTATCTTTAAAAAATTATATATCGCACAATACTATGCCTATCAAGTTGAAATTTGGTATAAATATAAGTGGTATTGTTATCCAACATTGTGCGAAAATGGGCGTGAAAAACGCAAACGCCTATAATTACAAAAAAACACTATTTGCGTAAGTACATGAAATAGTCATATACATAAATATGGCAATAGGAACTTACTTTTTAGATGATTATAAAAGGTGGAGGGTATTTAAGCTTAGGTCTTAACCGAACTTCTCTATCTTTTTTTTTTTTTTTTATTATACCCTCCACCTCAGTGATGAGGGCATACTAAGTTTGTTCTTCCGTTTGCAACATCCAGAAGGAGGCGTCAGAGACCCTACATAGTATATATATTCTTGATCAGCGTCAAAAACTGAGTCGATTTAGACATGTATGTCCGTGTGTCCCTTTGTCCGTCTGTTGTTGGCACTCTCACGGTCGTAAATTTTGAGATATTGAGCTGAAATTTTGTTCAGGCACTTCTAGTTTTTGCACGCAGATCGCTATTTAAAATGGGCAAAATCGGTCAAGAGCCACGCCCGCAATAGACAAAAATCTATTTATCTACCACAAAATATGAGCTATAAACTTGAAATTTGGTATGTACATCTATGAATATTAGCTTCATCGGTATGCCAAAAATGGGCGTATTCGGATTACAGACACGCCCACAATTAATAAAAATCTTTACACCTGCCACAAAACTTGACTTAGGAACTTGAAATTTGGTAGGCGTATACATGGTTATTCCATCCACTGATATGCCAAAAATGGGCGCGGTTGGATAATAGACACGCCCACAATTTACAAAAAACTATATTCAACGTAAAAGTACACTCGCATGCTGATACCTAAGACATACACTATTAGAAGGCGCAACATATATACTTATTTGCCACGCCCTTTGTTGTAGAGGTGGAGGGTATTTCAGATTTGGTCTAAGCCAAATTTAGTTTTCTTACTTGTTTTTTATTAAAAACTTTAAATTTTTTTAGTAAAACTGCTTTGGCTATTGATACCATTATTAACCAGAAACGTTTCAATGAAGGTCAAGATGAAACCAAAAAATTATATTGTATTTATGTGGCCATTGGCCAGAAACGTTCCACTGTGGCGCAAATTGTGAAACGTTTAACGGATTCTGGTGCCATGGACTATACCGTTATAGTATCTGCCACTGCCTCGGATGCTGCTCCATTGCAGTATTTGGCCCCCTATTCAGGCTGCGCCATGGGTGAATATTTCCGTGACAAGGGCAAGCATGCCTTGATCATCTATGATGATTTGTCTAAACAGGCTGTCGCTTATCGCCAAATGTCGTTGCTGTTGCGTCGTCCACCCGGCCGTGAAGCCTATCCCGGTGATGTGTTCTATTTGCATTCGCGTTTATTGGAGCGTGCCGCTAAAATGTCACCGGCAATGGGTGGCGGTTCTTTGACCGCTCTGCCCGTTATCGAGACTCAGGCTGGTGATGTATCCGCCTACATTCCAACTAATGTGATTTCCATCACTGACGGTCAAATCTTCTTGGAAACGGAATTGTTCTACAAGGGTATTCGTCCGGCCATTAATGTGGGTTTGTCGGTGTCGCGTGTCGGCTCCGCTGCCCAAACCAAAGCCATGAAACAGGTGGCCGGTTCCATGAAATTGGAATTGGCTCAATATCGTGAGGTGGCCGCCTTCGCTCAATTCGGCTCTGATTTAGATGCTGCCACTCAACAGCTGTTGAATCGCGGTGTACGTTTGACTGAATTGTTGAAACAAGGTCAATATGTGCCCATGTCTATTGAGGATCAAGTGTGTATTTCAGATTTTTATTTGCATTTAACAATGAAATGGAATTTTGTAACATTTTTTTAAGGTTGCTGTCATTTATTGTGGTGTGCGCGGTCATTTGGATAAAATGGATCCCTCCAAGATTACCCAATTTGAAAAAGAGTTCTTGCAACACATTAAGACCTCTGAGCAAGGTCTCTTGAATCAAATCGCTCAAGAGGGTAAAATCTCTGAAGCGGTCGATGCCAAATTGAAAGACATCGTCACCAAATTCTTGTCCACCTTCCAAGGTTAATTCAAACATTTATCAACGATGCAGTCACAACATCATGATTCCTGCATTCACATAAAAGCCGTTTTCAAATTAAAGCAAAGGCAAAAAACCAACACGAACGTTTTACATAATAAATAAGAAGAAAGAAAACGAAAAACGATCTTTGAAAAAATCACACAACTATCCCTTGAAACGTATTTAACATGAAAATATTAAGTAGAACCATCACCCCAACCAACCATTACTACTCCCCAGGTGAAAAAGCGAGAGCATGTCTAATGCGTCGTGTTTATATTTCAATAAAAAAGTTGCTTTTTTAGTTTAATTACTCTTGAAAAAATTATTGCAAAATGAAGAATAACAGTAATATTAAGCAAATACAATAAGGAGAGCATTAGTGTTAACATTTAATGAGAAGGAGCCAAGTGGATGTTATTGATGTATACACAAAAACACACCACACCACACACACACTCTTTAAAATAAATAAAAGAAAAGTTTAACTTAAAATTAATCAAATAAAAACGTTTTATATACTTAGTCAAGATTAAGCACAAGTCCGTGTTTGAAGAAATTGAAATTTAGAAACCATATGAAAACATTATAACGCTCAAGCCGACCATCAAATACTTTACATCACTTGATATATTTTTAAATCCAATTTTTTTTCTTTGAAAAATGAAAAATTTTATTTTTTCATACTTGTCACAAAAATATTTTCCATTTTTTTTTTTGTGAAATCGAAATTTTTACTATTAGCAATTTTTCACCAAATTTTGACACAAAAAGTTGTGCATTTTCGTTAAAGAGCGATTTTTTTTATAATAAAACACCAGAAGGGGTTCTAAAAATGGTCGGATGGGGTCCAAATTGGGCACAGTCAATTATTAAGCTAATTAACTATTCTTCACCAAATATTGTGTAAAAATATTAAGGATTGCCACAATTATAAGAGGACTCTATGTGGGGGGAGGGTTCTAAAAATGGTTCACTTTCAAAAGAGTTCCTCTTTGGTCCAAAACATGCTTTTGCACCAAATATCATCGAAATATATCAAAAAATATTAGGACCTCGAATGGGAAGGAGTTGTAAAAATGGTCCGATTCTATCCATTTTCAGTAAAGTCCCCCTTTAGGCCAATACATGAATATGTACCAAATTTCATCCAAATATCTCAAAAACTGCAACCTATAGCTTGCACAGAAATTTACATAGACAGAGGGACATGGTTAAGTCGATTCAGATTTTGATTCTGAATCGATCGGTATAACTCTGAAGGTGGCATTTGCCGTTTAGGAGTTGCAAACATCTACGCAAAGTTTGCCACAAGTGGTACAAGGGAAAATGAGTTTCTTTACACCACCCATCAACCACACAAATGCATCCTATTAATAGGAGCAATTTAAGTTTAATTTAATACTGACGCCCTCAATTATCGACTTACAAAGCAAATGTACAAAATTTTAGCTGAAAATCTAAAAATTAGCAGCCGCGTGAGCGTACGGAGCTGGAGCAACGCGCATATGTTTACATTTATGTTTGAAATTCTCCAAATATTATGCTTAATAACGGTATTGTTATATTCAATGAGCGTTATCGACAAAAATTTATAGGAGTGTGTGTGTTCAGTTACGGTACTCTTCTTCACATATTCATACACATTAACTTTTCTACTTTTCTACTTTTTCCTATGTAAGTACATGATGGCTCTTTTTTTATGATATTTCACAATACATGGTGAAATGTGGCAGTGTGTGGTGTTTGGTGTTATTTTTCTGTACGCCTGTTATAAAATCCACTTTGACGTTTTTATTACCAATTAATTATTTTATTATGTTGTAATGACCTCATCCCTCCTCAAATGAATTTATTTATATTCATATCACAAGGCGATCTCACATACAAGCACAAAGCGTGTAAAAACTGCAGTTGGCTTCATTTTGATTGATTATCTTCCATCTTGTAGTGAAGTATTTATTAAAGGCGTGGCAGGTTCTTTAATCTACCATCAGAACTTGAAAAAAATGCAATGATTGTCAGAAAGTCTTTTTTTTTGGAAAATGCATGAATGTTATCTAGAGACCTGAAGATGAATACAGTAATTGGATATTTCAACTTTATAGAAACATTGATCCCAATTGTTGGGATTTTTTGCCATATAAAGTTCCATTATAATAGAACCTAATATTGAGAGGAGTTCTAAATATGTATTTTTTTTTTGTGATTGTGAATGAAAATGGATTTTTGTAAATTGTGGGCGTTTCTGTTATCCTGTCATGTCCATTTTTAGCATATCGGTAGATGGGATAACCATAAATATGTGCACGAAATTTGAAGTTCATAGGTCAACATTTATGGCAGATTTTTGTACATTGTGGGCGTGTTTGTCATTGAACCACGCCTATTTTTGGTACATTGATTAACGGGATAACTATAGATATGTGTATCAAATTTCAAGTTCATAGGTCAACTTTTGCCGCAGATATATAGATTTTTATTAATTGTGGGCGTAACTGTTATTCGACCACGCCCATTATCGGCACATTGATAAATGGGATAATTATGTATAAGCATACCAAATTTCAAGTTTATAGGTCAACTTTTACGGCAGATATATAGATTTTTATAAATTGCGTGTTTGTTATCCAACAACGCGCTCTAATATTGTATGTATTACGTATCAGCTTGAAAGTCGTTTTATGGTACATATGGTATTTTGTAAATTGTGGGCGTGTATGTTATCCGATCACGCCTATTTTTGGCATATCGATGGATGGGATAACCGTAAATATGTGCACCAAATTTCAAGTTCATGGGTCAACCTTTGTGGCAGATAAAAAGGTTTTTGTCGATTGTGGGCGTGTCTATTAACCGATCACACCCATTTTTGGCATAGTGGCATAATAAATGTATATATATAACGTACCAAACGCACAGACCAATGAGGATCTCTATCCGGTTGCAACATGACAAAATAAACCAACACTGCCAGGCATAGAAAGGGCCACAGCAATCAATCATTTACATTTAATCTAATATGTGTATGTATGGAGCATACCGATCGAATGTATTTATCAAATGGTTCATATGTATCCATTAACCTAGGTCGTTTCAGGTAATTAATTAAAAGATAGCAAAAACCCTACAGAAAAGTTTACAACGCCACACCCTTCGTGTATAAGTTTATGCCAAAGAAGTTTCCTGTATAAGTAACAAAATGAACAGATTTTGTAACGACATATACGTCATGTTAATAATATTAAAAATTTATTATAAAATTAGATTTATTTTATTTATATTAAGACATAATTTTCTATTAATTCTAAAATTAAATCATCCCTGTTCTGCTGATTGTATGTTTATTTTGCAGCTGAAATATAAATATATAAAGAAGAAGACACAATTATAGCGTACAATTGCGAATGAGTATTAAATACATCCCCGTTCTTTCTTTATAGTACTATGTTTTTCAAACAGATAATAGTAAGCCATAGTAAGGGACCCGCCTAACCTTACTAAACATCTTTAAAAAGCAGTTGAAAATTTTTGTAGCCTTTCAGGGATATTTAAATAATGGGCGTGGCACTACCCATTTGCTTAAAAAATTGCTTTCTTTTAAATATTTCTTGTTTATTAAGTAAATGGATGGTGCCACGCCCAAATAATATACATCTTCTGAAAGCTGAATTAATTTACAAGCTTCCACAAAAAGTGTGAACAAGTTTTTAAGTTCCTCAAATGATTTTTTTATATATATCAATATTAAAGTCATTAAAATGAAAAATTTCTGGCACAGAGTTGCCTTTGAAAAGACATTTAAAAGCAAATTGAGCTAATTCTGTAAAAAAAAATTTCAAATTCTGTTACTTGGTTAAAGTTATCCTTATTAATTACGAATGAAGGGGGATCAGTATTTGTAGGTTGGAAATTTGGAACCAACCTTGGTAGGGTTTTTTGATGGCTGTTCTTTTGCAATTTGTGAGAATTTTACTCTATTGATTATTTTGTTTATTAGTTGGATTTATTTGTACAAATGGGAGGAAAGTTTTCCTCGTATTCATTAAAAATATCAAACCGAGTACTTGGACATAACTTCACCTCTTGAAATGCGCTTCAAAGCCAGTAGGCTGGGTAAATATAAATCATATGGTTTTCTCTAGACATCATATGATTAATTTCGCGCTAAAAAATTCGTTCACTCTGTTGAAAGAAGCTCAAAATAGTCGAACGGGAGTAATCTGTGCAGATTTATAAGGAATCAAATTTTAATTGCAAATTACAACAATTATAAAATGAGTAAAATTATAATTCTAGACTCGGACGAGGAAGACTTAGGCGAAGCTAAGGCATCAGGTGAAAGTGTGCCACCCTTGGCATATTCTACTGAACTGCCAGAAGTACAAAATGCTGGCGCCCGGCGGAGACCGCGTAAAAGCGTTTTGCATACAAAACCCAACCCCGAAGTGCAATTTGAAACTATTCCGGCAAATGAAGAAAAACCGAAATCGTCAACAAAAAAACAAAAAAGTTATAAAGTAACAGCAAAATCTGTTTTAGAAGAGCCTTCGAATTCAGAAGCTATCATTAAAGAAGCCTGTGAAGAGTTCCTTGCTTCACCTGAAGTTAAAGATTTAATGTACACAATTGCCGAGGAACGAGTCCGCATTAATACCATGTTGTCGTTGAATTCTATGCCTGAAATGAACTTTTCGTTGTACACTTTGTACGAGCACTTGCAACAACAATTTCAACAGCGATTAAATGCAGCAGAAGGAGAGGACATGTAGCAACATCCTTAAAGTACGGTTAAATGGAACATCTTTACTGCCGCCATACAAAAAAGTATTACAGTCCGCCTTGGACAAAAGAATTTCTTGCTTATTGTCATGTGTGCCTGTTGCGGTTGCATAAAATAATGCAATCAAAGAAATATAAATGTAAGAAAAGAATTCTCAAAATAAAAATCTTAGAAATCTAATCGAGTCAAAAGTATTTTAAACATTTATAATAAAAAGAAGAAAAAAAAACAAGTAAGAAAACTTAATTTGGCTTGGGCCAATTCTTAAATGCCCTCCACATGCACAACGGTGGGCGTGGCAAATATATATATATATTGCGCCCTTTAATAGAGTATGTCTTACGCATCAGCTTGCAAGTCAAGTTTTATAATGACTATGATTTTTTGTAAATTAAGGTTGTGTCTATTATCCGACCATGCCCATTTTTAGCATATCGGTAGATGGGATAACCATAAATATAAGTACCAAATTTGAAGTTCATAGGTCAACCTTTGTGTTAGATAAAAAGGTTTTTGTCGATTGTGGGCGTGTCTGCTAACTGACCACGCCCATTTTTAGCAAAGCGGTGCATGGTACAACTATAGATATGCATACCAAATTTCAAGTTCATAGGTCAACTTTTGTGTCAGATATAAAGGTTTTTGGCGATTGTGGGCGCGTCTGTTAACCGACCATGTCCATTTTTGGCATATCGATGAAGGGGATAACAATAAATATGTGATCCAAATTTCAAGTTTACAGGTAAATATTTGTCGCAGATATATAGATTTTTGTCGATTGTGGGCGTGACTTTTGACCGATACAAATAGTGACCTGCGTGCAAAAACTAAATGTGTGTGTACAAAATTTTAGCTCAATATCACAAAATTTACGCCTGTGAGAATGCCACGGATCTAAATGTCTAAATCGACTTAGTTTTTGATACTAATTAAGATTATACATACTGACGCCTGCTTCTTACATTATATTAAACATGAAACATCACAAAACAAAACACATATTCTCGCTGTAATTATAATGAGCCAATTTTATTTTGTTTGTGACCAAATTATTACAAAAATCTTAAGTTAATCATTTTATTATATGTAGAATGGAGCAGTATCTCCCTCTCTCTCTCTCTTACAATTCATATATTATTGACTAAAATGTCTTAAAATTAAATGGAGAGCCGTGCTGGTTTATGTGTAAAGATATTCGTAAAAATATAACATATGCACACACACAAACACATACAAAATGTTTAGCAAAAATGAAGGAATCATAATTATATAAAAACAAACAAAAAAAGAACTAATATAACAGTACAAATATATGTCTATATGTGTATATAGAAATTAATAATAAGAAATATTCTTCAGATAATTAAAGAAAATTGAAATGTAGCCAATTTATGATCAAATGGCAATTTCTTCCAATTTGTACGCGTTGGGAGAGCAGCCACGTTTACATGCATGCGAATAAGAACCATTTGAATGAAGTTCGTAGGTATGCAACACTTGCTTAAGTGGGGCGCCGTGTCATTTATACAGTTCTTGGTAAACGTAACCTGTTCGCTACATAAAAAATTTAATTATGATTAAGAAACAAGAAAAAAATAAAAATATGTTCCAACATTTATAAAACGAAACCAAGTAGCACCCTTAATAACTAACTAGCAGGGGCTAGAACAAATTTCGGTTGCTCTCAACCTTGATATTATTGAACTACAAATGTTTTGTGTGCTCGGATTATATTTTAAATAACTACTACAATCTTCCTTTCTCTCTCTCTCTGGCTCTCTCTTATTATGCTGCTCCTTTTTTATTGCCCACTATTGAATCCATTAATGGTCCGTACAGTTCCGGTCGCGTGGCGATTTTCTGAAATTTAGAAGCTTGATATTTTATATAGACAGCTTTTAGTTTGGCAGTTCGGGCATTCCGTGCTGTAATCGCTATCCTTCGCGCAATTGCTTTCAAATCATTCACTTTGTATGTGGTATACCATTGTAGAGTTGCCGTCCAATATTTGCCGTTCAAGCCCGAGGGCACTTTAGAGTTGCCATTGAGCAAATTTAATGCTAAAAATAATGAGGCAGCGGCAATCTGTTAATAGAAGGAAAAAAATCGATATAATATAAATTAATATTTGTTGTTGTTGCTGTGATTGTGTATATTTGTACACTGCATACAGGATGGGCAGACCCTGACTTAGTTATTCCGTTTGCAACACTGAGAAGTAAGCGTCAGAGACCCTACAAAGTACATATATTCTTGATCAGCATTAAAAACTGAGTCGATTTAGTCATGTATGTCCGTTTGTTGTTGGCATTCTCACGGCCGTACATTTTGAGATATTGAGTTAAAATTTCGTACAAGGACTTTTAGTTTTTGCACGCAGATCGCTATTATTAAATCGGACAAAAGCGGATCAGAGCCACGCCCACAATCGACATAAATCTATATATCTACCACAAAAATTGACCTATGAACTTGAAATTTGGTATGCGTATCTATAGTTGTTCCATTCACCGTTTTGCTAAAAATGGGCATGGTCGGTTAACAGACGCACCCGCAATGGCCAAAAACCTTTATATCTGACACAAAAGTTGACCTATGAACTTGAAATTTGGTGCACATATTTACGGTTACCCCATCCATCGATGTGCCAAAAATAGACGGGATCGGATAACAGATACGCTCACAATTTACAAAAAACCATATTCACCATAAAACTACAGCTTGCAAGTAGTTTACGTAATACAAATATTATTAGAGGGCGTAATATATATATATATGCCACGCCCACCATTGTGAAGGTGGAGGATTTCTAAGATTTAGCCTAAGCCACATTTAGTTTTCTTACTTGTTATTGACATGTTTTTACCTGAGATGGCTTATAGTGCGCCATGTCCGACTCAATCATGCTCAATTCCAAAAAGTATTTAGCTAGACCATGATGACAATCCTCTGCATCGGCTGCTTTAGAAAAACGCCGCAAGAAGTGTATGGGTAATGGCCGTGAAAGATTGCATCCTAACGTTTTAAAAATTTTCAATTCCATTTGACGTATTTGCCGACCATCGTAGGTATCATCGGTTATATAGACAAAATCGACAATTGTCGGAGGAAACAATTCCTCATATTTGGCGGCTAAAAATAGTGCCGACACACCAACCAACTGCAATTCGGAACGTTTAGTGTCGGTCACTGTTGCCAAATAACGATCGATTATGGCGACAGCCAATTGAAAAGTTTCAGCAATTAAACGAAATTGACTGTGCACCTCGTTAATCCAATCAATGAGGACGGCACGCATTTTACCATTTATCTCTACCTGATTCTCCATATGGCCGGATCGTATAGGGAACTCAACTTCCAGTTGAAACAAATATTCATAAATATCGTTGACATATTCGGACACCAATATTAAATGGTCTCCATCGTCTTCATCGATATCTTTGACATATGCATCGGGTGAGGGGGATTCTCCCTTTATAACAATGACATCGCTGCTATCGGTGCTCTCCACTGAAGATGTTCTTTCCTTTTTAACCAGCCCAACACCCTTGGTATTGAACGTTTCCTTTAGTTTCGTTAAGGTTTTCTGCGACAAATGACTACCCTCTCGACGTAATGCAGGCTGCTCCCCACTAATAATCGGCTTCTCGTCCAAGCTAATAACATTTTTATTAACAGCAGCAGCAGTATTATGGGCGGCTAAATAAAACGTATAGAGTTTCTTAACTAAAAAGTATTCCGAGTAAAGAAAATATTTACCTTTTGCTTTTGGCACTTTATTCTCAACCACTTTCGCGGCTAACGTCTTTTTTTCTACAACCACATTGGAGCCTTTACGTTGTAAAGCGGTTGCATCTGTAGTAGATGCGACACGCACAGAATTCGATCGCGTTAATACTCTGCGCTGAGGAATTACGGAAACTTCGCCAGCAGCAGCAGTGGTGCCATTATTCGGTTTGGTTGTTGCTGCCGTAGCAGTAACACTAGTTGTTCCGACAGGCTTTCTCCAGTGACTATCCACTCGTGCCTTTATATTTTGCAGTTTTCCATTAATCAAGCTAAGTGCATTAATTGGAAATTCATTTTTCGTTTTACTTTATTCATATTTATTAAAATGGGGAGAAAAAAAAACTAACTTACACTTGCATAAAACTATACTACGTGTATGATTTAATTATTGATTTTTTTTTTGAGTATAAATGTTGGTATGAACTAAGAAAAGTCTTTTATGTTCAGAGCAGCCATTTTTTTCATTGAAAATATTACAATTTTCTTTTTCTTGTTGTAGAAAGAAGAAAGAAAGAAACAGATGTGTGATGGGCCTCAAATTTTTCGTTAAGAAACAACTGTTTGTGTAAAGCAGGGGGACTTAAAAAAAACCGTTAAACTTAACGAACTAATATTCTTCTCTCTACTCTCACCTTTCTACAGCACATAAACAACAACAACATATTGTTGTTGTTGTGCATTATTTCACTAAAATAGAAAAAAACTTACTCCTTTGAGGCGGCTTCCTTACTAGTATTATTAGGGCGTCCAGCAGCTCGATTTTGTAAATCACCCAATGCTGCTCGCTTTGTGGACTCCTTGTTGGCGATAATCATTTTTTTCCCATTCTTGGTAGCTGCTAACGCATCATTCTGTAAGAAAAAGTCAACCAACATTAATCACTTGATAGGTTAGGCGGCTCTGCACACTTAATCGGCCATCTTAATATTAGTTATATAATTGTCTATTTCAAGCTGCCTTTGTGATTAAGGGAAAAGTACCGCAAATCACAGAATTGATTTTTTTTTATATAAAAAAACGGTACTCCTGCGCCCTATTCGATTTAACAAAAAATTACATGAAAAAGTTGGAAAAACTTACCTCATCCACATGCTGTGATATTGTTGATAAAATCTCCTTTCTCTCCATTTTTTTTTTGTATTTTAAATACTTTACAATTAATATATACGCGGTTCCTTCTTTTTTTCTATATTTTTATATGCATACAGCGCAGAGCCTTTTATTTGGTTAGATTTTTTAACAATTATAACACAAACGCGTTTTATTTTTATATTATTTTAAATATTATTCTAAATTATTTAATTTTGTTAGGCAAGCGCTTTCCTAATTGCACATTTTAAATAGAAAAAAAAATTTCTTAATAATTCCCTACCCAAACTAAATCCTAAGCACGCTCTCCACGCCAGGAGTTGAATCGTTGAAGTCGATTTTAAAAATGTGCTGCGGTCAACTTCAGCGCGCTCACTTGTAGCAGAAAATGAAAATCTCTTCTGTACAAAAAGGAAAATATGAGAAAGAGAACTGCTGAATTGTTTGTTGTATATATACAGCTGAATAAGAAAGAATTTTCTCTCGGCAAAATATCTTATATTTTCTGGCGGCAAAATATTATAAAATATGTGGCATTTTATGCAAAACTGTTCACTACGACTGTTTATGTTCTTTTTTTAAATAAATTGAAGTTTGTTTCAAGTTGACAAAATTTTCATGAGTATAAAGTTGTTTCTTATTAGTAAATTTCTAAAATAATATATTGAACGATAGATATTGTTCGCTGCTCTTTCTCTCTCTTTTAAGAATTCCTTAATACAGAGTTGCCCATCAGTTTAGAATGCCATGAAATTTAACAGAGATTTTCAAACTTTCACTTCATACTATGTGTAGAGAATGTTTACGTAGGAATAAATAAACGGTACAAGCCTTTCTAGTACAAAAATTGAAAAATTGTATTTCGTACAGACATTAAATATAGCAAATGCCACGTGTAAAATCAACAAGAACTGATAAAGCCCATAAAGCAATGTGAAAATAAAAAATGACCGTGGTTTTTAAACAACTTGATTTGAAATTCAATTTAAAGTGCAGTTGATGTCAATGAAAGAATAATATAAAGTAAAATATCTCCTATTAAAAGGCGTAATCATGTACTTTCCATTCGCACAATTTACTTATGGGTGTGGTAAGTATTTCAGAATTCGCTCAAGTCAAGTTATTGCATCTCTACACACTTGTTTATATTCACCACATTATGCACTTTGTACTTTGCGCTTTACCAAAACTCTTGCAACGCTTAGAAAGTGACATCGGTGACCTATTCTGAATCAACATTGAATACTGAACCGATTAAGCCACGACTGTCAATCGGTCCACGTGGTAATTATTCTCATGCTGGCCAAAAAATTAAATATCATTCTGATATATGGCAGAAAGCAGTCAAGCGACACGCCCACAGTGCAAATTGAAAAAGGAGCATTTTTTGAAAGGTTTTTATTTTCCGAATTACTCATAAAATGTATAAAAGATGTTTATACTCATTGGTATCTACATGGTTGAGTGTTTAAGATTTGGTTTCAGCCAAAGGTAGCTTTTTTTTTACTTTGTTTTTTCATAGCTTTAGCTATTGCTGCCGTTGGCCACTAACTTAACTGTGATGATCAGTGTCAAGATTTGACATACAGCCAGTGGGCCAGTCAGTTTAGTATCATACACTACACACATAACGATAATGTACGGATATGATGGTATGGCATGTGTTATGGCCATTTACAAGTGCAATATTTGTTGCAATTGGAACTAATGAGTTATGCAGCCACTTGACCAGAACAATACACAATATTTCTGCGTATATATATGCATGTGTGCATGGATATGTGTTCGTACTGTCTAAACAATGGAATAAGTTCTGAGGCATTCGATAACTGTTCCTTGATGGAATGGAAAAACGCAATAATTGAAGAATGGTCGATTTTTATCCATTTAAAAAAAATCAAAATTTCAAACGACTTCATTTCAATATTCCATAATCCATAAATTAAAAATATGAAAAATTTGAAAATCGTTAAAATTATATAAATTTAAAAGATTTCCTATGACTATATAAGGAACGCCATCTCCTATATAGACCAAGTGCTTGAGGTGGAATTTTGTCATATTTTACAAAAATTTGCTTTTTAAGTTGTGACGTTTTTCCGTTCATTGCTTTGTATCTGTGTATGCGTGGGAGTGATGGTGTTTGTTTAAATGATATTACAAGAAAAGAAAAACCTTAGTTTTGCTAGAATAATTCTTGGTAGCTTTGTTTGTTTTACTCTTTGATTTACTGTTCCGATGTTCTTTACAGCATTGTTTGGTTTCGGTTTTCTTTTTGCTTTTTTTTTTTTTTTTAATAAAACATTCATATAATTAACATATTTAAAGTTGTCGGTAGTAGTAGTAGCTGTTGTTGTTGTTGTTGTTGTTGTTGTTGTTGTTGTTGTTGTAGTTCAGACAATTCTTTTGCTATTTGTTTGATTTTTTTTTGCAGAATTCTGCATTTATTTATGAGCACAAGTCAAGAATGTACAAAAATCAGAAGAAGAAGAAGAAGTAACAAGAACTGTTTATGTTGATGTCGTTCCTTTTTTCCATATATTTCCTTTGTCTATGGAATGTGGAAATAAGATCATTTGATCAAGTTGAGTGCATCTCGAAGCAATTGTGATTTTTTTTATATCGATTAAAATATTTTGCACGAATGCAAAATAATTATAATGATTATAATTAATGGCACACTGCGACGCCATCTAAGCAGTACTGCTGCTATTATGTATCCATTAACACGCGAGTAATTAGATAGGTGTCATAATGATTGAAAATATGAGATAAGAAGACGGCTTCTAATGAACTTTTGTTTTTATGCTTTTTTTTTTTTAAACTAAATACAAAGCCATACACTTGTTTAAACTTGTCGTTAATTCTTATCTTTAACTTTATAATTGTATATAATTTCATAGAGTTTTGGATTTTCTTCAATATTAATTTTGAAAACAGTTTTGTCAGAAAAGTTGTAAAATTTTGTTTCTTTATATTTTATTACATTTATTACTCGTATAAACAGTCTGTCCAGTCTGTCTAATGAGACTGGTCTAAAAAACTTACAAAGGGTTTATTTTTTACATAATTTTTTTATTCTTGTTTATTCAAAATAGTCTACTTCCGAGTCAATACAGCGCTAGAAACGTTTAACAAATATTTCGGAACATTTCGGAACAGCTTTAGTATGGCGGTCGAAGTCTTTTGCTTGACGGCAATGGTGTCGAAACGATTTCCTTTTATCACCAATTTCAGTTTGGGAAATAGCCAGAAGTCGCAATGGCATCAAATCAGGTGAATACGGTAGATGATCGATACCTTTTTTGGTCAAGAATTCATGTACCATGATTGCTTTGAGCGATGGTGCATTGTCGTGCAATAAAAACCAACTGTCTCGCTCCCGATACTCTCTCGTATTCTGGTCCATAATCGTGGCGATGTAGAAACTGTTGCAAAACGCAAAAAAACATGAGGAACGTTTGGATTCTCTCAGAAATACACAATTTGTCCAACAAGTGCAAGAGATCGTTGATGAAAGCCCCTCAAAGTCCATGTTTCGGACAAGCAATCTTTTCCGACCCCGGGGTTGAGTCCGTTATTGTTGCTAATGGGGATTTTATTGAATAAATGTATAGTCTGGTAGTCAATAAACATCGTAACGTAAAAATTTCGTGGAATTATAATAAATTTTGCAAAAAATATGAACAAATTGTCTATTCGTGTGTTTGCCTATTTAAACTGGGCAAAATCGATCAAGAGCCACGCCTCCAACTCAGCAAAAATCTATTTATCTCCCACGCTTACAAATTACAATAAACCGTAGTCAGCTTACTATGAATACCCGTCCGTATGTTGGTTCAAAACTTCAGTTCAATATCATAAAATTTCAATCAAGTGCGTGTTCATGGGCGAATGTCGCCCATTTGACTGTGGACTAAATTTCAAGGTAAAATCTTACTTGTTGTGGCCGCAACAGTGCCATAAAGCAGAGTGTGAGAATCGGACACGCGGATAGGCAGAAGTCAGGAGTCGGGAAGATTTGACGCCGAGCAAGAACATATAAACTTTTTGGAGTAAGTTTCTGATACTTACTATTACAACTATTATACTATTATAATATTATACTATTATAACTTTTGTACTGTTATACTATTATACTATTATATTCTTTGTACAAGGTCAATATACCCCCATAATCATAATTTTTTAAAACATTATTCCATAAACTAAAGTAATTTCATTACTTGACTCATTTTGACGCCTCTACTCCAACAACGGAAAGTGTAGAAAGCATCGCTTCAGCATGTGATTGAAATGAATACAAGCAAAAAGTCACTTGACTAGCAGCACGTGAAAAGTTTTTAGGTGTACTGCTAAAGGAATGAATCGGCTTGTGTTTATTATTTTTTCATTTATATTTTTAGCACCAGCACTCATTTAGTTCTGCGGTTAAGTGTGAAACGTACACCAATGTCATTAAAGAAATTCATTCTTTTGTATATTTTCCACCAGACTGCGTTGAGACTTTTTCTTTTTGTACAGGAACGAAGGAAAATTAATTTGAAGCTAAAGAAGAACAAGTAATAAAAAAACAGATCAACACAGAAGCGAAACCATTTGAAACCGCTACAAAATGGTGCACGGAATATCATAAATACGTATAGGCGCTATATTATCTATCATATATCATATATAGGTGCATAAATTGTACATTGTAAGTACATTCATACACACATATAAACAAGTGAACTTGCAGTAATTTTATTATTAATTACAATGCATTCAAAGGGGTATTAGTTCTATGTTAAATACGTTGTTGTTATTGTTATTGTAGCTTATGTTATTGTTGTTGTTCCTGTTATAAATATCACTGTTTCATACATTGCATGTGTTGGTGATCGCTATGTAACAGAACAGACTTGCTGTAGTTTGGCTGTAAATTTTCGTGCAGAGTTTTCATTCATTCGAGCGTCAGACCTCTAACTGGCTGATACGTTTTAGCGGAATAAAAAGTGTTGATTAAACTGAAAATAAATAAGCCAGGAAAACAAATAAAAACATATCCTAAATTGTTCTGAAGTGTTTTAAAGAAAATTATTTTCGTTGAATATAAGTAAAAAAAAAATAAAAAAATAAAAAGTAAAAAAAATTAATTATTTGTTTTTAAAGATTTGTTGTAATCACTTAATTGTGGGTGTCTGCTAATGCAAAATAATAATTTATAATAAGTGAATGTAATAAAAACTGCAAAATGAAAAATCAAAAGTAACAAATAATTTATCATAAAGTACGATAATTAATTTTACAATCAAAATTAATGGCTAAACATTAACAAATAATTGTGTTTATTTTATTGGTGAATAGAATGCTTGTTGCCAATATTTAATTGGGGCACATTCCTGAAATATTGAAAGATTTCGAATTTTTTTTTTATTCATTATAAAAAAAGTAAAAGGATAAAAGGATAAAAAGGCGACCAAACTCACCTTTTGAAATACCATCTACTTTAAATGGTCAGACATGATTAATAAACTCTACCTATGGATTACAATATTTGTAGGTCAGGGGCCAATACGCTCAAGAACATTTTTTGATATTTCCTGCTTATTGTAACTTTGGGCGTGGCAGATATATTATTACGCTCCCTATGTATGTATTACATCTCAGCTTGCAAGTCAAGATTTACGTTGAGTAAGGTTTTTTTGTAAATTGTAGGCGTGTCTGTCATCTGACCACGACCTTTTTTAGTACATTGATGGGTGGAATAATTACACACATGCATCCCAAATTTCAAGTTCATAGGTCAACTTTTGTAACAGATATAAAGTTTTTTGTCGATTGTGGGCGTGTCTTTTATACGACAACGCCCATATTTTTGACACATCTATGGACAGAATATTTATAAACATATGTACTAAATATCAACTTGATAGAATAATTTTTATAGTAGATAAATAGATTTTTATTAATTATGGGCGTGTCTGTTAACCGACTATGCCCATTTTTGGCACATTGATGGATGGGATAATTATAAATATATGCATTAAATTTCAAGTTAAAAGCTCAATTTTTTTGGCACATATATGTATAGAATTTGTGTCGATTGTGGGCGTGGCTACTGACCGATATTGCGAAAATTAAATAGAGGTCTGCGTGCAAAAGCTAAAAGTGTAAATTTCAGCTCAATATCTCAAAATTGACGTCCGTGAGAATGCGAGCAATAGGCAGACTCACGGACATGTCTAGATCGACTCAATTTTTGATGCTGATCAATAATATATATACATTGTAGGATCTCTCGGATTTTGATGCAATTTTCATTTTTCTAACAAATAATTTAAAGCAATACCTTAATTTTTACCTGACATTTAGTCATCTTTCGATTTAAGAATAATGAAGATTTAATTTTTTAATAAAAGAAAGGAAAGGTGATATAAAAATGAAAACTGTATGTAAACTTGCATAATATGTAAGTATATTATATAATGCCTGGTGATAAAACCTGCATTTACGAGTACAATTGCTTTTTATTAATAATGGTTTAATGAAAATTTATAATAAGTGGCGCTTGCCATTGTTTGCCAATTGAGGAAACAGAAAAACAAGTAAAACTTTTACAAGTGACTTGTGCCACATCATGGATACTTGACAGCTCAAGGCATTAAAGTAAAAATGATTATTTGAGACACTTATACGTTGTGGGCGTGGTCTTTTAAGTGACATTTTGAACTGTTTTACTTTAAAAAACCGAAAAATCATTAATAAGCAAATATGCCTATTAAATATATTATAATGGGCATGGTTGATCTTAATTATTTTCTAAAATATATTTGTGGCATATCCTTTGGCGTTTATGAAATAATCCTAACGCTGTGTTATATATGTGGGTGTGTCCTTCCATCCTTCTTGGCCAATTTCCATTTTCGAAATGCACGAGTTAGACTGGATCTAACTCTGAAATATAATTAATTTCAAGTTTTAATTCTTTTTCGCCTTTTTTTTAAATTTTAAAAATATTTGTTTTTAAAAATATTGAATATTAAAAAAAATATTATTTTTTGAATTATTATTAAAAAATATATTATTATATATAAAATATTAAAAAATATAATTTTTTTAAATAATTATTCAAGAAATATTTTTCCTAAATTTTTTTGTAAATTTGAAAATTTTGATTGAAAAATCTTTCAAGCCTCCTTCTCGATATAACAAACATGTTGACAAAGCGAGTACACTGCAGTGGGTATAAAAATTCTTTACGAAGGCTTTAAATTAATAGAAAAGTTGTTGTTGGATTTTCTACCAACGATTATAATAATCGAACTTGTTCAACTTCTCTTTCAAACACTTTACGCACAATTGAATGTGCGTGAGTGCATAATAATTATATTGTATTTGGATGTGTGTGTGTGAGTGTGTTTTCTTCTTCATTTACAATAAGAGTGAAGGCTGGCGGCAGGCAAACAATTGCAAACAAATGCATCCGATTGCTGTGCAATTCACAACCACGATTAATCAATTGTATGTTGTTCATTATTATTATTATTGTTGTTGTTGTTATTGAGAGCATAGAAAAGATGGCAAAAGAAAAGATGCTGCTAATTAATTGAGCACAGCTATGTGGGGCACTGTTATAGTTGGAAAAACTTAAATCAATGGATTATCTTGAAAGTTCTCCAAGTTGAAATTTCCTAAAAATAACGACATTTTAAAAACTGTGAAGAAATTCAACTTTTTAAATTACCCAAGTGTAGGTGTTTGAAAAGTAAACTTCAATCACTTTCAAATTAATTCAATCAAATATGATTATTTTTGTGATGTTTGTTTTTTATGAAGAAATTCTTTCTCAATTTTTACTTTACAAATAACAAAAACAAAAATAACGTAACTGTGATTGATAAAAAATTACATTATATATAAAAAAAAACCAAAAACAAAAAAAAACTGAAAACTTAGGCAACAAACGTGTTTAAATGAAATAAAACCAACAAAAATAAATACAAATCCGATAAAATAGCTAAAAGTAACAACAACAACAATAACAACAAACAATAAAATAAAAGCAAAACAAAACAAAACAAAACATAACAATTAATTAGTGCATAAAGTTTGAGAAGCTTTAATATAATTAACAGCCGTTAAATTGAGCGCCACAAGTATGCTCTCGTGTCTACCCACATACCATACACAAGCGATTGCTCTTGCACACACTATGTATATGTGCGTGCACATGTGCTTTACTTACACTTAATACCACTCTGCCGTAGATGTTTTTCGGTTGCTTCTTGATTATTTTTATATCAAATATATATATCTTTGCCTCAGCGCAAGCGAGCATTCACTTTTTATTTGCAATAAAAATTTTTTTTTTTTTTTGCTTTCATGTTTTCATATAAAGAAATATAAATAAATAAATAAATAAAAAAAATAATAATTTCCTTATGTATGTGTTTGTAAGTAAGTGATAGAAACAGAAGACAGAAATAATGGCTGAAAATTAAAAACAACAACAACAACAACAACAACAAAAATAAATGAAAAAAATGAATATTTAATAATCCAGAGAGAAGTGAGAAAAAAATTATATAAATATTATCAACATAAATTTCACCTTTCAAATGCTTGGCTGGATGGTTAATATGGGGTATTTAATGTGTTCCACCATTAAAACAACAACAATATAAACATAAACAATTTATATGGCACAGTCAGTCAGCTCCAAGTAGCACAAAAATATAAAAATTTACACCAACGGCAACGTATTTTATTAACAACAACAACAATAACAACAACACCACCGCCACCACAACCATTATTATCATCATTAGCATTAGCATCAGCTTTAGCATCATGTGTTCATCTAATAACTTAATTTTAATATTAAATGCAAGTTTATTTTATTGTTGCTTGCATTTTGTGATTCCTGCTGCTGCTACTGCTGCTGCTGCTGCTGCCGGCCACCACCACCTTCTTAGCATCAATTTCAATGAAAATAATCAAAACATTATTAGTAACGCAGCTGATGGCAACTCTCGAGGTGGTCGTCATGCTTTTATAGCTAATCATAAGCAAGAGAGTAACAGTAATGGGAGCGGCAGCAGTTTCAATAGCAGATTCAATGATGATAACACTATTGCCAATTTCATAGACCTAACACGGAAATCGAAAATCCATTTTAATGGTTTTGAGGTAAGATTTGATTTCAATATTATTTCCCTATAGTTTTACTTAATGCTTTCCGAACATGTTGCCAGCAATATAATAATAAAAAAAAAACAAACAAACAAATTGTTTTAGACAATATCGTTTATGAGCAATTACAGGAAGTTGTTTAAGAAATTTTTTATATGTTTGCACACTTTTACTTAACGCAAAGGATGTTGAATAATAATTAGTTTAAGGAAAAGCACAGACACTCCTACATTTAATCGTATTTAATTTCTGTACTTGGTTTGGGTGGTATGGCGGTTCAACTGCTTTTCATTTGATAAGAATAAAATTAAGTTGGATTAGGATAAAACTTAAATAACCTACACTTCCATATATGATTAGGGGGCGTGACAGATATCTCATTAAAACTTCTAGACTTTATGGATTACTTATCAACCAACAAGTCAGATTTTACGTCAAATAAGTTTTTTTTGGGGAATTTTAATTAGTGCTACCCGACCATG
This sequence comes from Ornithomya chloropus, assembly GCA_963971445.1. Taxonomy (NCBI): domain Eukaryota; kingdom Metazoa; phylum Arthropoda; class Insecta; order Diptera; family Hippoboscidae; genus Ornithomya; species Ornithomya chloropus. The sequence goes on along the minus strand of OZ020530.1, from coordinate 14,769,715 downwards.
CCCATATTTAAGCACATTGATGAATGCATTGATTATGAATAATTGTCTAAAGTTCAACTATATAAATAGTTCACCCATTTTGGTGACTGATAGTTTAATTTTTGTCAATTGTGTCCGGGCGTCCGATTTTAAGCAATTTTTATAGAAAGCTGTGTAAAGAATGAAAGTAAGGAATCCAATTATATATATGTGTTTAAAATTTCACGGGTATATTGTTGAGCTGATTTACATTGATTGTGGGTGTGGATTTCAACCAATTTCGATTAATTTAAATAGAAGCATCTGCAAAGAAACATAAAACAAGTGGGTTAAGTTTCAGCTCAATGTCACAAAGTTTGCCACCGTTTAAGTAGACTTACAAACTTACAGACGGACATTCCTAAATCGATTCAGATTTTGAATTAAGTAACGTTGAATTTATGTTAAAAAAACGTCTAAGTTGAGTGCCGAGTGTTCAGTAAATTAGCAAAAATAAAGTATCGTAGATGATAACATAAATTTTTATTTCTAAGCTATAAAATATGTTTGCTCTGCTATAAAAAATTTAACAATGTATACAAATTACCAAAAGAATATATGGTTTTTAGTTTAATCGCGTTGATGATGTTGTCACAAAAGCAAAACTCACTCAAAATTTATGTTAATCTCATGTAATGTTCTTTTTTGTCAATGATTGCTCTATGAAAATACAGCGCCTTGGAATAGTTTTCTTAAGTAGAAACACCTTTTTGCAATTTACATAAATTGAAAATTAAATTCTGTACAAAATCCAAACGTTTCAACACAAGTTATGATTCCTACAAAAAAAAAAAAGAACTTATACAAACGATACTTGAGACTTGATGACGTTAAGTTTGAACCCGATTTCATAAATTACGTCAAGCACGTGCATTAATACATATAAAGTATTATTTAGAACAATTATCAGGTGAGGTCTCAAGGCTGACTGTTGAGACGTGTGACTGACTTACTTGCGATTTCACTATTATATCCATAGGCTAAGCTTTTTACGTGTTGTAAAGTTACGCCAACTATTTTAAAGTCTGTATTCTTACGATTTAACTCCCGATAGATATGTCACGACACAGCACGCGTTCAAGAATATATTCCCATTGATTGTCTAGCTTATTTAAACTTGTGGCATAGAATTTTTGTTATTTGTTATTTGTTAGCTGTATTGCGCCACTTTGTTAGCCTAAGTAAACGAACTCTTGTAAGATAGGGGAATGATTCATTAATTGTATGTATTGCAGATATGTAGGCATGCGTTTGTATAACATATTTTTCAATGTTTTAAACAATCACAGCATGGCAATTGGCAATGGAGCACTACATGTGGAATTGTTAACAGAGAACTGAAAAAGCCGGTATGTCATATATTACATACCCTTTAGCTTGGTACTCATATGTAATATAAATAGGTTTGTATATAAAGAATGAATTTGCATGCTAGAGAGCAAAAACTTGTTTATTTTAAGGGACGTAACAAATTTCATTTATTTTGAAAAAAAAAGGCATTGTCTCTGAAAATACTAAAGAAAACAAGTAAAAAAAAAAACAAAATTTGAATTAAAACAAATATTAAACACTCTGCATATGTTCATATAAACAGAGGGCGTGGCAGGTATATTATAATTTTTAGATTTTGATGCAGATCAAGAATATACAGGGTGCGTACGGTAGTTGAATTATAATAAATTCTGTAAAAAATATAAAAAAAATTCGTTTTAATGACAATCTGTCTTCAAATATTCTACCCACCCTGTATAATTTGTCTTTATAGAGACGCTGGGTGTTGCAAACAGAATGACCAACTTAGTATACCTTCCTGCATTTGTGAAGGGTATAAAAATAACTAATTAGTTGTGTCATGTACAACATATTTATGGACAGACGTAAGGACCTGACATAAGTTGATTTATGTGATTTTCGGGCTTCTTTTTGTAGAACTTACAAATGAAATGAAAAAAAGTGTGACGATTAATTGTAAGATTTAAACAGAATGTATAAATCTCAGAAGATTATACGATTTTTATATTCTTCACAGCCAAAATTTTAAGAGTTTTGTTTGATATTTTTCGAAAATGCGACATAAACAATTTTCTCATTTATAAGCACAAATATTCTTGATTAGTTTGAGTTTATTTAACCATATTCGTCCGTTTATTCTGGTCATGGACGCTGGAATATTTTGGAAATGGACAAGCATCCATCCCTTAACCACCAGGTAACTAATTGATAAAAATCTCTTACCAGCTCTAAGAAATTGACTAATTGAACGAAAAGAGCCGTTCATGATAATAGACATGCCCACAAATTACAAAACTCCTCTTTGAAGTTCAATTCAACTTTTGTCAGAACACGTAACGCATACTTGAACAGTCGCTAAAAAAAGCAATATTCTACACAACTTAACATATATACACATATGCTTCAACATTACATATATATATATATATATATATATATAACATATATTTATATATGTGCAGAGTAACTTAGATTTGGCTTAAACTAAATTTAATTTTCCTACTTGTTTAACCGTTGCATTGATACGCACATGCACGCATATCACACAAACATCATAATGCTTCTAGTACAGGTTTTTTAACGGGAAAGTAAAAACTAAAATCGATCAATAGTTGGATTTAGGTTAGTAGTCAAGTTTTTCATTGGAAGATAATGGTTTTATTTATACCCTGCACCACTTGCGGCAAAGGGTATAATAAGTAACCGCTAAAGGGTGAATGCCACACCCATCTTCAATTATACCGATCGATTTAGATTGTTTCTGAATCGTTTTAACCAAGTCCGTCTGTCTATCTGTCTGTGCACGTAAATTTGTATGCAAGCTACAGGTCGCATTTTTTGAGATATTTTGATGAAATTCGATACAAGGATATGTATTGAAGAAACTCTATTGATATGAACCGAATCGACTATTTTTAGAACCCCTCCCCTTTATAAGGAAATGAAGTCTTTATATGGTAAAAAAATGCAATTCTAAATATTTTTTTGAAAAAATTTTGTGAAAAATAGTTAATTGGTTTAATAAAAGGCTGTGCTAAATTTGGATCCCGCTGAACCATTTTTAGAAGCCCTCTCCATATAATGATATTTCTTGAAAAGACTTATAAAGCAATGCCTCGCGTTTATTGATACAACTAAATTAATTGTAGTATACTTTGGGGACTAAGAGGTGTAGGGTATTAAATGATCAGATTGAACAGACATTTTCACTTGTTGCAAATAAATTTGCGAATTTAATCATTCATTCAAAATCTTGAAAAGATTTCTTCCACTGGTAGCAAGCAAATGTTAAATAAAACCTTTGCCATGATAAATAAAAGAAAACAAATACAACAATAAAATTATGGGAAAAGATTTTAAATAATTTTGATTTGAATGTTGTTGTTGTTGTTATTGTTGTTGTTGCTGCTAACAACTCGTTCATGACATTGTTTACTCACTCAAATTAAACATAATCATATGTTCACCGTACAGTCGACCAAACGTACAAACGTTAAAGCAACTTGTCTGCATTGAGTAACTTTGAGAAATATTATAATCACGTAATATGTAAATCGTATGGTAGGTTCCACTTTAAAACTGTTCTTCAAAGCTTCTATTTGTTAGTTGTCTGACTTATACGTAATGCGATATATTCGAAATTTGATGACAATTTGTTATGCTGCACATATTTCAAACAACTAGTTCACCCATTAACATCGTATCCAAAAATACTTTTTAATCATACGATGTGTTCTTAGCAGAAATATCGATGACATGGTCGTAAAAGTAAGACTTACAATAATTTTATAATAAACATTTAATTATTGTAACAACTTTTTTTTTTGTTGCAATCGCTATAACCAGACATATGTCGTGATACATTTTTTTTTAACCATGAGGCATAAAAATGTTTACTAAGCAATAATTAATGTGTTACTTGGTTAAATGTGACACATATTCATTTCAATCGTGTAAGCATACTTGCTGACAGCTAAAAATAAAATAACGACGAAAAAAAACTGACTTTGGTTTAAAGCAAATCTTGGACACCCTCGTACGATTATGCGTAACCTAGGGATGTGGCAGGGTGTGGAATGTTGCCCTCTTTCGTGGATATTGACATTTCTAAAATCTTGCTCAAATTAAATGCTGACGACTGTGCAAGGATTGGGCCGAGTAGACAAGATATTAGCGAGAGAGTGGTGGTACGGACCCCCTCTCGGTACTGAACGACCGATTGGATAAGGAGGCGGTGAGATGTACAAACAGTAGATGGAATACCCTATCGAGCTGTTACATATCTCGCACTCTCTGGCCTCGGCTAAATTATAAGCGAACTAAAGACCTACTAAGTCTAAATCGGAAATCGATCTCTGCGCTCGTAGGAGACCTAACGGGACACTGTCTCATAGGCCATATGGCCAGCAGATACGGTGTCCCGTATAACGATTTCTGTAGAAGCTGCAGGGACGAAGAAGAGGTGAAAACTGTGGAGCACCTGCTGTGTGAATGCCCGGCCCTACAGGGAAAACGACACAAAACACTTGGAGTCAAATTCCCAGAGGGTCTAGGGTTACTAGCGGATGCTAACATTTTCTAAACTATTCATAGTCGCCTCCGGGTGACTAAACTGAACTCTGTGTTATGTTTCGTCGGGTAACACAATGGGCCTACTTGTTGGCCTAGGTGAAGCGCTTCCATAAGTGCACACCCGACCAACCTAACCTAACCTAAATGTAAAAATAAGGCACTTTTTAAAGAGGTACCGAACTTTTAAAGTCGGTTAAGTGCTCTGCCTGCTATCGTATGAAGTCTTTCATTCAAATAAAAATATATCTATGAAGGAATTTTACCTATTTGTAATTAGGGGCATTTATCGATTTCTGAAAAATGGGCGTGACCGGATAACATGGATAACAATAATATTACTTTGCTTAGAATCCGTCTTGTTGTTTGATACGTAATACATAACCTATAGTGGGCGTAATCAAGAACTTATCACGCCCCCAATGTTCTTATAAATGGGCAGGATATTATTTAAGGTTTGGTCTAAGCCAAATTTAGTTTTTCTACTTGTTAAAATATAATCTGCAGGCGTAAAGGCAACATCGCGGCTTGTTTGAATGAAATCCATTCTCTGAGCCACTCACTTGATATCCATTAATATGGCTAATGTTGGTTTTCAAGTGGGGCAAGGATTGTGATTTTTCAGACTTTACGTAACTCTTCACTTAATATTTTTTAATAAAAGGCAGGGCATAACGCTCGAGCCTCTACATGGGCTAGTTGCAGGTTCGATTCCCTCAGAGTAAAGCTACGAAAATGGAGCCTGCGAAAACGGCGCTTTATATGAATCTCTCTGTTTAAAGGTTAGATCAGCATGATGGGAATTATGTCCGCAAGATAAGGGTTAGATCCGCATGGTGCCGATAACGCCTAAAAGTTTTCTTCTGAGCAACGATTTAAAAGAAATTTTCATAATATCGACGATAAATGAATAAAAATTCTTTTTACACAAAATTCTTCTTCTTGAAAGTAGCTCGTCGGAGATTTTGAGGGCAAACCGCTCGATAATCCATTGTTTTCTTAATAATTTTTTGCTACTACTATAGACTCTGTACACCTTTCTGTATGCTTTATATAAACATTTCCATTTAAGTATAGCTTTAAATCAATGAGAGCAACTTTATTTGTAGCAATTAATGTTTGCTTTAATTATATACTTATATTAATTATATTAATTAATACCAGGAAGTGCTACAAACCGTATGATTTGTTCAATTGTAAAAAAGATACCGCAACCACATCTTATTTGTTCATACATGTACAATTAATACTCGAACGAACTATAAAATTGAAATCACATTAATTAATATTTTCTTAGCTCTGCACACATACACATAAAAAAATACATAAAAGCTTTACCGTTTATTTGCAAACATCATTCGAGCAACAACCATCAGCAATTACGACAAATTGCTACTGTTTACATCTCCTTATAAATTTATTGATATTTTCTCGTGATTAGAATTAATATACAGTGCAGTGTAAATTTTCTATTTTCTAAAAAGCACTCAAATTTAAATTTATTTGTTCGCAGTGTTATTGATATATATGATATGGTGGTGTAGGTGCATGTGTGCTGTACAAATCTTGTCTAATTGAAACGCAATCAATTTTTATTATTTGCTGTAATAAACATTTCATTATCAATATCAATTAGACGAAAATGTTAAGAGCGCAAAAAATGCAATTTATTGATTGCATTATAAATATTAATCAAACAGAAGCACGTGCCTCTCTCCCTCTATGTTACAGCGTGTAAAGCGTGCGCTTTTTACGCAACAGCTGCTGCTTTAGAATATTTTTAAGGAAATCAAACATAAAAGTGATTTATTTCTATACACACAACGTATTGTATAATAAACTATTTTAAATATTTTATAATAATCAATCACAATTAATAAAGAGAATATATATTGGTTATGAATATATGAAAATAACCTGTTTTTATAGTTCATGGTGGAACATCATGTGTATGTTCTGTGCATATCTAGTTAGTTTATGTTTGTTGTTGTTGTTGTTGTTGTTATTGTGTAGTTCAAGTACACAATCAGACAATTATAAATTTACATCACAAAAGGCGTTAAAGTTTTACGTCAAGTTCATTACAATTGGTTGCTTGTAGCTAGAAAAGTTGCATTTACTACAACTGGGTGGTAGGGAAACAATCTTGACTAATCTTTAGCCCACTATGAATAGTAAATATCACAGATATAAGATTGATTGCATTGTGTTACTAGATGGTATAGATAGCATAGTAGCAATGCGTGTAATCTTCCGAAAAAAGCATCAATCAAGTTTTATTTATGTTTAAAAAAAAACTTTTAATTTCTATTCATAAATGTTCAAAGATGGTTTAATTGATTACGTACGGGATGCTAAATGTACTGGAAAATGCTTTAGAAATATTTTTGTTGCAATTTTACTTTGCACGTGAGCCATTATTATGCCGATTCATAAACAAATTCTGAATTGATTTAATAATGTCCGTCAGTCCATATAAATTTGTGTGCAAGCTACGGGTTGAATTTTTTGAGTTATTTTCATAAAATTTGGAACAAGGACATGTATTGCCACAACAAAGAACCCTATTGAAAATGGACAGGATCGGTACATTTTTAGAATCCCTGTCCATATGATTATATTTCACCAATTAACAATCAAACTAATTGTAGCATAATTTAAGAAGCTAAACAGTGTGAGAAATTAAATGGTCGGGCTTGACCGACTGTAACATTTTTAGTTTCAAATATTGCTTAATACATTCATAATATATCCTAGCAAGCATTGCCAACATTCCATAAACCAATTATTATATATTTATATATGTATCAGGCTCGACATAATTTGAATGTTAACAAAGTGTAATGTTTTATTACAATGCCATGTGCTTAAATGCACTTGAATAAAACATGATCTCTTTTTTTTTCGTTCCATGACTTGTAACATTTTCGAAATGCCCTGCCCTTGTAAACAATTGAAAACTATTTAGACGGCATTTAAAGAGTCAATGCATGGCATTGTATTTATGCTACTCATTAGCATAAAACATATTATGCTGTATTGTGGATGGTGTCAGATGCATACCGACTTCTCCGCATCGCCACTACATTTATATACACATCAAACACTTTACTGTCTATCAGTGATTAAAGTACAATGCAAAACTGTACGGTTGGTTGATCTTACTCACACACTAATTCCCTTTTGATCTTTGATTTAATTTTTTTTTATAAAATACTTTTTGGTTGATATGAGGTTTTGAAAGGTTTTCATAAATGAAATGTGTGCGAATGGTTATGTGAGATGGAAAAGTGATGCGGTTTATATAAAGTTGTAAATTCCATGTAATCAGTTGTGATTTACAGATGTACAAGTTCTTGGAAGTGATTGCTTGAATGGTTATTTAAGAAAGTTTTTATAATCAAAGAGAATTTGTGCAGTTTGCTCCAAGTTTTATTTGTGCAGCTTTTGTATTTATACTTATTTATACTTGAAAGTGTATTTTGTACAAGGAAATTATTAAAAAACTTTATTTAACATTTTCATTGTTACTCGAAACTCAATTGTTACGCTTTTGAACTTTATTCATACAGTTCATTATAATGTAATTATGACATAACAATAAAATGGAATTATTGTTTTTTCTTCATAGTTTCTGCACTTTGAAGTGGCAATGACCTTCTCTGTTATCAAATTTATTATTTGTTATTGTGTTTTTTTTTCTTAAAATTACAGATTGATGAAAATTCTTTGATCGATCATTTGGAGGAACATGAAAAAGAGTTGATTTTTGGAAAAGCCAGAAAAAGTTAGTTAGATTTATAATACAATCTTTGGAAAATATTTAGACAAGATTTTCTAAATAATTTGTGTTTTTTTTTTGTAATTTCTAGAGCGTGCTGTTAAATTGGTGCATTTAAATTATCGACCAGATGCCATACACCAAACAGCATTATCGCGTACAAAACGATCTGCTGTATGGAGTATACCACAGCCACCACCACCAACAACAAAAACAACAGTAATAGCGTCACCCACATCACAACGCCATAGAGGCACCCCAGAAACGCCGCAGGTTTCTGTTCAATTCAAAGGTAAGTTTACTTGCAATGCAGCAGATACTCTGAAATTTTCTTTTCTTTTTCTTTGCACACATTCGTTGAAGGTTCAACTTTTTTGGGTTAAGGTACATATGGCTTTAAGTTTTTTATTGTTTTTTTTGTTTGTTTGTTGGTTGTTTTTAGTCTAATTATTGTAGTGAAATTTTGTAGTTAACTTAAATTTGCCGCTTGACCTGCCATCACTTTAATTTTCTGATGATTCTTAAAAGCAAACATTTAGTTTAGGTGCTTACTTTGTAATTGTTTTCATTTAAGTCAATTTAGCCCTTCTCTCCGACCTGTGCGTTTGTATAACAAAAATTTGTATTCCTCCCGAACTATTAAAGCCAATTGAAATTGAAATTTAATAGAGTGACTAGGCGTCTATGTCAGTGGGGATTATTTGCATTACAAAACGCTTTACAATTACAGATGCGACGGGTCTATGCTTGTCTGATTAAAAGGTCAATGATGGTGGGTACCTTAGATTTGGTGTTGGCCCAATGTAGCTCATTTTTGCTTGTTTTAAGACATTTTTCAAGCGTAAGAAATTCTGCGGGACCACCTGTAGGTATAACAATATATTCTTTTAAGCTACTGCGAATAAAATACACAAAATCATTTGCTTTGCAGTAACTACGTTTTTTGTCGTAGACAAAAAGATGGTTATCACAACCGTATGAACATATCATATATGTAAGTGTTTTTTGGTGTTTGGTTACTGAATATATTTACCTTTACCTTCCCTTTAAAGAATTTACATTTTTATTGTAATAAAAATGTTCTTTACTTCTTACTGAGGGGCAACCTCAGTTACTTGTTAAACTTTTTTTCGCGTGATTTTAAGTTTCCCACGTATAACCTCTAATTAAAGAAGAATAATGCTCCCTTTTCGTTGAGGTTAATTCTCTGTCTCCTTATTACTAAAACAAGTTTAACTATTCGCTAAATGGATAAATGTGTTTTTTTTTTTATAAATTTTACGGTCAATAGGTTTTAATGAATTTATAATCATTCATACATTGATTCATTCTTCTTTCATTTTTAAATGAATGCTAGTATACACATAGTTTCTAAACTACTTGTTAAAGCAGTGCAGAAGAGAAATTTAAACTTAAATATGTAAATGCTACAACACTTAAGTGTTACTTTATCAACTTTATAAAATTGCAGATAACGAACATGTGGTTAATATGCGTTTACAGCAAACACCCCAACTAATTGATGATGCTTTTGTATTTATAAGACGTTCAGCTAATACATCACAACTGCTAGAGGATTCACGTCAATTGGCCATCAAGTTGGAAAAGTGTTTTTATCATAATGAGAATTCAGCATTAGATTTATGTGATAAACATCACATGGTAAGTTCATTTAAAACGCCTGCTATTTAAAGAGAATCGGAAATAATCATTTTGGTGCTATCTTAATGAATCTATAGCGTGGCGTTTTTCATCACAACAATACCAATTTTGTAATACACCCTTTGCCGCCACGTTTCGGCAATTCAACGCACATTATTTTGGAGGCCGATAGCCAACAATACGATAATTGGTGGCCCAATGCTTCGTCCTATTTAAATGCTGGTTTACAATTTGAACCCGCCGAAGTAGAAGAAGATAAAGAGCAACACTTAAGTATTAATAAAAGCCGCCTTACTCACTCCTATGCACCAATAAACTTACGGTACAAACCACGCTATCATCGTCACACTGTCAAGACGCAAACAAAACAGCATCGAGAGGCTGTCTTAAGTTCGCGGAAGCGACGTCATATTATAGAAATGCGTAGCGGACCAAACCGTATACCCGAAGTATTGAATATAGAAACCGCTGTATTTGTGGATAGTGATCTGTTCAAGCATATGGCGAAAAATTTCCCTAAAAATACAGCCAATCATTTGATACGTTTTGTGTTGGCTATGATTAATGGTGTTCAATTATTGTACCATCATGCTTCGCTGGGGCGTAGAGTGAATTACGTGTTGAAACGTTTAGAGATACTGGAAAAGGATCCCGTCGATTTGCGGCGTTCCAGTGATATTGATGTGTATTTGAGTAATTTTTGTAAATGGCAAAATAGTTGGAATCCACCTAAAGACTCGGATCCTTTCCATTATGATCATGCTGTTATTTTAACGGGTAGGTTTCCCGGCAAATCAGCCGAAAAGGAAATGATTTATGGTGTGATTTTCTTTCAAGGTCTTGATTTGTATGTGGTGGGCAAGAATGGTAAGGTGATTAGTCAAGTGGTCGGTCTCGCACCAGTGGCTGGCATGTGTATACCAACTTCATCATGCACCATTAATGAAGGAAAACATTTTGAGAGTGTTTTTGTGGTGGCTCACGAAATTGGTCACAAGTGAGTTTTACTTTTTCTTTCAACTTCTTCAAGTTTCATTTAATATCTTAACTTTAAATCTTGCTTTTTATAGCTTGGGTATGCGTCATGACGCTGCCGAGATAAGCTGTGATCCCAGTTTACATATAATGTCACCTACACTGGGCAGTGGCAAAACAACTTGGTCGAAATGTTCACGAGACTACTTAAATGCCTTCCTGGAGTCAGTTAGAAGTTAAAATATTCAATAAGAACATTTTATAATTGATTGATTTTCACGTTTAGAAAACCGCAAGCTTTGTGTTTGTTTGATCATGGTAAATTTACACCCAATCTGGATCATGGAGCTGATGGTTTGTTGCCAGGTGAACGGTTTGATGCGGATCTACAATGTATGTTGAAATATGGTAAAGATTCGGTGAGAGCGCGCACCCAAATCAAGTCAGATATATGCCGTGACTTGCACTGCCAACGAGACCGCTACACTTGGACTTCGCATCCAGCATTAGAGGGCACGTTTTGTGGAAATAATATGGTAATAAAATAATGTAACTTTTCATCCTTTTATAAATAAATATTCAATATTCTTTCAAAAATGTGATTTAGTGGTGTCGTAATGGTCAGTGTATTACCAAATATGTGGAGAATCATACAAGGCCAAACTCTGGTGTTACAAAACCTCTACTCAGTAAGGCTAGCTTTATGGAAACTACCAAGTTAGGATCCTTATCACACGAAACACAAAAGGTAACGCGCCCTGAATTATAATAAAACCGACTGTCAAGTTATTTTTATATCGAAATTTTATAATTTTTAGTCCCTCAGTAGCTGGAGTGAATGGAGTGAAGCAAGTCAATGTGATTCGGGTTGTTTGTATGGGCCCTCAAAACGTTTAGGTGAGGGCAGTACTGGTCTAAAAACCTACAGTCGCAAATGTTTAGATCACAAGCGTCGTTGTTTGGGCCGTGATCGTAAATATGAATCGTGTGTAGCCAAACAGTGCTATAAGGTTCCCATAATAACCATTGATAATTTTGCCCGTCGGGTGTGTGAAAGAGCACAAAAATTCAACAACGAATTGACCGGCGAAGGTGAACAAATTGTTGGCAATATTGAGGAATCATGTAAAATTTATTGTAAAACCAAAAATAATGACACAAAAGCACTGCGTCGTTTATTTCCGGATGGCACGGCCTGCCGTTCAAGGTTTTACGGCCAAGAGGATCCCTCGTATTGTATACAAGGACGTTGTGAAAAGTTTTCATGTGATAACGCTACAGGCAATTATTATAAAATTGATCCCATCCACTGCAAACAGTCTAATGGTCAATTGGAAAGAGAGAGAGAGGACTCGAGAGATCACGATCAGGAGGCAGAAACGGTAAAGCATACCAATACGTACAGCAACTATATTCCCACCACGGTCATAAAGTATAAAGAGCATGAAGATAAATTTAATAAATATCCCAAAGTAAATAGTTATGAACGTGACGATGAGCGTGGTAAAAGTGACGGTGGTTTTTATGGTCCCACCACAATCAGAAGTAAATATGAAAATGGTAAGTATTCTTGAATGAAATCTGAAATGAAATGAAAGATTATAAAAATTATTATTTCTGTAGAAGTGGCTTTACGTCCTCATCACTCACATAGCAATAATAATAATAATAACAATAACAATAATAATTATAAACGTAAAACTCACAACCAAAGCATATGGAATAAGTATACCTATCACTTAACTGATGACTACAAGTCCAAAGAAACTCCCCCAGCCCCTGTGGCTATAAGGATGCCGAACAATAACGAATGGTTGATAAAATCGGGTTGTTATTCCAGTTGTATGGTTAGATCGAAAGGTGCTCAAGTGGTGGTAAATAAAAGAACTGGAGACAAAAATATACAACTCTGTAGCACCACAGTAAAGGTGAGAATTTTCTCAACTATTTGTCTGGTATAAACAGGATATATAAAGGCGTGTTTCTATGCTTTTCTTAGCCTTGTGAGCGTTTGCACAGTACAGCTGAGTTTGCCGACAATACTTGCACGCGCTATAAACAGAAAGTACGCGGTCTGTCTGGCCATGGTACACAAATAGCCGCCAGTCTTGAAAATCCCGATCGCAGTTGCCGTGTGGGTTGTCAAGATGAATACATTAAGCATCGTTTCTACTTAGTCAACGGTAAACATGGTCACTTCCCCTTGGGCACTAAATGTTCACCCAATGAAGAACGGTATTGTGTGAACGGTAAATGTTTAGAATTCGGAGCAGACAACATACCGCTGCAACAGTCACACATTAGTTTTGCTCTCTCCAGTCGTAATAGGCGATCATTGAAGAAACGTAATCATACACGTAAAAAACGTAGTTTCCTGTATTTTGAGCCGGTTAATATAACCGAAACTTTAACGCAGGACTTTATCAATGGTATCGTTAACAGTATTATTACAAATGAAGAACAACCCATAAAAGGTAAACGTAAAGGTAGAGATCTTAATTGATTAGATAAGTTTAATAAATTTTTTTTATATTATTACAGATGAAACTCTGTCGGATGATCATATAGAATTTACTGAACCTATATATTACTCAATGGACGAACTGATTGATAAATAATAAACTAATTTTTGTAGTAAAGGTTCTCTAAATTATTGTGTTTTTCTTTATATCGGTTACAACACATAGGTAATGCTAGGCACCATGAATGAATATACTTCGTTTTGTTCTCAAGCACCTCCACACCTATCCTTGCTGATTCTTTTTCCATGCCTGCAAATGCTAACTTTCCGATCAATGTTATCAATGCTGTCAGTTTACGCAAGAACATAATGTGAAGCTTAGCATAAGGCAATAACTTCTCCATGATAACATTGGGGAATATGCATGAAATGTTGACGCTCTGTTTTGAGACCACGTTTAGTTCGAAGACGCCCATTCCATTTTGACTGACAATGTTGTGGCTGTCAAAATAATGCACCTGAGTTTTCTGAGCTCAGAAAAGGCGGAAACAGTCGGAAAGTCAAATGCGGCTTTAAAATCGACCTAGAAAGAATGGTAGCTGATCACTTGTTGTTTTAGGACCTTTCCAGGAATTGACGTTGTGTAAAAGATTGGTCTATAGAGTATCATCTATGAGGTGGTTGGTACTGGGATTCAAACAATCATAAATTACACCGAAAAGTAAATTTTGTTTTATTTTTCATTTAATTCAAACAATTGAAACAATTCAATGAAGTGCCTCTATTGAACTCGTTATATAACATGATGCTACATCACTTTTTTGATTGAACACTTTTGTGATGTAAAGTCATTGATATTTGGAATACTTCATTTCATGATTTGTCCAACCTTTTCGAAAATATGTGAGGTTAGAAGGTGAAAAACGCGGCAAATTATATATCTACCTTTTTCCATTCACTAAACTTTAGTAATTGTTTACATTATGTGTTAATAGCAAACACTAAAATTCCATTAGTAAGTCAGCTATAAATACTCACCAACTCTATATCATTTACTCTTCTTCTCGCACCGAACAATGAAGAACAAATTTACTACTTGTAAAACACATTATAAAACGATTTGAGTTACTTTTTGGATTTGTAAAATATCTAACGTTTTCCTAATGGTTTCCAAAAATTGCTTTTGATGAAGTGCCCTAACATGCACGTCAAATAATTCGCCAAAAAGTATGTCAATAAAAGGATAATAAAACAGGTGAATACAAAATAGTTACAAATAATAAAAAAAAAAATACTTTATTGTCACAAAAATTGTTAAATTATTCCAATTTTATGTACGTAGTGAACAACTCTAGGAAATTAATTTGAATTTAATTCGTTCCTAAAAATATTCTTCCATTACAGCATATATATATAACATTGGTTGGTGTAATAAATAATTCGTTGTGCCTGACAAACATTTTCATAAATTATACTTTATATACCGAGTGCAACAATAGCATGTAAACACAAATACTTGCTTCGCTGTTTTATTCTCTCATGTTAAAGCTGAAACACTTGCCACTCTTGAAAAATATTGTAATTACTGAAAAAACATTGCATTGCATTAGATAAAATAACAGTGAAACAACCGGATATGACACAGTCTATAAAGGATACGCGAACCTTCACGTTGTTCTCGTATTAGGAAAAATAAAAACCACAATAAACGTTCGTGTATAGATTATAAAAAAAAACCGAAAAAAACTGGTGTTTTTGCATAAATTATATAAACAACAAGTACACAATCCAAAACAAAAGAGTAAATTTGCATATTATTAAGTTGAAGGTGTCCATGCGTCCATTATTAGTAGTAGAGAAAGGGTCAAAGACCATTGACCCTACGACGTTGAATTCGTTTTTTATCCGGATATGAGTGAAATAAATTAATTTAAAGAAATGAAATGAAAATTTATTATTAGTGAACATACAAAGAAATTTTTCCATATATTACAAAAATTTAAGTTTTATTAAAAAATTATTTAAAAAAATCATAAAACAAAAAAAAAAAAACGACATCAACTAAAATTTAAATTTTCATAAGTTTTCTTTTACTAAAACTCTTCAACGTGGTTTCTAAGTTTTTTTTTTTTTTTTACCACAACAGCAGTAAAATTAGGTCACGAAGAAGTAATCAAACATTTATATGCTAACATTAAATGTATGTATGCGAAAGGTGCAGACATGTAATAGGTGCATATATGTGCAGGTGGTAAATAAATAATTGATCACTGAAGTATGTCACCCCACTGAATAAGTAGAGGATAATTCGAATAATTTAAAAATTAAAATACTTACAAATATATTGATAGATATATATACTATAGTCCTTCCACATAAGCGTAGATAAGTAAGGGAGGTATATTGAGTTTCTGAGAGGGAGAGGGGCAGACCTATATATATACTTGGTCAGCACCAAAATCTTAGTCGATTAAATGATGTCCGTATGTCCGCTTGTTCATGAAAAGTTTAAAAACTCGGAAACATTAAGATATTAAGCTGCTACTTTATACAGACATTCCAAGTGTAGGTAGTTTTCTATTTAAAAAAAGGATAATTGCATAAAAGTCATGCTCAAAATCGCCACAAATAGGGTTAAAATTTGTTAAAAAAGTAGCTAATTGGGCTAAGACTTTGTCTTAGTAAACTTTGCCCGTTGTAGGACACGGGTTCAAATCCAGCTGAGAAAAAAAGTGAAAGAGTTTTTTCAGCTGCAATTTGAACTCAAATGTCGAGTTGGATTGGTAGCCCATCGACAGTTAGGAGTATTATCATGAAAGCTGAGGTTGGTTCGACAGGCGAATGAGCATTTAAGCTTGCAAAACGCCACACATTACTGTTATTATGAAAGATTAGCTCATCAATCGTTGTGCCAAAAATGCCACGCTTACACTATACAAAACATACCCTTTATTGATTCAAAATCCAATTCAATTTACTTACGAAATATATGCACTATTTGAAAGTGGAAGCGGATGTATATGTGTAAAGGATACATACAGGTTCACTGAGAAAGAAGAAAAAGTATAGTTTTTAATCGCTTACTTAGCACAAAGTATTTACTATTTTCGATGTCTATAGTGGGTATCTTTGAGTTGAGTACTCTATACTTATTTTCGTAATGGCTTCCGAAATGAAATGGTTAATCGATTGAAATATATCCGTAAATTATAAATTATAAAGGGTTTCTTTTTGGTAATCGCAATTTACAACCTTAGTAAACTCTTGCAGAACAGAGATGGCTAACTGTTATATGCTCACTGCAAAGTTTTTCTTTTTACGTACAACTATTATTGTAGGTGAATTAATAGTTGTATATATTAGGATAACACATTTTTTAATAACGCTTCAAAAAATTTTGCGTACCTTTCACCTAAGAGCATGTATTTAGTATCAAAGCTTTTAAATTATAGGCACAATGCGCTCTAAAGTATAAAAAGGTTGCAAACCTCTGCTTAGAGGCTAAAGTGGACGTTTCATAAAAAGGACTATACTCTCAGTGATAGGTGGTAAATAACCGTTTTGAAAATTATTTATCATTTTCACTAAACACGCAACATGATGACCATTTTTAAATGGGCGGTGAAATAATTTCAAGGAATTTTATTAGTAAAAAATACTAATAACCGGTTTAATGCATAAACAATGCCAAAATTTCCAGTGTTACGTGTGTAGGTGCGCCACCTCCACAAATAGATAATTTATTGAAAATTTTTTGTTAGTCATGATACATCGCAGTTAGCGTAGAATTGATTAGTATTTAGACTCTTCCTATTAACAGGTAACCATTTAATTGAAGCAAAATAAAGTTCGAAAAAAATTCTACAAGATGAAGAATTTGAGATGATTGGTATAATGTAGTAAAAAAAAGAATTAAAAATTAAGATATGTAAAAATTTGGCCAAACTATATTCCGTTTGCAACACCCAGAACGAAGTTACAGAGGTCCTACAAAGTGTATATTCTTGATTAGCATAAAAAGTGAATCGATATTAATATGGCCTTCCGTGTGTCCCCTATGTTGCTGGCATTTTCACGGTTGTAAATTTTTAGATATTGACCTAAAATATAATGCTTTTTACTGGGCGTAGATCGCTTTTTAAATTAATTAAAATCGGTTGAGAGTCACACAAAATCAACAAAAATAGAACCAATCCATTGGAATTTATTTATCATAAAAATGACGTATAAAGTTGACATTTGGAAGAGATACTTATAATTAATCCAATGCGCCGTAAATGGATGCAGTCGGATAACAGACACGCCCACAATTTACAAAAATCTTCACGTACCTGACCCGTCCAATAGTTTTACATTAAGGTGGATGGTATTTAAGATTAGTTTTCCTATTTGTTTAGGTTTTTTGTTGACCAGTGTTATCAAATGTCCTTCAATTTTTGACTCTAATTGTTTACATGTACATATTGTTGTAGGGCACGACTTGTGGCAAAAGGTATATTAAGTTTATGCGGATGTTTGTAACTTCTAAACGGCACATGCCAAACCCACCGTTATTTATACCCATCGATTCGATTTAACCATGTACGTCTGTCTGTCCATGTACATTTGTATGAAAACCACAGGTTGCATTTCTTGAGATATTTCGAAAAAATTTTGTACAAGGGCTTGTATTGGCGCAAGGAACAAGCCTTTTTTTTAGGAATTAAGAATTTTTCGAACACCTCCCCATATAATGGAAGAATACGTTTATGTGGAAAAAATCGCACTTTTCAATTTATTTTGGCAAAATGAAATATGTAATTCGCTTAATTATTGGCTGTGTCAAATTTGGACTCGATCGGACCATTTTTAGAACCTCTTTCCATATAATAATCACGAAGAGAATTATTTGGCAAAGCCTTGCATTTACTGAAACAACTGAAATAATTAAATCACAATTTGTGGGACTATGTGGTAGGACTTGACCGTAACATTTTCATTTGTCTCTTTTCATTAAGGGCGAATTTAACTATTTATATATTGTATTGATGGTAGTGGTCATTATTATTAGTCTATGTACTGGGTAAGTAAACGTGGAACGGAAAATCATTAAAAACGAACACATGAAAGTCATTGTAAATAAGAAAAAAAAAAACAGTAAAAATACAAATCGTGAGACCATACGTTCTGTATTTATTACTTTTCCATAAAATCTGTGTAATATGTAAAAAACCAGAAGAGTGCTGGAAATTCAAATTTTATTCAGTGAGTAATAAAAATGTGTCAACCTATTACGGAAGCAGAACGGTATGGAAACTAATGAAATATATGAGAAGCAATAAACACACATTCACTAACATTTTAAATAAATAAAAATAAGTTTGTATTATTATGAACAAAAAAAATAATTTTTTTTTTTTGTTAAAAAAAATTTATAAAATACTTTTATTATTAAATTAGAAAAATTCCAGTTTAAACTATTTAAAAAGTGCAAATAAATATTCATATAAAAACGAACAATACTTGTTATAAACATTTTAATTAATAATAATTAAAAAAAAAAAAAAAAAACAAACTTATTTATAATAATTAATAAAATGCCACCTAAACGCCGTCGCCGTTTTCATGGACTATATTATCACGCTTCACCACCCAGAAGTAAGAAAACTTTTAAATAAACAACTTTTAAATTCATCACCTTAACAGAGCCTATAAAAGATGGACAGATGGACAGACGGACATTGAAGAATTTTTCATAAAAAAACTTTGTATAATAAAAGACAAGTAATTTTAATATAATTACGGTGACCTCAGTATAAAATTGCTATTCTACTAATTGAATAAAATACTCTTTAGTTGACTTTGTGACGTATGTTGTAAAAAAAAAAACAACCAATTTCCTTTACCTATGAAAACTACCTTATTTAGGCTATTTTTAGTAAAATATGTTCATGTTCAACTCTTTTGACACGACACTAATTACAATTATTACAATATTTCAAAATTCCTGCTGACCTCTCGGCGTATGAGTAATAAACTACAGGAAAAGTAAGAAATACTCACCTACTCCACTTCAAATGGAAACTGTGCAAAATAAATGTAAATAATGGGTGTGTGTGTGAAAATGTTTTTTTTTTGTTTTTTTTTGTTTTGAAAACTTCCAAAAATGTATTTATAATGACTTTACCGTGAAAAACGAGTTGTATTAGTAAAACAATAAGTTTTATAGGAAACAGTAGTTGATGGGCCGCTTAGGTGACCAGAAGTTTCAATTCGAAAATAAATAAGAAATAGTATAAGAAAAACATTATGGAAAAATCTTTTACTGATCATAAAATATAAATTCTTTTCTTTTAAATTGGTTTACAGTTGTACCTATGAATGGCAGTCATATGACAACTATAGAGAGAAAACGTAAACGAGAAATGGAAGGTAAGTTAAAAGACTTTAGACGCGATTTTGTTTTGTCGCAATTTTTGTGAAACTTTACGGGAAAATGTTCACCAAATATTGTATAATATAAAGATGATATTCTAATTGGTTTCTAGGTCTTTTTACAATTTCGTCAGCCTCTACGGATCCTATCCTATCCAACGAAACCTGAAAAATGGCTTCAAAAAACCGGAATTTAAGAAAAGGTTTTATTAGATTCGTTCGAAGTTGTTCCTTCTTGCAAAAATTTGTTTTAAATTTACATTTGTGCCATCATAAAATAAATATTGTTTTTTTCAAAAATCTACAGCTCTGAGAAAACGAAGAAAAGCATTGAAAATAAATTTATAATATTTATAAACGTAGGAAGTAAACTCTAAAGCGACGCATTGGTTGCTATAACCGAATGATTTCTTTTGCAATTATTCGTCTCCAAAAAATTACAAAAATTGTATCTGCTATAAACAAAGAAAGTTTTAAATTGGATTAAACTAATTCCACCAATTTTAATCTTCATCAAACTTTTTAAGACCGTTGTGTGATTTTATTCGGTACTGGTTCACTAAAGTCTATTTTACAAGATGGCTGTCACAACTAAGAAATTTTATTACCGAAATACATTGGTTGGAAACTTTAATATGTATTTTTTTTACTTTTCGGTCTGAAATTAACACAAATTGGGTCAATTGTTTTGCAATAAAAACAAATGTAAAAGTATGTTATTAGAAATAATTTCCCCTCTAAACATATTAAAAACAATTTACATCGACTGAGTATTATTGATTTTTTAAAAATGTATTTTTGTTATTGGTGTAACTTGTATTAATCTATTGAAGCGCCTAATACTCAATTCATCGTAACACTTCAATTCTTTCAATTCAGTTCCTAACAAAGTGGTTGCCTACGGAAAAACAAGAAATATTCTCGAAATGAATAGTTTTCATAAAAAAGTACTTCCTAGACACGCAAACACGCAAGTCTTTCACTTTCTTTTGACTTTTATGTATAAAATATAATCTATGGTGACACAATAAGTTTCAATAAAGTTTCTTACAAGGAGAATTTCTTGGAAAAGATTTTATATGATGATAGACTCTGAAAATTTCAATTTTACACTTTTCAACTTAACATTTTTCCAGTAGCAGGGAAAACTTTGGTTATTTGTTCACCCTCCAACTCTTGCGTGTTCAAGTGTAAAACTATTTAAACAATTTCCATACTCTTCACACGCTTCTACAAGCCTAATTAAGCTAGAGTTAAAGCCAGACTGCTTTTGAAAACAATATATTTTACAGATTTTTCAGTTAAATTGTCAACAATACGTATTTGGATGCATGAAAAGGATATAGGGAAATTGACGCGCATATTATGGGCGGGCCAAGGTAATCGTCTAAGCCAACAAGCTAGCACCAATCCCAAAGTTAAACGTTTCCTAACAGCCGTACCCTACGTTATGGTATAAAATTTTACTACAGAAACAAATTTAAACGATTTACGAAAACTATGCACAAAATTTAGAATTCCATTAAAGATGTACATCAAGCGGTCATTGATAATAGTTTGGAGACATTACAAGCTAAACTGGAACCGCCAACGCCACCAGCTCTGGTGACATGTCGAGATGCCAATGGTTTAAACTTAATACATAAAGCGGCCGGTTTGGGTCATGCCACTATTTTAGAATATCTCATTTCCATTTGGCCAGATGGCGTACATGAGACGGACATTACGGGCAAAACACCATTACATTGGGCTGCCAGCGCCAAGAACAATTCACGCTGTTACACATTACTCACGAAAGCCGGTTGTGATGAAGAGGCTCGCGATTATGTAAGTGTCTCATGCGTTTTATAGCATGCGTTTTATACTGTCGATCTATATGTAATAAAAAATATGTGTGTGTGCGTGTTTGGGTAATATATTGTAGAAAATGAAAACGCCTATATATTATCGTCATAAGCCCCATGACATTGAACGAGCTTTTCTTACGTATGTACCAGAAGCACCGCGTGTTTCACCTGGCGTTGCTACTGATTGGGAGGCCTTGAGTGATGATGCCGGTGATGGAAAGGTTGTAATTGATTGGTCTGATATGTCTGATTGGTCTTGAATTGTTAATTTAATTATTTCACAAAACACATTTGATTTGTATTTGATTGTTTTTAATAGAAACCAGATATACGAATAAAAGAATTAAACGGTTTCGGTCGTCAGTCAAACGCTGAAAGTAATGAAAATACTTCAGAAGCTGACTTGACTGAAGAGGGGTAAGTATGTACGAAATGAAAATGTGTTAAAAAATGTGTCACAAATGAAAAGGGAAATATTTATACCCTACACCATATGCGGTAAAAGGGTATATAAAGTTTGTTCAGATGTTTGTAGTTCCTAAGTATACCTTTTCAATGAACCTCACAGGACCATTTGTAGAGAGGGTGTTCTCCATATAACATCCTATTATAGTGGACGTTTTTATAAAAAAAAAGTGCAATTCCTAATATCCTTTGACAAAATGGGTAAAGGATATATTAAGTTTTTTCGGATAATGGAAACTAATAACCATTAATAAACGGCTGGTGGAGTTCTGAATCGATTAAAATAAAATTTATGAAGAGTATTATTAATTATTTAGATTCGACTGTATATATCAATTACACGGCAAAAAACCGCAATTAAACATGTTCCTCTCATTACCTTACCGAAAGATATAATTCTCGCGATTCTAATGCCGAAAGTCGTAGATTCGAGTTCTGCAGAACGTGATACTACGGGGCTCTATATAGTGTGTAGTATATTAGATACGTGCCAGACTTTTGCAGACAACATGATTAAGTTCATAGTTAAACCATATCTTTAGTACGAAAAATGAAGTGCTTACACATTAACTGCAGAAATCAGAAGTAGATTAAGGTTTGCCTAATATAACAGACACCTAATATCTAGGTCCTGCACCACTTATGACAAAGGGTACGTTAAGTTTGTGCAGATGTTTGTAGTTCCTAAACGGCATCCACCTTCAAATATACCGATTGATTCAGGATCAAAACTGAATTTAACCATATCCCTCTGACTGTCGATGTAAATTTGTGCGCAAAGTACAGGTTTGAGATATTTTGGTGAAATTTGGTAAAAAAAACATTAGCCCAAACTGGAACCCTATGAGAAATGGACCGACTCGGACCATTTTTAGAACCACTTTCTTTATAATGATATTTCTCGCATATATACAACTAAACTCATTGTAGCATAATGTAAGGAACAAAGTGGTGTAGGGTATTAAATGAACGGGCATGACCGACTATAACATTTTCACTTGTTTTATAATATTCAACATTTTGTTGCTATGTTTTCTTTGGTCAATGTAAAAAGTGGCACTACCACTCAAGATGAAGAAGAACGTATGCCTGACAAAGAGATAGTACAACCGAATAGTCAAATTATAGAAGAAACGAATGAACATCATAATAAAGAGGAAGTAAATGGAGAATATTCTCGTCCGGAAATCAAAGACACGGATTTGGTTGCTGAAAATAGTGAACAAATAAGTGGTCTCAATGAAAGCCAGATTGAGGAAGTAGCAGAAGAAAATGTACAAAAAGAAGATAAAAGTGAGCAAAAAGAAGAAGAAGAAGAAGTTAAAAAAGACAATGAACAAGAAGAAGAAGAAGTTAAAAAGGACGATGAACAAGAAGCAGCAGAACATCACAAAGAAGAAAGGGTAAGCGAAGAGAACGCGAATGGCGAAAAAGAAGATGAATTCCCTAATTACAACGTGAGTAAAGACACTCTTCATTTAAAAAATATTAAAGCTTCCGTATGATGCACACAAAGCCCTACAATTACTTATTCTTTTTACTTTTTTATTGTATATATATATATATATATATATAATATTTCAACGATTTATTTAAAATGCTTTAATATTTACTTTAAGCGTAGAATTTAATTTTGCAAATAGCTTTAAAATACAGTGAAGCTCTTGTAAATAGCTAAAGCTTTAGCTTAAATATATACTCAATAAAGTAAGCCATTGTCGGCCTGAATTAACTTTCTTCTTTCTTGCCTACATTATTCTAAAAGTGAACTTTGATAGAACTTATAGAGATCCAAAACTTTACTATTTTGAACTTTCTTAAAATATAATTTTTTGAATTGGTGATAAGGCCAGGTGTTTGGTATAATATTATTTTTTTTTTATAAAATACTGGTATATGGAATAATTTGTACAAAAAATCAAAATTAATTCTATGAGTTCTATCTACACTCCAAAACTTTCTGATATTGAACTAGATGTGTGCTTTCTTAATACCTTACGCACATTTCAAATTGTAACTAAATTTACTCTCTAAATATATGTATTTACTATCTCAATGTATGTAATAATAAAAATTGAGTTAATTGAGAAAGTCAGAAAGAAATCAGTCGACAATTGTTTACTTTTACAGAATGAAAACATAAATTCTAATAATACAACAATCGTTGAAAAGAAGGAGGCTATCGGTATCAATGATTCAGAAATGTTGAAAGACACTGTCCAAGCTGAAGGTGAAGAGAATGATGAAGGAACAGATGATTTCAAAGTAAATAGAGTGGAAAAGAAAGATGACAAACCTAAAGGTTTATATAATAATGAAAAGGAAACCTCCGATGCTAATGAAGATAACACTGAAGAAGATGTTGTGGATAATCTTAAGGAAAGTTCTCCAGAGAAGAATCATAAATCTGAACAACCAAGTGAAGATGAAGAAACAGTGAGGGAAGAAAACGAAGGTAGTTCTGAAGAAAAGAATCACAAGGTTGAAGTAGAAGCACTCGAGCCAAGTGAAGATGATGAAAAATTCAATGAAGAAGATGAAGATATTTCTACAGAGAAAAATCACAAAGATGATAAGGAAAAATTCAGTGAAGAAGATGAAGAAAATGATCTTAAAGATGAAGAAGAAACAAAGGAGACAAATGAAGATGATGAACAATACAATGAAGAAGGTGAAGAGAAGACTCGTAAATCTGTAGAAGTGGATAAAGAGTTAAATGAAGGTGAAGAAAAATACAGTGAGGAATATAAAGAAAAATTGGAACAATTAGAAAAACAACACAATTTGAACTCCTATGGCGGAACCTACGCTAATAAGCGAAATGAAAACAGTAAAGAAAGTGAAGAAAGTGAAGAAGAACAAAACAAAGAAAAAGCAAGCAATAGTCCAGATTATAATCTAAATGAAAATAATACAAAGAAGAGTTCTAAAACCAGTAATAAATCATTTCATCATAAAACTAATAAAAACTATAATATAATTGAAAACACAGAAGATCCAAATAATAATTATACAATACTTGAAGAGCATAATAATGATTTGAAACAAAAAGAAGAAGAAGTTTTAAAAGAATATGATGAATTACATAATGTTGTAAAAGCTGATACAGAAGACGAAGCGGAAAATGACGAAAAAGAGGTAAAAGAAGAGAAAAATGGTGAATACGATGAAAATGCGACATCAAATTTTATTGAAGCAAAAGTTGAACAAGTCAAAGATTTTGTGAGTGAATTAAAAGACAAAGTTGAAGATGGCATCAAAAGAGTAATTGCATCTAGTGGTAGCAAAGAAGAAGAAGGGGAGCAAAATTCGGAATCTGAAGAACACGCCACAACCAATGGAATAATTCTACATAGAATTGATTCACCTCCGGCAGATTCTAAAACAAAAAATGATAAAGACTTGTTAGGATTAGAAAGAGTAGAGAAAGAAAATGCAGATGAGGAAGATGAAGATCTCGAAAATATACAGGACAAAAAGAGGAAGGTTAAAAAAGATCGAAATAGAAGTAGAACTGGAAGAGGAAAGCAAAAATATGATGATGATGATGAAGAAGAAGAGAAGAAAAAAGAAAGTGAAGAAAAGGAAAAAGAAGTAGCGGATGAAAATGAAGAAGACGAATCAGAAAAAGAAAACGCAAAAGAAGAGGAACGAAAGTATAAACAAAAGAATAAAGATAAAGAAATTGTTTTATTGAGACAAAGATCTTTTACAATGAAAACTATAGAAAACGGAAACCATAGCGTAGACAGCGAAGATAATGCTAATACGCGAGACCGTATGGCGCATAAAGCTTTGCGCACTAGGTATAAAGGTCCAGTTAGTAGTAGTGATAGTGAAGACGATCTAATACAATACGGAAGACTTTAATGGATAGTGTTTACTCACACTTGCTTAACTAGAGGACCACAAAACAACATTTGTAACAATCGCTTGAATTTATTTGAGATTAAATAAAAGTTCTTGTGATAATGAAAAAGTATTTTTCAGACTTTAATTAAAGTGTTTTTTTTTAACAATACTTCAATTCTATTATTCTTGTATTTAAAGCAATTACAAGTGCAGTTATCTTTCATTTTTAGAATAGTATAACACGACAGGAATGCAGTACTTTTATTGATTGATTTACATTATTTTTTTAGTACCATAGACATAGATGATAGTGCCGGCTTAGATTGCAAAAAAAAGAACCAAGTAGAAGGTGTGTCTTACTATCTAAATGACAGCCTGGCATGCAACAATATAATAAAAATGTTATTGTAGCCTTTTGTCGAATAGCGTCAGTTGTTAATGTTAGATAAGTAGCTTTTTTTATTTTCATTATATTGAAAAATATCCTTGCGGGAGTTGTAGAATTGTGCATGCATGCGTAAATTGATTTGAAATAAATAAAGTAGTTTGGTTATTCATTTCATTCACCCACTTATCTATAAATCAAAACTTAATGTAAAGTATTTGGTGTATCCTATATAGGAGATTAAAACTGACAATGAAAAGTTTAACAACAAAACAATAAATGAAATGGGAGACCAAGTTATTGATACAGTATACAATGATGAATGCAATAACCATATCGCAAATAATAAAAATATTGATCCGGATAATGCAAATGATGCTGATAATGAGAGTAGTCAAGATGAAAATGAAATCTTATTGCAACGGGATGAAAATGCTATTAAAAAATTGACCGAACATGATGAGATTCTTCCAGACACACCGCACAGTTCAAATGTTCCCGAACCCCAGCTTAGCACTGCTGCCGTGGCAATACCAGCATCTCAAATATACGAATCCATAAACCATTCGAATTTATTGGGAAGAAGTTCCACATCAGCACAAACCGCTGTTTATCATCATTATCACTGCGTCAATCATGATACTATTATTAATGATGTTGCTGATGATGATGATGATGATGATGATGATGATGCTAACGATGAAGTAAAATAATTTTCTAATATCAACATATTTGTCCTGCTATTTGTTGTTATTGTTGTCGTTATTTGCTTCTGTTTTATTTCATTTTCAAATAACCAGCAATTAAACAATGAAGCTGTGACAATATTTCACATTATGATTTCTTATGAGTTTTAATTAAAATCCAACTTTTTTTCCTTTCTTTAGAGAAGATTTTTATTTTATTATAGAAATTTTGAAATTTTATTACCAACCTTAAAAACTAAGTAAGCGTGTATGTTGAAAAAAAAAAAATGCATATCATGCGATTGCCATCATCATTATAATCAATGACATCATGTACAAATCATATTTGAAATCGTATTTAAAAAGGTTACCGAAATAAGGGAAATAATAGCAGCTGGTGATATGAGTACGTTGGCGGAAATTGTTTTGAATGGGAAAGGGCAAGTGCTAGAAAATATGACAGCTCCACAACCTGAAGTTCAAGCCTTTCTTAATAATGTACCTAACTATATGGTGAGTGGTTGGTCGCCTGCAACAGGAGTCTTTTTATGTCTTCAATTCAATTACTTTTCATTACAGGATAAAATACGTAATGTTCACGAGGCGGCCCGAAATGGTAGTTTATTATCATTACAACAGGCTTTAGATCGTCGAAAATTCGCTATAGCTCGCGACACTTGTTCGCCCAATGGTGCCACACCTTTACATGTGGCCGTGGTATTCGGTAGTAGCGGCAAGTAGAATGTTTCTTCTATTTTGTTGGAAATTAATTGATTTAAAATTTGTATTTATCTCTATAATTAGATATTTTACGGTACTTGGCTGCTCGCTTTCCGGAAACTACATCCACTACCGATTATGATGGCCGCACACCCTTACATTATGCCGCTGTTATCAATGATAATGGTTATTTCTATAATTTACTTTTACAATTGGGAGCTAACCCCACAATAGCTGATAAGGTGAGAGTTGAAATATACAATTAAGAAAGTTTATGTAAGAGCACTTCAGATACAATATTTCGAAAGGTTAAAGGCCGCAGTAAGCGTAGGTGGCTACTAATTCATTTAAAGATCCGCAGATGTGATTTTAATAAATACTTTTTAAAGTTACAGACATAATCCAATTAGTGCATAACGTGAATATCTTGAACGTTTTTATTTAAAATATGGGCGTGGCATAAGTGCAAGTACATACTTTATTACTTACTTAAGGAACCATCAAATTATGTCTCAAATGTTATTTCAAATATTGGTTTATAAGCTACAGGGGATGGACGAAATAATTTGAACACTATGTTGCACTTTATAAATATGTGCATATGTATATATATTATTGTCAGATGTTCATATTATTTTGTCCACCCTCTGTGTATCACCTTTTTAAGGCGTGCCTGTTAATTGATCCTACCCAATTTATTTCATTTCAAAGGAGAAGTTATTTATTTATACTTAAGAAGAAGTTTTTGTCAATCGAGAGGGTGGTTACCAAATGATTTAACGAGGTATCAAAGAATCTAGAATATACTGCTTTACTGGAATTCATTTGATTATATCCGTTTATATCAGCCCATGGACTTAATGTGAATTTGTAGGCTCTCTTGCTGATTTATTGATATTTGTGACGATGATATATATCTCAGTATATAAGTTTTGGGAAAACTCTAATTTGCGTACTTGATTACATTGGATTGGTTTAGATACATATGATTTTAAATAAGATTAGATTATATTAAATTTACTTTATTAAGTGGAGATAAGATTAGTTAATAAAATTGATTTTAATACTTTTCCAAATTGGTAAAAAAAGGTAAAAAGTAAAAACTCTTAAATTCAATCATTACAGTTGGGTCGCACACCTGAACAATATTTGAATGATGAAAATTTAGAGGAAACTTTAACGTATCGTCAGCTATTGAAAAACTTCAAGGCTGAAGATTTGGAAGAAAAGTTGTTACAAGATCAGGGTAAGTTTGTTTTTTTTTTAACTTTAATAACATTCATAAAATTAAACAGCTTTTTATTGGAATTATCTATACTTACTTATCTAAACCTTCAATTTAAACAAATATTGAAATTCTTTTTTTTTTTAAACGTCCTTTAACATTGCTTGCAGTTGTAGCCTTTCGTAAAGTTTTCCTTAAAGCACGTCTATTAAATAAATAATAAATCATTTGTTTATTTTTCATGTTGTTGTTCTCTTTGTCTTGCTTTGGGGTATTATGGGTCACAACCTTAACCTTGTGCTAAGTGTGATTCTATGTAGTGGTTGGCGGTAGACGTTAAACTGTTCTATTTTTGGTTCATTCAACTTATTGCTTTGGCTTTCGTTTTAATAGCAAACACTCAGTGAGTTTGTTTTAGTACGACGAGTGAACTCATAACTGTTCCACTATTTATTTTGTATGGTGCTTAGCTGTAGCTTACGTAACATACTATTGTTGTTACTTTCAATAATCAATGGATTTAAAGAAAAATCAAATTCCAGAGCAGAGAATGGAAAATCACAAAGTTTTTAATAAAATTCTTTACGATGTTGATGACATTTTTGGTGAGATATTATTTAATAACACATCTGCGTCTTTACTTTTTCATTATTGCTGAATATCTTAAAAGCTTTTACGTTTGGTTTTTATTTATTTATTATAGTGCTTGATACTGCTTATGTCCTTGGCTCTGTTAATATGCATGCTGTGTCTTTTTTTATGCATATATTGTTTTTTGTTTTTCTTTTATACCATATACGTATGCTTTTCATTGCTTGTATGTGTGCGTTATCATGGTATTTGTGTTTCATAACTTGCAGGAGTGTAAACAGCTTTTTGTTATTGTTAAACTTAAAAATCTCTCTTTGTGTGTGCGCGCGTGTGTGTGTGTGTGTGGAGTATCTACTTACCTTAATGCTTCTACACTTCAAACTGTCACTCACCCAATTGACACCAACTGCTCGCTCATCATACCATCCATTCTCTAATAGTACCCGACGATATGCACAGTTCCCGTCGCCAATTGCCAATCACCGACATTACTTACGCTTTGGAACGTTGCTTTAAAGTTATCCAAAAATCTGCTGAGATATCCGAAGAAAAGAAATCATCAAGAGTTGGCTCAACTTTGCAATGGTCTCTAACCAGCTATTTAAACCGCTTCCTGACACCTGCCATTTTTAATCAAATCAAACGCCGTCAAACTCGTTTGGGTCATAATTTGTTTGATGTTATGTGGCCGGCTTTACGTAAAACGTGCAAAGAGCGTCTGCTGGAAGAAGATATTAATTGTGGTATAATTATACCAGACTTTGATGTCTTCGTGGTATTTCAAGAATTCCTAGTACCCCTAATCAAGGATATGCACTGCTTACCAGCTAATGAAAATTTTCATCCACATCCCAATATGACCTACTTTCCCTACGTAAATGGAAAGCGTTTAAATACCGCCCATTTTCAGTACACCGTTCAAAGCAATTTAATAATGAATTGTCGAGTGGAATGTTCCAGGAATTTGGATAATTTTGAATTACCTTTAGGTTTAACAATTTCTCAAATTGAAGTCGTTGAACGTTTAATTCTAAGCCAATTATTTACCTCAGCATTTCTAAAACAAATCAATGAAGACGAACCGGGTACTTATTATACTTTAACTGAAGTTTTAGAATCAAATTCGGATGCACATTATAGTTTGAAGGAAAGTGATTTATTAATACCTTTACTGGATGTTACGAATTCTGTTCAAGCTGCAGAATCTTTAGCGTTTAATGGTTCTCACTGGCCTTACGGTAGAGGCGTTTATCTTAGTGCTTCCAAACAGTTGGCTTTATGGATCAATTGTCAAGAACATTTGCGTATTATTGGTTGTTCCAGTAACAACAATATGGGCATGGTTTATAACAGTGTTGGACGAGCTATCACTTATCTTGAAAAACAAATAACTTTTCGGACAAGTTATTTACTGGGTTACCTACAGTCTAGATTAAGCTTTTTGGGGACTGGTCTAAAAATATACACGACTATGCGTTTGCCGTATCTCGCTAGTAATGTAGATCATCTGAGACATTTATGCAATGAGCGTGGTCTACATTTGAACACATACGCCCATATACCATTAAAAGTTTGCTTAATTAATAAACGTTCGCTAAGCATTAGCGAATTTCAACTTTTTCAAAACTATTGCGCAGCTGTCAACACTATATTGACAATGGAAGAGGATAAGGCGCCTTATCAAAATAAATACAGAGCTACCATGTTAATAAAATTGTTTCGGCGGAAGAAGAAACGCTCGAATAGTTAATATTTGTGTGCAGCGGATAGGCGGAAAAATAATGCAAAGTACAAGTATTCAAAAATAAAATTCAAAGTTATTTAAAGTGTGATGTAAATATTTTCATTCTCTCTTCCTGTCTTTCTCTTTCTGCCTCTTGCTCAACAATCACTTTTCCAAAAGTTTTTAAACAATTGGGATTCGTAAGTTTCTTTCGTTATTTTATATCCCATGTCTCGCTTAGTTTATTGTTTCATTACATGAATTTTGTTTATTTTCAATTATTATTCTTTAAGTTGCAATAATTTTTTGTGGAACATAATCCCACTTTTTAAGATAAATTTGCTTCCCCATTGTCTGCTTCCAATTCTTAAATTGTTATTGAAATTTTTAATCTCAATATTAAAATGCTTTTAACAAATTCTTTTTAGGTCAAATTGAATATCAAAGATTTCAAGATAATCCCATTTTTAAAACTGAACAAGGGAAATATTTGGCTGAAAGTAAGTTTAATAATTTATTAATTTCACAAGTACCACGGACAAGTAAATTTTTTTACAGGCTTAGCCAGTCCGTTAATAAAAGGTCTGACGCGTATTACCAATGAGCGTCCCGAAGATCCGATTCAATATTTAACGAATTATTTACAAGATTATTTGCGGGAACGTAATCCGAACGATCAAAGCTTTCAAGATAATCCCATTTTTAAAACTGAACAGGGCAAATATTTGGCAAATAGTAAGATCCAGTAATTTGTTAATTTCATAAATATCTCCTTCATGTTATATTTACTATATATTACAGATTTGGCTAGTCCCTTAATTAAAGGTTTAACACGTATTACCAATGAGCGTCCTGAAGATCCGATTCAATATTTAATAAATTATTTACAAAATTATTTGAGCACACGTAATACAAAGGACCAAGTTGTGAACATCGCTCAAGTTGAAATAAATAAGCCTACAAATTCAGTGAATGCACGAAAAGTAGATCCAGTAAATGGCGGGGTCTTGAATGGAAATGATGATTCAAAGAAGTTTCTGGAAGGTGGAGAAGGAGAAATTACAAGAAACGAAGATGTTGATGTTGATGTAGAGGATGATGAAGCTGTCGCTACCAAGCGAATGGAAGAACGCGATGAGCATGGCCAAAGTACGCTACATTTTGCTTGTGCCCGTTCTAATCGTAAAGGAGCTTTAATCAATTTGATTGAGGAATCCGGAGTCGATATAACGTATCGGGATGAATTATATCGTACAGCCAGAGATATTTCACTACAAGCCAATCAATTGGGCAATGCTAAGGAAATTGATCGTTACGTTTTATCGTTGGCGGTAGTAGGTTAGTTCATAAGTGCATAGAATTATTTTTAGGGGCTGTATTAAATGCGGCTTGGGCCCGCACTTAATTTTTTACGTTTACTTGTTCAATTTATACTAAATTCGATTAAATTTACAGGTGAAATAAAACCTTTCGAACATATGGCCATCTCTGGTTATGATCACATCCTTGATATAACTGATGACAATGAATTTTCCATTATTGAGGTGACAGAGCAAAGAAATAACACAGAGTTGGCAGGATTCTTACTTGAACTCAGAACAAAGGAAGAAATACGCGAAGAGTTGCATCAAATGATAAGAGATAATAATGTGGAACGCATTAAAGATATTGTGCATGCTCCGAATGGAAAATGGTTTATAAAAGCTAAAAATTATTATGGTATACAAAACATAAGGAATTTATTGCTAATTCTATAAACATTACTTTATAGGTCGGACGGCTTTGCATATAGCCATTTTGAGAGAATCTGAAGAATTAGTCGAAGAATTTGTTACTCTGTGTCCTGAATCTATAAAAATTGGTGATAATGTTAGTAGGCTTTTTAAATTAAATAAAAAACATGACATATTGTTTTCATTTTATTTTCTTTTGCAATTGTTAGCTGGAACGTTCTCCTTTACATTACGCCATGGGTACAGATAATATTGAAAACCTTAGTCGTATATTAATACAGAATGGTGCCAAGCGTACGGTGAAGGATTTAAAGGGACGCCAACCCAGCTACTATTTTATGAATAAAGCTGACATATTGCGTCTGCAAGAGGAAGAAAATGAGAATCGTTAAGTTGCTGCTTTGAGTTATTAAGGTGATTGCCTTGCCCTTAAAGTATTAAATATAAGTGTCAAATGTAATGCAGATTTTGTACAAGATAATGTGGGACCTAAATGTTATTTCCTGGCGCGGATCAATTGCACATATACATGCAAAGGTTTAATAAATTTAACGAATTTATTGTATCATCACTATTAGCGATTAAGATTCATTTGTTGTTACTTTAAAAAAGAAATCGTTTATAATAAAATATGATTGAAATGTTTCTGCGAGTAACCTTTGACTAATTACTTTACTATTGCTGCAACTAAAGGTAATTTTATATCAATTAATGACGCCTAGAGTATAAAGTTTTAGTACTGGAATAACGTTTACAATGTGCTGCCCAATATTTACAACTTTTATCGTTTATATACAACAACAGTTCGAGCAACAGGAGGATTACATAGTTCAAACCGTTATCAAATTCTAATCATATTTTTATGGATTTACACCGTGTGTGTGTGTGCATGCACTAATTTTGGTTAAATGTTATTTGCAGCCATAGTATGGTTATTTTTGTAAAAATGAGTTAATGTTCGAACCTCTACACGATAGGTGGTTAACGCGATCGTTAGTAGAGATAGAAAATTTTCGAATTAATTGAAATTAAATATGACCGCGAGCATCGACAAAGGTATGAGAAAAATTGAAATTTGAATACTCAACGTTACTGGTGACGTTATTGAAACTGAAATTGATGCTTAATTGTTAATACTTAAAAACGAGAAAAAGTTTTAAGAGTAAATTTATTGTGAATTTTTATACTTTTAATCGTTTATATATAAATATAATGAAATTGCGTCTTTAGACTATACAAGTGAAGTGTAGATGTGGCATAAAAATTTTATTCATTTTACACAAAAGGATTAAAGTAAAGTTGCTCACAATATACAAGAATCTTTATTTAGTACTGAATTCGATCGTTGTTGCAAAATGTATCGTATACCATAAGTGTGTATATGCTACGCCTACACAATGCGAGCATATGTAAAAAACATCGAAAAGGAGGGCTAAGCGACCTAGCTCTGTGTTATTGTTATACCTTCCATCTAAGAGTTGTAAAGTCAAGCGCCGGGCAAACATCGTGTCCATACGTCCGAGTGTCTATATGTCTCTGTTGTTAAAAAGCTCTCGGTTGCACATTTTAAGGCTTTAATTATAGTGCCCTTCCTACAATGATCGAAAATCTATCTAACAGCCACCAAAATTGATCTGCCAGAATAAAATTGAGTGCAGATAATTAAAGCTTCCATTGCTATGGCAAAAAAGTTATAATGCGACACTTTCTTTTTAATTTCGTGCTCAATGATTTATGGCTAATGTAATGTAATTACAATAACATCAAAAGCAACAATATACGACTTTCTAACTGTACTTTATATATTTACAAAATAATTTTTTTATATTACTTAAGGTCCTTTGTTGGGTCAGCGACATGTACAGATATTGTTACTGTTCCTTGCTTTAACTGTTAATCTTATAGCGAAATTTAATATAGGCGTGGCAGTGGTTGCCATGACTAATGCAGAAACGACAAATCCTGATTTTCCGGTAATTATCATTTTAATTATTTTAATTATTTGCTTACTTTGTTACTTGTTTCTGTTATCAGGAATATGACTGGAACGAAATGGAAAAATCTCTTGTCTTGTCCAGTTTCTTTTGGGGCTATTTTATTACCCAGTTTCCGGGTGGTTACTTGTGCCGGCGTCTTGGTGCTAGACGTACAATGTTTATTTCCACCTTGGGATCGGCTTTATTTGCTCTTCCCGTACCATATGTTATCGATTGGGGTGGTTGGCAAATTTATTGTGCCATACGTGTGATACAAGGTCTATTTCAAGGTTTCTTATTTCCCTGTATGCACGCCCACTTAGCCGTTTGGTGTCCGGTAAGCGAACGTAATCGTCTGGGTGCCTTGGCTAGTACAGGCTATGAATGTGGTACCGTGTTAGCTATGTTTTTAAGCGGTATTATAGCAGCGTCGAGTATGGGTTGGCCGGGTATTTCATATGTATCCTGTATACTGGGAGTTGTTTGGTGTATTTTGTGGCTGTTATTTGGTGCCAATACACCCAAAGAAGCCAAGTACATAACTGATGCAGAAAGATTGTATATAGAAAGTTCTCAGAATAATGATAAGGCAGAGGAGGAGAATAATAAGAGTAAGGACTCTATTCCTGTACCCTGGAAGGCGATATTTACATCATGGCCATTTTGGGCATTACTAGTGGCACGTACCGCACAATCTTGGGGCTTCTCTACACTTCAAGCCGAGATTCCCTCGTACATGAACGGTGTCCTAAATATGGATATGAAATCGAATGCTGTTTTCTCCGCCTTACCCTACTTCGCCATGTGGTGCATGTCTTACGTTTTCCTAATATTATCTGATATTTCCTTACAACGCAACATTTTGTCATTGAATACTTTGCGTAAACTTTTCAATTCATTGGCTTTTTGGATACCCGCTCTTGGTTTAATAGCTGTGGGTTTTGTGGATGAATCTCAAAAAACGGTGGCCGTTATTTTAATGACAGCCAACGTTGGTATAAATGCTGGCCATACCATTGGCAGTGCCTTAAATACTATCGACTTATCACCCAATCATGCTGGCATTCTTATGGGTATTATCAATACTTCAGCGAATGTTATACCGATTTTAACGCCCCTTTTAGTGGGCGTTATTGTTACGGATGAGGTCAGTTGAAATTATAATTAATTTATGATTAATTTTTTGTTAAATTTTTTTCATCTTCAGCATGATCGCAGTCAATGGCAAATTATTTTTATTATATCCGCCATAGTTTTCGGTTTAGGTAATTTGTTTTATATAGTTTTTGGTACCACAAATCGACAATCGTGGGATGATGCTAATTATTTACAGAATCAAGATAATAAAAAAGAAAGCAAATGTGAAGATTGTACTAAGAATAAATTTTAAGTTTAATATATTGTAAATAAATTATGTTTGTAAGCTTGACATTTGTTACTGTGATGGAATTGCAATATTGCAGATAATGCAAATAATGAATTTAAATTAAAACGATTTTGTACAAAGCGGTCTAATTGATTAGAGTAATAAAACATGAACTATAACAAAAGTTGTGCTTTTCACCTTGTACTGTTAAGTATACCACGTAAATCGGTCCGTTTGCAATGAATAATGAAGTCGATCTAGATTCTAGACATGTGCTTAAACGCTCAATGCGTTAAACGTTAAAATATTCAGCTGAAATTTGAAGTGCCACACCCACAATTAATACAAATTTATCTATCAAGCATAAAAATGAAACGATGAAGTTGAAATTTTGCTACAATTAGCCCAAATAGTTGCATAGCAGATAACATAAGCTCTGAATTTTCAAAAAGTTTTAATTCTTAGTTGCTTCATAATGAATGGCCCAATAAGTATCCGCCACGCCCACCTTTTTATTATAGATTCCACATCATATAAAATGTAGCTTAAACCAAATTTAATTTTTTCCACATTACTTAGAAAGTATTTCATTTATCTGCCAATATTATTGGTTGCGCTCAGTGTCATAACTGGCTTGTGTCACAAGAAGATTGTGTATTACTGGTACGTAATAATTTGCTATAGTTTTTCACAACTGTCGCAATTAACATGAAATGTAAACAAAAGCAACACCACCGAGAACTCTTTTTACTTCATTAAGTAGTAAAATGTCGCCTTAACGAGTTCAATAATTCCTGGTATTGTTTATCATTATAAGAATGCCAACAAAGCAATGCATGAAATTTACCTTGGATTCACTTAATTGGATTTTTAGCCCTTTCTTTCATTATTAAACATTTCAACGTTATTAATCGCATTACGTAGTACGTAGGTAGCAGTAAAAAAATTAACTAATCTTCGTCTTTGCTTATCAAAGACAAAATACAATAAAATGGACAAATAAATTAATTTTAGTTGGCACAGAGCAAATCTTGGACACACTCTACATTTATATGCTAACTGTGAGGGTGTCTAGTACAGAATTTTGCAGAATTATGCTTTAGGCGTCATGCCATAAATTATAAATTTTGCTGCAAATAGTAGTTTTTAAATTGTGGGCATGTACTATATATATTTCTCATATATCACGAAGAAAAATAAATATTAATGCATGTAGCAAAAATTCTCTTGTTTTGAGGATACAAAATGCGATCTTATGTTCTGGGGGCATCGAACCTACGAGTATATCGTATTTAGAAATCGTAGGTTATGCCTTCGGCTTAGGATACCAACAAACGAAATGATAGATTGAGTAATACCAACGACCCACAGAGTATGTAAAAACTTTAATTGTTATAAACCGAATTTAAAACGGTTGTACCTTATTTGTCTCTATATGCAAAATACTATATGCCTTGAATATCATTTAATTCTTCACATGAACTGCAAGCAAACATTGCATTAAAACATCTTTTATTTTGATAGAACTCTTGCTTCTTCTGAATTAATAAAATAATTTACTTTCTTGTTTTTCATAATAATTTCATTTGAGAAAGTAAAGTTATTCTACTTTTGTAGAAAAATTGTTAAATTGTCACGATGTTGACTTTTATAAATTTGGTCCAAGTTTCGTAATGACATCAGTTAAGAGGATTAACCATAACCGAGTATATTTAAATGTTGCTTGGATTAGATTAGAAGATAAATCCAAAGTGTACAAAGTATAAAATCGATTAAAAGTAATTACTTATTATTATAATCAAACAACTGTTAAGGCGAACAGTATGTCCGTTTAATTGGCCAGAGACGTTTAAAAATATATTTCTTTGTTTCAAACAAAACATTAAGAAAAACAAACCTTTCGCAATGACATTGCAAACAAGTAAAGGTAATAGAAATTGAAAGGGATATAATATATATATTAACAACAATAAATAATACCAGTAAATAAAACAAAATGTGAAACTGTTGTGTAAAAAAAAAAAAAAAAAGAAAAGAAAAAAAAAAGAAATATTATATGTGCGCTTATGTGCGTGTGTGTATGTGTTAATTCACGTAATAATTTTTTAATGAATTAGTAAATGTTTTATTGTGTGACTGATAACTAGTAAGTTATCTACTTTTAATCTTAACTACTGAAACAACTGTGTGCGTGAGAAGGCCGTTATGGCAAAACGTCTACGTGCCTTTTTGTAACCCACGCATAAGAAAAAGGATACAGCAAGCTTGTCACTGCACTTGCAACACCCAGAAGGAATATATTCAATAATCGAGTCGATCTAGTTATGAATATCCGTTATTCTATCTTTTGTTGTCACTCTTAGTGTCGTACATTACC
The DNA here is from genome assembly GCA_963971445.1 of Ornithomya chloropus. Taxonomy (NCBI): domain Eukaryota; kingdom Metazoa; phylum Arthropoda; class Insecta; order Diptera; family Hippoboscidae; genus Ornithomya; species Ornithomya chloropus. The sequence goes on along the minus strand of OZ020530.1, from coordinate 14,730,877 downwards.
ACATTTTGAATGTCTGGATCAAATTCTAGTTAAATGTCGTAAATTTTACGACTGTAAACGTCTCAATGTCAAATAACTAATATGTGGACATACGGACTGGCGTAAGTAGATAGTAGAAGTAGATAGATTCAGACCAAGCTTGAAAAACTACCGACGAACCATTCTGTATCATATTACTTGTTAAGGCGGGTATTGCTAGTAATATATTATTTCATTTACATTCATTCAAATAAAGTATAAAAAAGCGAGGAAATAGCACCAAATAATGGATCCAAACAACAATTACGAATTAAATCTCAAATATTAATAGTTTTAAAAATTATGAGTGAATAAAATCTTACGTACTTAGCACGCATGTGAAAATCTTCTCATTTCATTGTAGGCCCAACGTTGGGCATGCGCCATATGCAAGCTTTACTAATATTTTTGGATATTGTGGTATCGTATGTGGCCCGTTTAAATATAGGCGTGGCTATAGTAGCAATGACTAATGCTGAAACGACTAATCCCAACTTTCCAGTAATTATCACATTATTGAACGTGTTGCTGCAATTAATTGATTATAATTTTTCTTAGGAATTCGATTGGGATGAAAAGAGAATTTCTTATATATTATCAAGTTTCTTCTGGGGTTATATTATTACGCAATTTCCGGGTGGTGCTTTGTGCAGACGTTTCGGTGCTAAATGGACCATGGGTGTGGCTACTTTCGGCTCTTCAATCTTAAGTGCTTTGACCCCGTGGACGGTGGTTAATGGTGGTTGGAAGGCGTTTTGTGCGATAAGATTAGCACAAGGTCTCTTTCAAGGTGTCATGTTTCCCAGTGTACATGCACATTTGGCCAAGTGGTGTCCGCGTGAGGAAAGAAATCGTTTGGGTGCGCTCAGTCATACGGGTGTTGAATGTGGCACCGTTGTGGCATTGGGCATAAGTGGTGTCATAGCTGAAGGACGCTTGGGATGGCCGGGCATTTCTTATATATCAGCTGCTTTGGGCATAGCCTGGTGTGTTCTTTGGCTATTGTTTGGTTATAATAATGCCACAGAATCAAACTTTATAACGAAAGAAGAGCGAGATTATATTGAATTGTCTTTGACTAGATCGAAAGACTTTCACAAGAAGAAAATCCCCGTCCCCTGGAGGGCGATATTTTCGTCTATACCATTTATGACTCTAATGTTCATGCGTTGTGCACAAGTTTGGGGCTTATCAACGATGCAACATCAGATACCTTCCTATTTGCATGGCGTTCTAAATATGCAAATAAAAAGTAATGCTTTATTTTCAGCTTTGCCATTCCTAGCCATGTGGTTGCTATCGTACGTGTTTGTTATAATTGCTGATATTATACAACATAAAAATCTAATGAGCTTAACGGCACTGCGAAGGACGTTTAGTACGATTGCATCATGGTTACCTGCCGCCGGCTTAGTTGCTATTGGTTTCTTGGATGAGGATAATAAAGCTTTAGCTCTAACACTTATGACACTGTTGGTGGGAATTAATAGTGCCTGCATATTGGGCACATCACTAAACACCATTGATTTGTCACCAAATCATGCTGGCATTTTGATGGGTATATCCAATACTTTGGCTAGTGCTATGCCAATTATTACACCCTTGGTGGTGGGATGGATTGTAACGGATACAGTAAGTTGTCGAACTTTACAAATTTCAACACCTTTTTCTTTGTATTCTAATTCTTTTCTGCTTAACACAGCATGATCGTTTCCAATGGCAAATAGTTTTTGCCATAACAGCTTTAATATTTTTTGTTGGAAATTTGTTTTATATTATATGGGGTTCAGCTGAAACTCAAGCTTGGGATGCGGACAACTTTTTAAGTTTAAAGAATGAAGAAAAGCCTGACGAGGTAGACAACCAGACTTGTAGTAGTATTAATAAGGATAGTGCATGAATTATACTATATGATGGGGCCCTTAAAGTAATATTATGTTAGCTATTTATATTGTTAGTAAGTCTCCATGTTTTTATATAAAAAACTTTTTGTTTTACATTTAATTATTGATTTATTTTATTTAAAAGTCACAAATTTGCTAAAGTTGATATTTTTGGAAAGGGTTAGTTGCATCACTTGCACAATTGTGGACACATCGTGTGTAAAAATAAATGTTCCCTAAAAACCAAAATATTATAGATAATAGTTGCATTTACTTTGTTTATTGCAGCCTTAAAATAGACACCTTTTTTTGTAATCAATTAGCAATTATTAGGTGTCTGTAAATGTGTTGCAAGTTGTCCACTTAAGAAAATTTGGCAGAAAATATTAAATGCAAGACGAGCTTAAGGTAATTTTTTAAACCCTCTTCATTGAGGGGATACTAAGTTCGCCATTCTGTTTGAAACATCCGGGAAGAGGCGCCACAGACCCTGAACATCGTCAAAATCTGAGCCGATCTAGACATGTATGTTCGCAATGCAGACAGCATCCACAAAACATGGTAAAACAATATTGCAGAAGAAACTGACAGAAATCAACGAATAAAAAACAAAAATAATTGTGGCCAGACTAGTGACAGTACAGAACAGCCACGTGAATAATACTAACTTAACAAGGATAACATTCATGGAAGGTGTTCAAATTATTTTGTCCATGACCCATATATGTAAAAAATGGGCGTGATCGAATACAAGATACTCTCATTGATTTGTTAGGCTTATTACCGAAATCACGAACATGTCACGCGTACTGTTTGGATGGTTATGGAGATGGAAGATATTTAAGATCAACAACAAAAAATTAACCGAAAATTAAATTTTTTTACTTGTTTTTCCAGTTTGGTTGGCTTAACAATTATTTGTACATTGACTTTATTTTACATATAAAATAATAATCATTCCCATCTGCTTTGAATGCTGGGAACAATTTTCATAGTAAAGGGGAATAAATTAAAATGAAGAAGAGAGCATTCCTTATTCATAATTAACATTGCATTGTTTTATCTCAGATATTTATAAAATATTTAGGTTATCATTAATTTTTTTATAAGTGATTGACTTTGATTTACTGACTATGTTAGTAAATCACTGGTGGCGTTCGATAAGATAAATTAGGTGGTTAACCGATATATGTTAAATGAAACATTTTGCTCCTATCATACAAGGTAAGTAGCTGTAAAGGCTAGATATGTTAAGTAAATAACTGTAATTTATAGAGGGAGGTCTGGTATGGTATCTAATGGAAATGTTATGGTAGGTCAACTAGATTTTTAGTCTCTGTTAGTTAAACAAGTATTTCAGCAACAACATCACTTAATTCGTTGAGTTGAACTTTTATTAAATTTTTACACCTTATTGGAGAGGGATTAGGAAAAGAAAGGAGAGAGTGTTGTAAAGAACGTATTGGTACTCTTCAGTAGTTACGTTATGTGTATTTTATAATTCTTAATTAAATTTTTATGCATTACCTTCGCCAGCTATTTTAGATATTTTTATATACTTCCTGATTTTGACCTGAAACCTTTGAATTACTATTTAAGCTCACACACCACTTTACCACTACGTCAATACTCAAACATTTGTTTGATTGATTTTTATAATAGAAACCACTGTGCAATGGGAAAAAGAGAAGACTCACAAATCTAATTAAATCAAAATGTGTTAGAATCAAAATCTCCCTGATAGGATGAAAGCATTTTTATTAATGAAAAAAAAAAAAAAGAAATTGTAAATATTTTACAAAGTCTGCAACCCCATTATTCTAAGTAGGGTTTACTTCTGTTTCCTAAGTAGACTCCGCTTCATTAAGTTATCGGCAATTTTATACAATACTCATCAAATTTATCACTACGCAGAAGTGTGCTTTGAATACATTATTATTGCACCTATCTTGAGTGGGGAAGTATATTCCGTTTGTTGAAAAGGTTGTAGCTTAAAGACGTTGCAAAACGGAAATGAATAGATTTATTTGGGAAGTTTTTTCAAAACGTTGTAATTTAACTCATTTGTATAAAATATGAATTGCTCGATTTTCATAGATAGAGATATGAACCTTGTGCAGAAATAAGTCTGGCTCTCCATCTCCCTGCATTTAAACTATCATTTTAAGAATGTATCAAATAAGTACGTAGACTATATTATATATAAATATGTAAATACATTCTATGTATTCTTCATCAGCATGAAATTCAGAACCGATTTAACTCTCTGTCCACATTTGCCACATTGTTCGTAAGCATATTACTGGTGGTAGTGAGATATTGTTTCCACTTTGGTCGAAATATTGGTTGTCCTTGTACGCCAGTTTTTGTTAAAACGTTTCCATAAAAACATGCTGGGCATCTAACATTCGTCTCACATTTATTTTATTGCTAATATTGGATTATTTTGTTTACCAAACACTACGATCCATGGTTTAATTAAATAACAAGTAAGAAAACTAAATTTGGCTTAGGTCAACTCTTATATACCCTCCACATCTATGACGGCGGGCGTGGCAGATATATACTTATATTACGCCCTCCAATAATGTATGTATTACGTATCAGCTTGAAAGTCAAGTTTTACATGGTGTGTAGTTTAGTTGTAAATTATGGGCTCGTCTATTACTCGATCGCGCCTATTTTTGGCAAATCGATGTATGGCGTAATTATAAAGAGTTGCACTAAATTTCAAGTTTATAGGACAATTTTTTGTGACAGATATGTAGTTTTTGTCGATTATGGGCGTGGCTTTTGACCGATTTTGTCTATTTTAAATAGCGATCTGTAAGCAAAAATGTGTCTGTACAATATTTCAGCTTAATATCTCAAAATTTACGCCCGTGACAATGCCAATAAAAACAGACGGGCATACATGTCTAGATCTATTCAGTATTGATGCTGATCAAGAATATATATACTTCGTAGCGTCTCTGGCACCTCCTTCTGGTTGTTGCAAACGGAAAAACAAACTTAGTATACCTCCCATCGTATGTGGATGGCATAATTTCATTCAAAGCATGCACTATTACGTGCTTAATAAGTGTTGTGAATTATCTTATTAAGAAATATAAACAAAGTTATATTTTCGAGTATTTGGTAAAGTTTTAAACGAATGTTGTAAACGCTACTTGTTGATTTGCTTGTCCCTCTTGCCCGTTGGCGGTATAACTGGGTATGTTTCGGTATAGTAGGATTACGAAATTTTAGTTTGAAAAATTCTTCATGCCATGTAACGCATTGCAACGTTCCAGTTCGTATCTGAAAATACTCCATGAATAACATTTCAAGTTGATTATAATTTGATGTATATATACGAGTATGTAGGAATACATAGTTTTATTACAAAATCTATTTCAGATCCAAAGCGAAAGTGTTTGTTTTTTTTCCAAAATTTATGCATTTAGACAATTTATCATTTATTATATTGTTTGCATTGATTGAACACAACTTATTTAATAAAATTGTTGAATATAAATTCGAGAAATTAAAAATAAAATAAAAAAACAACAAATTTTCCATACGTTTTTTTATGGGTAATAAAGTAAAATAAACTAAAAAGCAAAGTAATGAAAAAAGACATTGTTCAGTCAACGCTAAATATTAAGACGAGTCACACGTAAGCCTCTAATCATCGGATAAATGATATAAATATATATATAAATATAAATAAAAAGTGGGAGGAAAGTATACAATAACTGTTAATTAAATTTTTGTGGTGGAAATAAATCTTAAAAGTATCTCGGGAGTGACATATTTATGATTTTAGTATGAAAATATTACTCAATACCGCCATGGTATGATTTTTTGAATTGTACATCATTTAATGGATGGACTTTATTCAAGTTTAGTTGGATGTTTAAAAAAAAACCGGTTCATTATTGCAACAAGTGTGTTTTGAAATGGATTAAATATCCAAAAGAAATATAGAAAAAAAAAAATTTATGAAAAATTGAAAAAAAAAATACAATGAAACTTTCGAATATTTTGCACAAGAATGGTTCCTTAAACATAAACAATGATAAACAAATTTCTAAGGAACCCAACCAACCAGTGGAAAGTGTGAATACTACATCCAAGAAGAGTAAGTTTAAACTTGTTATACCCACCATCTGGGGATCACTCTCACGGTCGCACACAGATTTTTAAGAAACGTAAACATAACATAAGATATGGGTTTGATACTGGGTAGTGGTGGTGGGTAATATACACCTTTTTTTATTGTTGTAGCAATCGATTTATGAGCGCATTACTTAAAACGTGTATCGTGTATCGTGTATCGTAAACAAAACATAAAATCAAACAATTTCCGTTCAGGAAGTTTTCACTACTTGACATATTTCTAATTTACAATTACAGCGATCGTTTTAACATGCTTGCATTTTGTTTAATTGGTTATAAATTACTACATATATGGATTCAAGTCAAAGCCATATTTAGGCGCCACTTAATTTTTTTTTTGTTATACACATATGCTGCAAATATTGTAGTTAAAGCATTGAGTGCCAATGGTTGTTATAATTAAGTAAAAAGAGCTTTATTTGGATCATGTAAACTTTTGAACACCCTCCTCATTTGGTGCGTATAGTAGGTGGGAGTCTGTTTTAATGGATATTCTAAAAATTACATTTAGTTCGATATTTATATATTTATAGTCGTGATCACTTCAATAACATAGGCATACATCGCGGATACATAGATCGAGTGGGATGTTCTTGTTGATCATGTATTTTTATATATTATAGAGTCTAGGGAACTCTCCCCTTCTGATTTGATAAACTTAGTACACCCTCCTATAATGAGCGTGGAAAAGTGAATCGTGTAAGATTAAATTCGTGTTACATCAAATGTCTGATTGAAGGTTGTACCAAAAGCCGAGTACATCTAAAAATTGTACAGATTGTAAAGAAATGTTCGCTTTAAAGGATACTTAAATGGCAGTGCACAACGGGCGAGTTTAAATTTCAGCTAAAAAACTTTTCCACTTTGCTGTTCAGCTGAATTGGGATCCATGTTCTACGAATTTCGTGTTTAATAAGACAAAGTCTAAGCTAACTCTGAACAGCTTCTGAAGAGAACTTAAATATGATGCGGGGTTAGGAGGGAAATCGAATACTCATTAAGTTGTTGGAAACATTTTTTGAATACATTTTCGAATATTTTGAATGCTTCAATACATTACTTTATCTCAAAGGTAACGCACAATTACTCCATATTACTCCGTAGCGCACACGTTATCTACTCTGAATGAAATTATAAGAAATGAATTATTTTCAAGTATTTTAAAATTCCATTCATTCATATTTATATAAAATAACTATACACACTTAACATTCTCAAGACCTGAATTTCATAATTACACGCGCATTATTGTTAGTCTAACTAGACGGGTTTCTCTCTTGATTTGTTTTACAAATGTGTACGTGTATGCGGCACCCATACACCATATTTATATTTCCATTAAATTACTTCATTATTATATGAAATATGTATACAAGTGTGCGGCGTTAGAAAATACATATTGCAGCTCAAAATACTGGCTCTGGGCTATGCTTTCATTAGTTACGTTTACTACTATAAATTATTAGAATAATTAAGATGCAGGGTATTTGATATTTTACTTAAGCTGTATTTGTAGAATGTATTTATTTGTTGTAAATAATTAATATTACAATCGAGTACATTGCCGTCGTAGCGTCGTGGCATCTTATCAATGATTTATTTCGATTTTTACACTTTGACACGTGCCAGTCAATGCCTTCGCGTTCAATGTTCTGGTTCAGGCCTCCGTACCATCTGGTATTAGTGAATATTCTTGATTAATTTAATCTGTTTGGGAAGGGAATTCATAAGAAATGGAACTTTTCACTAACTACGCAGTTGATAACATAATGATTATACCAGTATCCGTCACCTTGACGGTGACAATACATTATTATTCGTACTCTGAGATACTACTACTCGTATTGATTAGCATTTGAATAGGGCGTCTAGTCAACACCGTTATCTGGTTACATATCAACACGTCGATTCCTTTCGACTTTACTATGCTTGGCTTAAAGAAATAAATCATTGAAACGCTTGACCAACATTATTTGTGTTTATTTGAAAAAGTTTATAGCCTAAAACGAGTAAGGCGTGTACACATGTTCAGTGCATAATATTGTTTGATTGTTTATGCATTTGTGTGGTTTTAACCCTGGCATGAGTTTTACAACATATGGTACAGCGACTACATAGTACAAGTTTACTTAATATTTTCATCTATTGAAACATTTCGTTCTTTCAACTATCTTGATAATTTCTGAATACGTCAAGTTAAACTTTCAATTGAAAATATTTTTATTCTGTCTACAAGTCGAACTTTGATGCCATAAAATGCACTAAATTGCTATTTTTTAATGGTTCGTTGAAACTTGTCCTTACGTCCATCAAGTTGAATAATCTTCCGACTTGATAAGAAACGTATTAATAAATATATAATTGAAACGTAATAATAAAATAATTAAAACTTTATGTATATTCCTTAACGATTCATATACAATCCTGGCAAACCAATTCGGGTTAATTTTTGAAATGCTAATTAGTTCTTGTAATGTTTATCTAAAAATATTGATGATAATGCCACCAACATCAACATCTATTGATGGTATAAGTTCAATGACTGGCTTTCCTTTCAAATTCCTCACCCAACGTCTTGTTAATAATAGTACAAGCTTTTAATATTAGAAAAATGTTTTCCAACGCCACAGTAGAGGTGCTTCATGTTACGGTTTAAACTTATAATTTACACCAATACATAGCCACAAAACAAGTGTGTGTTTCATTATTATTATTATTAAAGCACTTAAAGATTTTTTCATAATTAAAAAAAAAAAAAAAAAAGCGAATCAAATTATCAGTGAATGGTCATTATGATCAGTTTTTCAGTTGTCTCAATCATTTCAACAGTATCAGTTTGTTAAAGTTAAGCGGAAAGTGTGAAAATTTTTGTAGTTTATATTATTATATTAATAAATACTGGAAAACATGGTGAAAAATCGTAATAGAGAATTAAATGGTACTTAACTTGATTTTAAGCGCTATTTGAGTAGCATGCCTAGTGATTTTGATTATTTAAGAAAAAAGTCTCCTTCATGTGTATTATTGGCAAGCCAGATGTAAAGTTTGACGCTAACTTATTTTTAATGAATTTTTGTGACGAAAACGTGACAAACATTTCATGGTTGTCGATTTATACATACTTCTTAGATAATTACAACACAAATAACTTGAATTGTAGGCACATGTAACTTTATAAAAAGTATATCTTGAAACGAAGACCGTTTCTGTGTAGACAACCAATTTGTAAATGATGTGGTTGTAAGTGCAACTTAATTTATTTAATTTTAAAAAATAATGAAGACCAAATATCAGTTGTTTACGCTATATTACGCTAAACTTATTTGCAAAACTTTGAAGCTGGTCTTAAAGACTATATAAAGTATTCTGGATCAGCGTCAAATTCTAAGCTATGTCCGTCCCTTTGTTCATGCGTTTGTGTGCTTCTTGATAAAATGCTCGATTTTCAGTTCTAGGTTCTATCATATTAAGAGAAAACGTTCAAGTGCCACACCCACAATCGACCAAAATCGATATATTAGTCGCCAAAGTTAAGTTAAGAATTTGAAATTTGGAACATATTTATAATCAGCCCCTTTATGGATATTTGGGCGGGGTTGAATAATGTACCATAAACCATGTCTGGTTTAAAAGGCTACTTGTAAGTTGATATCAATTCAAATACTAGAAGATGACATAATTTGGTACGTGCCACGCCCACTATTTATATATAGATGTGGAGGGTATTTATGGCAGCCAAATGTAGCTGTCTTCCTTCCTTAATAATCAAATCGCATTCACTATATAAAATGATTTTAATGCAACCGCTTGCCCGCCCATAATCTTACCATTTATAGTTATGTTAAGATCAGCCTACTCATGTTATATATTCAGTGACATTGTTGCATTACCTTGTACGTTTTGCTTATATATTCAATAGCATTGGGGCATATGGATGGAGAGACAGATTTTCATTTAATGCTAAGCAGGTGTATGTTAATTAAAAACCTATATTTACTATGCGATAAATGAAAACATACACGCCCACTTTTAATTTTTTTGTACATACACAAACGAAAGTATCTATAAAGCTGTAAATTTAAAATTTAAAATTTTTGTAATTTATTGACCATGTCTTATGAGTATATTGACCCGCCCGGCAGCTACTCATTGCTGTTATCACTGATACATGCCTTAAATGTTAATTAGAGAAAAATTTTTATTACAAATATTTTTCCATTCAAACATTCAAAATATTTTATAGATTCCCTGTTCGGCATAAGGCACTTGCAATGTTTTCTATTATTTGGTGGTCTATCGGTGGCCTATGCGTTGCGAGTTAATCTATCAGTGGCGGTAGTTGCCATGACGGATAAAAATCATGCAAATCCTGATTTTGAGGTAGTTTTCTTATTGGATTTTTCCACTCAGTAATTATTTGAAAAGGTTTTTTGTGTTTATTGCAGGAATACTTGTGGACGGAGAAGACAAAATCTTTGGTATTGAGCAGTTTTTTCTGGGGTTATGTTTTTACACAAATACCGGGCGGTACATTGGCTCGTAAATTTGGTGGTAAAGCAATGCTTTTCGTAGGCGTTGGCATATGTTCGCTACTGACAGTGTTAACACCAATCTGTGCCCATTTGGGCGGTTGGCAATTGGTGTGCGCTTTGAGAGTTATACAAGGCCTATGTCAGGGCTTTCTATTCCCCTCCACACATACAATATTATCGAAATGGGCACCGGTAGAAGAGCGAGGCACTTTGGGTACATGCAGTTATTCCGGAGCTCAATTTGGTACGGTAGTAATGTTAGCTACCAGTGGCATAATGGCTTCCTCACCCTGGGGTTGGCCTAGTATATTTTACATATCGGGTGGTGTTGGTATCATATGGTCTGTGGCCTGGTTGATATGGGGAGCCAGTTCACCTGAAGAGTACAAATCGATTACGGCGGAAGAAAAGAAGCTCATTGAGATGTCGTTAGGTGAAGCCAATAAGCCGGCTGAAACTAATAAGCCTGAAATGAAAACACCTTGGTTGAAATTTGTTACATCGGTACCATTTCTAGTGCTTACTTTAGTGCATTGCACACATAACTGGGGCTTTTGGACTTTACTTACAGAAATACCCTCTTATATGAAAAATATTCTTGGCATGGACATTAAAAGGAATGCTCTACTATCCGCTTTACCTTATGCAGCCATGTTTGTACTCAGTTTTGTGTTTTCTGCTTTACAAGCCGTACTGAGCAAACGTCAGTGTATACGCTTATCTGTTAGCCGTAAACTATTCAATTCGATTGGTCATTGGATACCCATGATAACTTTAGTGTTGTTGGGTTATGTGGGTGCTGCACAAACCAACTTGGCCATCGCTTTACTTACCATAACCGTGGGCATTAATGGCGCCACCTATTTAGGCTTTCAAGTGAATCATATCGATTTATCACCAAATTTTGCCGGCATATTAATGGGTATTACCAATTGTGCCGCCAATATAATGAGTATTATAGCACCGCTTATTGTTGGTTTCATTGTAACTGATGAGGTTCGTATTGAATTTATACATGAATGTATTAAAAATGAGTAAAGTTGTAAAAAAATCTTTTCCATCTTGTAGAAGGATCCAGCTCAATGGCGCATAATATTCTTTATAGCGGCCGGGTTCTACTTATTGGGCAATTTAATGTTTGTTATATTCGGCAGAACCAGTGTACAGCCGTGGAATGATAATGAAGACAAATGCTTACCGCAGAGACAAAGTGTGGTTTTACAAATGGAATCGCAGCGTTAGTAAAATATTGGAAAAAAAAGAAAAAAAAGAAAAAATTCATGTAAAGACCTTTACCATTTCGACCCAAGTCATCTGATGCCATATTAAAAATAATATTTGAATTTGAATATTTGAAATTATTTGTAAGTTGTAGCATTGTAATACCCTTAAGTTTTAGGTTGTATATATAGGAAGTGGCATTTTTAAAAATATTAGACAAGTATAAATAATGTGTCAAAGTAAAATTAAGTTAATTAGTAATTAATGATAATAAATGAAAATGAAAATATTGTATGGCGAGACAACATTTTAATTCTGCACACTTCTACAGAGAAACCTGACCTGACATATACGAGCACAAAAGTGTTTTTGATGATCTACCTAATATTTGATATAAAAATACATCTTTTAGTTGTTATTGACAGTTTATTTTTTTCTTTAATTGCTATTTATTATATATTTTCATCTGATAAATTGCTAAAAATATATGATAAATATCAATTGAATAAAAATTTTAATTTTGTTTAAATACAATATATTTTATATGCATTTTCATACTTTGAGAATCACTGTTTTAAAAGTAAATTTTTTCACCCCTAAAAGTATGCCTAAATTTTTTTTTAAATAAAAGTTTTTTTTTTATGAAATAACACCATTTTGTTTGGTTCGGTTTGACTCTGGTATAGATGGATTTGTTTTTTCTTATTGGGGTTGTTTGTATATATATACAATACATATATAGAAAACGTAGAGAATTTGCGAGAGCAAACTGAAAATATAGTGTTTAGAAATGAAAGTGGGCCTTGCCAGCCACGTTAGTGTGTTGTGTTTCACTTTCCTTTCTAATGATTTTAATTGCACTTTAAACTTTTGTTTTTGTAAACTGTACCCATATACACTATATATACATATGTACGTGCAATTTGTCACCCACATCACCCACAATATTTTCGTTTTTAATTATCCTCCGAAATAAAAACTTTCTATTCATATAAACATAACCAAAGTATTCATTGTATTATCAGTAACGAAGTTAAGTAAGATCAACGTACTCAATAATATCTCACGTATACGTATGCGTGATGTGTAGAAGAATAACGTTTTTTTTTTTTTATTTTTTTCAATAAATAATTGGTACCTTATCAATATTATTATTTTCTTCTGTAACTATATAAACAGCAAGTTAATGGGGCAGATGAAAAACATGAAGAAGAAAGAACAGTAGTCTAGATAACATATTTTCAGTAGACACATAATTAATTTAATAAATTATGGCGTTTCACTTATTGTTCACATACAAAGTCGTATATTTGACTTAATACTTTAATAAAAGTTAACATTTGTACAAAGGAGTTTAAGAAGGGGAGGTTTCTTATGAATTATGCAGAAATGAAGAACAAGAAAACAAACTGAATATGGCTGAGGCAGAAACCTCTACATTTACATACATAAGTACAATCATGGGCGCGTCATGAACATGATTACGTCGTTTAAGCAAGAGGATAAGCTATGCAAGTGAAATTTGTTATAAATATTTATAAGCACGCCATTCATTGAAGTGAAATTAAAGGACATGGTCGCGGATAATAGACGTGAACACAATTTCCAAGAAAAACCCGTACTCAACCGGAAAGTCCGTCTAACAGCTGATGTGTAATACGTACAATTATCTACCTGCCACGCCCATTATTTGTGTAAAATTTACTTTTGCTACTTGTTATTCACAAAATTAAGGTAAATACATAACTTCTGTAATGCGTTGCAGTACAAATTTGCAAATCTTTTGTGAAATCATTTCTCATTTCAGTTTAAAACACATCGCTACGTTTATTTGGGATACAAAAAAAAAACAATGTGTTTATTTTTTTAAATAAAAACAGTTTATATAAGAATATTATTATTTTTGTGTACAGTCGTAAACTTTTATTGTGCTTACAATCTAAATTACAACAATTATATATATATCATATATTCACCCGGAAATTGTCACCATCATAACTTATGATAGTTTCCTTTATATTGAGATTTTTGCATGCAAGTTAAATTGTACCTACGATTAGAAATTGTTATTGTTGTTATAAATATATAAGTGCAGTGTTTACGTTAGAGTGTTTTTATCTAAAAGTAAGATTTGTCAACACATCACATGTAATAATATTGTGATATGTGTTTGTGCGTTAATGTGATTATTATGATGATGACGTCATTTAATAGTTTATTAGGCCTAAATATAAGGCAAAGAGTATGTCAAAATGTAATCTGTCTGTCTGTCCGCCATGTATGCGTTGTCTTTTGGGCGAAGAACGATTACTCTTACAGCTAATCGGTTCGTATTCCTCCCCACAAAAAGCCATACATCAAAATAAGTCTGTAAATATAACGAAAATCCCCTTTTTTCCTAATTTTAATAAAATTTTGCTGCATAATCGTTAATTGCTTAATAAAAAACCTTTTCTTTACATAGTTTTTTTACATCGCATTACAGCTAAAATAATTGCTGCATACTTTGTGGAAGTAAGCAGTGTAGGGTAATAAATAATTGGATAGTACGTACTATAATATTGTTACACGTTTTTTTTTTGTTTTTTTTTTTTAATTTACAATAACAGGAATTACAAGAGTGCTGTTCTTTTTGTATAAAAAAATTAACATAAATTTGTCTCGTGTGATATGTTTACAAACTTATATTGTAGACAGTGAGTGACAACAACCGAAAGCTAACAAATAATATAATTTACCACATTAATACACAAACTGATAACAGCTTGTGTAAATTTTTATATTCCTTCAAAAGAAAATAAAGAGAAACCCTCACGATTTCTCTTATCTTTCCAAAGCAACAGTTGTCAAATATTACTTGAATCCCGTAAAGACCACGCCTCTATTTTATAAGCATCATTATTTTATTCAAAGCCTTAAAGTGGTAAGTATCCCAGATTGAGTCAACTTTTTTTCTTGTTTAAGATTTAGAAGTTTGAGTGAATAATGAAAACTGGAATGATTTCGATACAGCTGAAAAATCTTACGCTACAACGAGTATCTACTGTATATTCTTATAGATGAGAGCCGCAGTGGTGAAGACAAAGAGAAACTGTACTAAGATAAGAGTTACGTCCTATTACTCTCAACGCATTGTTTTCAAATTAGGGCAGAGTAACACATTCAACAAGTTTCACTTCACGTCTCCACTATTACAACCCTAGTACCCATAATGGAGCCACGCATTAATAATTTTTATACAATACAATAACAGCAGGTAGTTAAGTGGTTATGGGCTGGAAACAAATAATGCTCACGCTTATAAACTATACTCCACTCCACTAATACTGACGCTAAGTACAGTACTGATGACTGGCTACGGCTATAGCTCTGGCGGCTATACGTTACGATAACACAACACACAAAGCAAAAAAGTTATCAGAGGCAATGATTAGTAAGTGATCTCTCCTTGTAAAGCACGCGCACACTGTGGTATAAAAGCATTGTGAACGCTCTTAACTTAAATAGTCATCCAATGCCGTATAGTTTCGTCTAATAAGCGGTGTGAGAAAAAAATAAATAATTTAATGAATTAATATTTAAAAAATTATAATAAAAAATTTCATGCAATTTAAAAAAATTAATAAAAAAAAAAAAAAATTAAAGCAAAAAACTTTTTCACATACCTATACGTACCTTATATATCGGTATATATGTATATATGTTTATACTTATTTTTATAGTACAAGTAAATAAAAAAAACTGGTGAAAACGAAAACAACAAAGAGTGATAAAGTGAAGTGTGTACGTATAAAACGCTGCCTTTATTTTTATTTTTTTTTTCTTAAATATTTCGTTTCGTTCAATGATATTGGTTTAGAAGATCTGCCGGACTTAATTAATGCTCCGCCGGCACATGTGCGATACCCAAGTGTAGTGAGTTGTGTGTGTGATTGAAAAAAAGTAATAATAATAATTCCATTAGAAACGTGCATTTCTTTTTCCATGCAATATTCAAGTCAGTAATACATTTAGTAAGAAAAATTGTGATATTCTTATTAAGTGATTGTTGGGCAGAATGGTGAAGAATCGTCGATTCGATGAAAGTATGTATATATTCATATATATTTCTATTACTTCATTTAATGCGTCGTACTAGTGAGTAGCGTGTCGTTGGGAGCCAAGTTACTATTTTTCTCTTATTTAATAAACAAATTTATTCATCTTTGGACAAGGTGGGGCAAACATTGAACAATTTTGCATTAATTTCTTAAGAAAACATGTTTATACTTGATGTGAAACGAAATGATTATTAACAAAGTAAATACTCAACGAAACTGAGCGACATTTGCGAGTACAATTAAATCGCTTTCGTATTGGCAAAAATGATACCCTACACAAATTAGTGCAGATGTTGGTTTTATGCCAACTTTTTATACACCAATCAATTTAGAATCACGCTCTAAAGCGATTTAATCATGTCTCAATGTCTATGAAATTTTGCACCTAGACTTCAGACAATGAAATTTTGATAAAAGTACGACTACTACCCTACTCTTCTTAACGAAAATTCGAATTTCTATTACTTTTTCAGAAAAGTTGAATTGAATTGATTTGGACTCGAGCAGACCATTTTTCAATTCCTTTTTTATATAAATGTTTTTCAAATATAAAAAAAGTCTTGGAGTTTTCAAAATCTTCTTATAATTCTAAAATTCAATTATTTTAAGATTAAACCACATCGAAATCTTTTCAAAATCTTCCGGATTTTTCCAAAAAGTGTTTATTTTTTTATAAAATTTGAACTAGTTCTAACTTCGGATGCTTGTAAGTAAGTTATGATGCTGATTTTATTTAGTACGGTTGGAACTGAATAGTGTAGAGCTTGACTTATAATTAAAGCAAAATATTTTCAGTTTTTATTTTAACGCTTAACTAAAATGTGATTCGGAAGTTCTAAAATTTTTTCATGAAATTAAATTAAGGCATAGAATAGAAAACAAACTCAACATGCATTTAGCAGGAAATGAGAAAGAACGTAAATTTCCGCATAAAATTTAAGCAATGTTTTAAAAATATATTTTTGATAACAAATATAGAAAAATAATAATATTTTGTCACAAAAACAATCACGCTGCATAAGCGTGCTTTTCTTTTTACGAAAAAAAAGAAAAAATATGTCAAGTTTGAGTGTTTTTTTTTTTTTAACAGAAACAAACAACTTCTCCCGCATACATCTTGCGCATATAAGGCATATTAAAATGGCTACAAATACGCCTACATTATCATATATTTTGAATATTTTTATATTATTTGTATATAGTCCCTCTATAAAATGAATAAAAATATATAATTTTTACGATATTGTGCTTTCGTAAGATGCGACAATAAACAAAACAAATACGTGTGTATAATTAGATCGTTACACACAATAAGTGTATATGGCGCGTAATTATTTCTCGACAACCACGCAGAGATAATTCGGGTTTTGTTAATTTTGTAAACATATAATGAAAAGAAAGTCATATATATATATATCGAGTGATATCAAAATTTTAGCTCGGTATTCAAATTTTGAAAACTCAGTCCTGCATTGAGTTAAGTTTTCAATTTTTCCATCTTAATCTCCCCATAAGATGGCGGGTTTTTCATCTTTAGTTTTTTTCATTTTTATACTGAATTTTTTTGAAAATTTTGCTCAAGATTTTTTCAACTTTTAGGCAAAAATGTACCATAGACTACCGAACCGATGATTAGTTAATCTTTTATAAATTTTGGTTGTGATTATGAAGAAGTGTACTGTGGAAGGTTATTAACTGAAATTAGTTCAAGTGTAATCTTACTTGTTAAATAAGTAATTGTATGCATTTTATTAATCATGTCTTTAAACTGCAATTAATGATTGTAAATAATATTTTTGAAGCAGTTTGAGTGGAGTGCAGTTACTAAATGATTTGAAGGCTATAAATTAAGTTGTTTAACAAAAAGTGAAATTTGTTATATTACTGCACATATTGATCGTTCAATACTATTAAGGTTTGTTCAAATACTTTGAAACCACAATATCTATAAATTAATCACTTTACAATAACTTATCGTTGATGGCTACTGGTATTTTATTGTTCCAAAATATTGACAAATTAGTCTCCCTTCTGTTAGACTTATTTGTTTTATTTATTTTTTTTTTTTTAACAAACGTATGGTACGTTTATAAAAAAAAAAAAAATTTTTTTCAATATCTTAATCTTATCTGTAAATTTGAAGCACACAAAAGCTTCCAATGAAATTATAAACAAATTATTTGTTATTAGGTTAAATAAACACGTGTAATGACAAGTTGAATATTTTTCCAGCACTTCACTTATGTAGAGACATTATTGATAAAGAAAACAAAAACAAGATACAGATAAATTTGTGATCGAGCACCTTAAAAGTCCAGACACAAACGATTATGGCGTTAAGTAAAGTAGTCTGGAATTATCGATTGTCAAAGTAATGTGTAGTAGTTAAACGGAAGTGAAGCGTACTTTGATCGAGTGAACAACTTTTTTAAATGAAGACTACATCTGGTATGTTAACTAATATATTGGGCAAACTTATTAATATTTTTGTAGAAAACAAACTAGTGACGAACGGTGTTTAAAGTTTGTGTGGATGTGTGTAACTTTTAAAAGACAAATGCCATACTAACCTTCAATTATACTGATCGATTTAGAATGGAAATGAGAATCAATTTCCATGTCCCTATGTCTGTCTGTCTGTCTATTAAGTTTGTGCGCAAGCTACAGGTCGCATTTGTTTATGAAATTTGGTGCAATGACATTCATTGGCTTAAAGTAGAACCCTATTACAAATGGACCGGATCGGATCAATTCAAAATCTTCTTCTTAACCTATTTATTCGATTTAACAAAGTTTTACACCGTTTTTTGGTGAGTTTTTCAGGAACTAATGAATTCCTTTCAATGTCATTTCATAAAGTTACAATCAATATTTCGCTTGAATTGCGTCATTGTCTACATATTGGATTCACTTATCAAGAAGTTTGTATATATTTTTGTACACCACTACTCGGCCTTCAAAACAAATCAAAAAGAAATGAAGAAATAATTTACATAATTTCGTTAATATGTACGAAAATAAACGCATAAAGAGTTATCTGCAATTGTGTAATTGCTTTTCGCTCAATTTTGTTTACAATGATTTGAGCGCTTATCACGTGAAAGTTATTATTAAGTAAGCAATATTATCAACTTCTAAAGGGGTATAAACGTTTTAGTTTAAATGAGATCCCCTTTTATATGTCCATCCATCCATCTGTTTGTCTGTGAAACTTTGAACCGAGTTCTGTTATAATCTCATTTACCCACAAGGTAGAATTCCATCAGAGATTTATTCGCTCACGCATCCTAAAATCCATTTTTGAGCTTAAACTTTATATTTGTTTATTATTTATAGTGTAGCACCGAATATTTCATAGGTTATTGGCGTTTTTTCTAATAGTCTCTTATGGCCTTTCACAGGTTGTTGACAAGACTGCCAGGCAATAGGCAATTTGCCAAAATGTCAAGAATTAAGTAAATATTGGCACCCACCAATGCTTACAACTGCACACCTACACAGACACATGTATACAGTTGTATATTATATATCAGCAGCTGGCTGGTTTAATTGTTTATTTTTCTCTCAAGTCTTCAAGAAAGTTTCTTTCTAATAATTAATCATACTTAAGTAATCTTCTTATAGAGAAACTTACTTAAGCGAGCATGTTGAGATTTTATCTTTTATGGGAAACTAAAAATAACTTTAAGTGTACAGTTTTGTTGTTGTTGTTGTTGTTGATCTAAACGCTCAAACTTGTACTTTGATTATAAACGTACATATAACCATAAACGTGCAAGAGTTTGTATCTTGTTGTCTACAACAGAACCAACAACACCAACAACACCAACAACAACAACATTATAAACGTTTTATCGATTCGTTATGTTATCATTTATTAATAGTATCCTATAACTGAAATGCTCACGTGCAATCACCTAAACATCATACATATATGTGTTGCATATATTAGCAGTGTAAGCACATGTACAAAAAACATGTTTAACAAACTGGACTGATGGCCTAGCAAATGTTATTCCATTCATACATGTTGTTGTTTGTATATAAACCACCTTCAGATCATTTTGTGGAAACGTGTGCAACACCTACAGAGAAGGCTTTGAGACTTAATAAAAATTTTGATTAGCATAAAAAAATATGTCGATTCTATCGTGTCAGTATATCCTTCCGAATGTGATAAATATAATACCGGTTGCAAATATTTGAATATAAACATAAAACTTGGATTAATATCAAAATCGAACATAGGACATGCTTACGGTTCGAACAAAAGCAACTTTCAAAGAATGAGATTTTCAAAAAGGACACGCCCACTTTTATTCAATTTTTAACACTTTTGTTATATATTTAATAAGTTTTGTTTTTAACAAAAATATTGAACGACATCTCCGTAATTCGCATTATATATGCGATCATAAATTTAATTTTATTTCATTTCACTAAGAGACGGTGGGTACCGAAGATTTCACTTGAATCAAATATAGAATTATGTACGAGTATATTGCTAATCCACCTGCCTCTTGGTATGTTATTATGTCTACAAATAGAAGATGCCTCTTTGCAAACACGCTACCCCTTTGCAGATCAGTGTTTTAATGATACAAAGTACAAGCGTTAAGAAATTGCTCAAAATAGTGCTACTTCAAAACTATCTACAGTCCACAGTACCATTCGCATAAGTACAATGATACATGTATGCTTTGCATTAATATTTTGTCAGAAACAGTGTGGATGGGTATTTCACTGTGCGGCTCCAACTAAATATTAGAATTATTCTATTTATATCCTGCACCACGTGTGACAGAGAGTATATTAAGTTTGGGCGGATGTTTGTAACTCCTAAACGGCAAGTGGCACAAACGATTCAAAGTTTGAATCATTTTAACTATGGCTGTTTGTCCATCTGTCTGTCCATGTAAGTTTGTGGTAGATATTTTTAGATATTTTTATGAAATTTAGTAGAACAAGAATATGTATTAATACAGAGAGAAATGCTATTGAAAATGGACCGAATCGAATAATTTTTAGAACCCCTCCTCGTATAAGGTTCTATTATAATAAAAGTGGTTATAAGGCAAAAAATTAATATATTTTGAGAAAAATTTTGTGAAAAATAACTAATTATCGATCGGAGTATTCTTAGAACCATTTTCCATTTAATCATACATATTTCACCAAGGGTCTTGCCTTGCGCTTACTGACATAACTAAACTAATTGTATTATAATTTGTAAGGTTAAGGGGTGTAGGGTGTAATCTGTTTCTCATTCATAAACGATATTACACTCTCAGACACTTAATCTTAGAGAGTGCAATAATAATGCATAAGAAGCATAAAAAATGTTAAATGAATAGGAATGGTTATGAAATTCCCAAGTATTTGAATAGATACACAGAAAGTGTTACTGAAATTGTTACAGATGGCTTTATGTTAAATCGTTTGGATGTTACAGATTATATAATATCCATGGACTGGTAAAGCAAGAACAAAACTTATGATTAATTTTAGTAAAGAACAAGTTAGTGTTCATCTTTCTCTTAATAATGTAACACAAACGTTCCCCACAAAAAGACTCTCTTCATACTTCCTACACCCATATACAATAAGTAAAGACACATTTTAGATCATGTGTTAGTTGTAGATAAAAATATTTGTAAGGTTGTTGTGTAACCTTTGAACGCGTTAAGTTTTTCGGCTCACAAACACGTGCTTTACACTGGTCTTTCATTCATATGCGTTTGTCTCTCAACCAGCGATCGGCAACGTAAAATTCTATATTCACACAAGTTATAAGAATGTAAGCTTTTCAACGACGAAAAAATATACTTATCCACCTAAATTTTTGGAAGAGTTATGATAGTTAAACTATGTATTGAAGAGAACAACTTTACTGGACGCACCAACAAAAGATAATTAGGTTTAGTTGTGCCCAATGTAATTGGACGATTTTTACTTTGTTGTCATTTTTATCTCAATGCTATATATAGCAAGGCGCACAAAAACGGCGATTTTCAGACAATAATTTCTATCAAAATTTCGATAGTAATTGACCAGATGCAAGTTTGAGTTTTATTAGCATTCAATGACATCTTCTGTGATGATTTCAAACTACCATGCAAAGCATCCTAGGAAGTTTTGATAGATGTCAAAAAGTCTTTATACTTTTGGAATTTTATAACTAGGATACAAAAGATTGCCAAACGCTGCTCTCAGTCAAATTATTCCTTTCCTTCATTTATATTTGCTTTGAATAAGTGGACTTTAGACTGTATTAATGCATGACCCCTCGTGATATACTTGTATTGATAATTTGAGGAAGACATGTCCGACTTAATCAGTCAGATAAAATAAATTAAATTCATGCCCAAAATTGACAAAATTTTCTCACTTTCATAAACAGTGTCTGCAAATTTTTGTTGTTGTTTTGTTTTAACAGAAAAATATACGTGTGTGGTTTTGATTTTTTAAATTGAATCACCGCACTTGGGCTCGCCAACATTTTGTACAATTTTTAAGATCACTTGAAATATTTATACTCTGCATCACTTGTTGCAAATGGTATGTTAAGTTTGGGCGGATGTTTGTAACTCATACATGGATAAAGATATTATTACACGTTTTGTTTCTGAATCACCTTTGGGATTGATTTATTCATGTCCGTCTGTCCATGTGTTCATGTAAATTCCTTCCCTTCCCTTTTAAATAATAATGATAATGACTGACGTTTACTTCGATACTAACCCACTTATAGAAATACATGATGTAGGGTATTAAATGATTGGCCTTGACCGACACTTGTTTTATTATTTAATTTTTACAAAACTAATTTCACTTTCATTCCTTTCATAATTTGTTTTTTGCAGGTCCACTTATTGGCACCCGCCATATACAATGTTTACTGTGTTTTTGTTGCCTTTCATTGTGTTATGCTCTGCGTGTTAATTTATCCGTTGCCATTGTGGCCATGACCGATAAGAATGCCACAAGAAATGATATAGAAGTAAGTTCAAAACAATCACTGCATAGTTTATAATTAATTATCATTAACGATGCGATTTGTTTTATTATGGTTTTTTCTTAAAGGAATTCGATTGGGATGAAGGCACTAAATCTTATCTGTTAAGCAGTTTCTTTTGGGGTTACATATTTACTCAGATACCCGGGGGTCATATAGCTCAGAAATATGGTGCTAAAACAATTCTATTAATTGGTATTACGTTGTGTTCTCTACTCACCATACTCACACCACTGGCCGCCTCTGTAGGAGGTTGGAAACTGTTATGTGCAGTGCGAGTAATGCAAGGCCTACTGCAGGGTTCTGTTCATCCCGCTACGCATGCTATGTTGGCGAAATGGGCGCCGGTAGAGGAGAGGGGCACTTTGGGTACATTTTGTTATTCGGGTGCTCAGTTTGGCACCGTTTTAATGTTGGTGGCCAGTGGCTACATAGCTGGCTCTTCGGCTGGCTGGCCAGCAATATTTTATATATCCGGAGCTATGGGTTTTATATGGGCCATATTTTGGTTTCTATTTGCTGCCAGTACACCCGCCGAACATAAACATATAACAGCTGAAGAGAAGAGTATGATTGAGACTAGTTTGGGGGAAGTGGAAAATAAAGCTCATAAAACTGGTCCCACACCGTGGTTACAAATCTTCACTTCACTACCATTTTTATCGCTAATAGTCGTCCATTGTACGCACATGTGGGGCTTTTGGACTTTACTGACGCAAATACCCAATTACATGAAAAATATATTGGGTGTGGATATAAAAAATAGCGCTTTACTGTCATCGCTGCCATATGCTGTTATGTGCGTGCTGTCAATTTGTTTTATTTACTTATCCAAAGTATTGGCCCGCTTGGATAATATTTCCTTAACGTTCAATCGTAAATTCTTCAACAGTATTGGTCACTGGATACCAATGATCTCGCTTATAGCCTTGGGTTATGTTACCAAAGATCATGCTTTGTTGGCGGTAGTGCTATTAACACTAACTGTGGGTATTAGTGCCGCCACTTATTTGGGCTTTCAAGTCAATCACATTGACCTTTCGCCAAATTATGCCGGCACGCTGATGGGCATTACAAATGGCGCGGCCAATATTATGAGTGCGATTGCTCCTTTAGCCGTGGGCTTTGTAGTTAAAGATGTGGTAAGTTGGATTCTATAATATTGAAAATATTTGTAAATGAGTAAATGAGTTTTCTTTATTTCCAACAGACAAATGTACACGAATGGCGAGTGGTGTTCTTCATAGCGGCCGGTTTCTACTTTATTGGCAACTTTTTGTTTGTACTTTTGGGTAAAACAGCAGTACAATCATGGAATAGCTGCGAGGGTGCTTTAACAACGCGCTGGAGTTTAGCCGGTGATATTAAAGTAGGTGCAGAGAAACTGCCAACTGATACTAAAGACTTATGCTAGCCTTAAAGGAAGAAGACATCAGGTCTTGGCAGTTTTCCGCTAAATTAGAATTTGTTAAATTCATAATAGTTTAGTCTGTAGTTGTGCGTATATGTGTAAAAGTCGTTTATTATTAAAAAGATAAAGTTATTTTAATCTAGTTTATAAGGAAGAATTATTACATACCATACACATGATAAATGAAATGAAGTGAACAGTTTTTCGTTTGTTGTAAGAACTATTTTAGTAGTATTACCAAATTTTTTATTATATGCCGTTAAGTCACTGCTCTAACTTACTCACCTTGTCAACCGTTAAATGGATAATTTAAGAGATTAAGGAAAAGTGTTGTTATTACAATGTTTTTTGTTAGAGTGTCTTATTCAATAATAAGTTAAACAAAAAAAAAAAAAAAATCGACTGCACTACAAAATGAAAGAGAAAATATCGTTAAAAATAAAAAACAGTGCTAATTTTATATGAAGAGAGTATAGTGCCTTTCATTTCATTTTAGCTTTATTTAGTGGACTACTACTCTAAAGGTACAAGAAAAAAGAGTCCAAGATTCAAGGTCAATGAAATGTTCCTTCGAACAATAAGCGATTTTTTCTTATTTATCAACTTGGATAGCTATAGCAAACACACAAGTATAATGAACATTCCAAAAGGTTGTCGTCAAGTCATTCGTAGTCGTAGTACAGTAAGTTATTTACGACATTTTTAACGGTTATCCAACGTACAGTGGTGCCAGTTCATTGAAAGAAACAGTGGAATAAGAGAAACCGAATGAAATGGTAGGAAATGTCAACAATTGAAAATGAAACCAGGGAACGAAATTAACGATTACAAATTTATATAGAAAGTAAAGAATTTGATGTAAATATATTTGAATCCTCTATGGTCCCCATAACAAATAGAAATGAAAACCTTTGCGACCTTTTTTATTACACACAATGGTAAAATGTGGTATTTTTCGCTACCATCCAAGTTTGAACTGTTGTAACACTGCGAAAAATTTACGGAGAAGAAATCCTACCGTCTCACAATTCGTATGGATGTAGAGTTTTAGGCGTGTTTCATATTGAGTCGAATTAAATCGTGTTTCTCTAACATACTCTCAAAATATGCTCATTTTTATAGTAATACGTTTAAATCATTACAAATTTGAACTGTGATTAATATTAAAATTCCGATAAAGAAATTTTTTTGAAAAACTTTTTTTTTTGGTTTTACCTTTTTTGAAAAAAAAATCCCAAAAAAATGAAAAAATGTACAATTGCACTCAAACTTAAGGGAATTAATTTCTGAAATTTCATTGAAAAATATCAGGAATTGCGAATTTTTGCCATATAATGATCTTTCGTTGTATTTTCCCTATAATGCAAGGTTCGAACTCCCGTTATTTAAAACAAATTTTAAATTTAGATTAAATCATTTTTTTTTTCGATCAAACAATTTTTACAAAATTAATGTAATTTTTTTAAATACAATCGCCCACTCTAATAATGGTTACTCTTGATCTAAACACTTTTTCGATCACACATAATCTTTTTTTTATAATCTTTAATTTTAGCCGTTACACATATTCTTTCTCCAAATAAAACAGCTGAGAGTTTGTTGTTATTTACGAATGTAGTACTAATACAACCCAAGAAACAGACACTTGTTAAACACTTTGTTTACTTCTTAGATACATTCCAACTGAATACTCAACAAACCCATAGTACTAGTACATACATACACACAAACATGTTTATATATAAGATAAAAAATGGTGGTAGTTTATCTTGTTTTGCTATCCTGTCTGCGTCATCAATGCAATATTTTTTCTCGCGAGTGAAAACAATCGAAATGTTTTGTAAAATTTATAAAATTTAAATAGTTATTAAATAATTTAATAAGATATTAATTTTGAGGATAAAGTTTATGTAAATTGTTAAGTTATACGTTGAAATTATGGTTTTGCGTTATGATAGTTGCCAGCATACAGGCTATCAACAAATAACGGCTGCTGGTACACCATCAGGTGAGAGAATAAATAATATAATAAGAAATATCAATGTACGTCCTTCCAACAGGACCCCGTTTTGGAGTGAGACACGTACAATGCATTTTGGTGTTTTGTGGTTTAGCTGTAGCGTATGCCTTGCGTGTTAATTTGTCTGTAGCCATTGTGGCCATGACGGACAGGAATGCTACAAATCCTGATTTTAAGGTTGGTTTGGTTTTGCTTCTTTGTCAGTGTAAAACAGTAAATATTCTGCCGTTTATCCTTCAGGAGTTTAACTGGAATGAAAGCACAAAGTCTTACCTCTTAAGCAGTTTCTTTTGGGGTTATGTGATTACTCAAGTACCAGCTGGTTACTTATCACATAAATATGGAGCAAAGTATACATTCCTCTACGGTGTAGTGATATGCTCCATGTTAGCACTACTGACACCTTTTATAGCAGAAATTGGTGATTGGCCATTTGTGTTGGCATTACGCGCATTGCAAGGCCTCTCTCAAGGCATGATATTCCCTTCAACGCATACATTTCTAGCAAAATGGGCACCTGCCGTAGAACGGGGGCGTCTTGTAACCTATTGTTATTCGGGCGCTCAATTTGGTACAGTGATCATGTTGTCGATAAGTGGTTTCATAGCCTCCTCATGGATGGGCTGGCCCAGTATATTCTATGCAAGTGGTGTGGCTGGTTTGGTATGGTCGGTTTTCTGGTATTTATACAGTGCCAGTCGCCCGAGTGAACATCCCCACATAAGTCAAGCTGAGCTTCGACTTATAGAAAATGGAAATACGGAAATGCGTAATTTGGATGCTGATCAGCGTTTTGAAGTGGCCATTTTTAAAACACCTTGGCTGCGCATATTTACCTCGGGACCATTTTTAACGCTTATATTTGTACACTGCGCCAACAATTGGGGTTTTTGGACATTACTCACAGAGATTCCCACGTTTATGAAAAACATTTTAGGTTTGGACATACAAAGCAATGGACCCTTATCCGCTTTACCCTACTTAGCTTGCTTAGTACTGTCGTTTGTATTTATATTTGTGGCTGATATACTAAATCGTGACAGTGTGATGCCTTTAAGCTTTTCGCGTAAACTCTTCAACACTTTGGGCATGTGGATACCGATGATAGCGTTACTGGGTCTGGGTTATATAACCACAGGCAATAAAATCAAAGTGGCTGTCACTCTATTAACAATAGCGGTAGGTGCGAACGCTGCCACCTATTTAGGCTTTCAAGTCAATCACATTGATTTGTCACCGAACTTTGCTGGCACTCTGATGGGTATTACGAATTGTGCAGCAAACATTATGAGTATTATAGCACCGTTAAGTGTGGGACTAATTGTTACTGATGAGGTACATTTTCCCAATTTCTATTGATGTTTATTTTACGTTTCTTTTCTTTTTATGTAGAAAAATCCTTTACAATGGCGTATTGTATTTTATATAACAGCAGCATTTTATTTTTTTGGCAATTTACTATTTATAATATTCGGGCGCACCAGTCCTCGTATTTGGAATTATCCCGAAGATTATGAAGATTACGATACGGCAAGTGTTAATACGAGTAATATTAATGACATGGACAATAATTTTGAAACTCAACCCCTGCAACCATCTGTAAATTCGTCTTGAGATTTCCATTTTAAGCATATTTTATATATAATCGTTTGGTTATTGCTATATATAAAGGGTGATAATAATTTTGAATAACGGAACAAAGGATGCATAAGTGTCCGCGAAACAAAATTATATTTTTAATATCTGTTTACAAAACTATAAAATCTCACTTGAACACGCTTATAAACATATTTACTTAAGAAGGCTTATAGCTTACACGTCTCTTATATTGTTCCAACCAATGACGCTTTCTTTTACGCAAGTGAAAAAAATTTATTTGATTTAAGCTGAAAAAGAATTGTAAGATATTATTTACATTTGCTCCGATTGTGATTGGCGACGTGACATGTGTTTTTGAAATTCTACACCGGAAAATTTTTTTTGGAATTGAGGGCGTGTCCATTTTAAGAAAGACGATTCTGATCTGCAATTGAAGGTGTGGTTGACCCATTCCGCTTAATTTAATACATGTCTGGATAAAACTTTACATCAATAGCTCAATTTTTGTGACTGCGAAAATGTCAATGATCATATTATTCGAGCAAATGCAACATCACAGCCACAGTTAGCTATGGCTTACAAGTTCCTTGTCTCCAGAAATTCTAATCTAATGTTGTGATTTATTAGAGGAAGAAAAACCGCTTCATTTTAGATTATGTTTTAACTTTAGTTTTACTTACTAATAAACATTGAATTTTATTACATTTTCTTTTATATTATTATGCATACGTACACAACTATATATATATATATGTAAAATACAATTATACAAATAAACTTACACTAAAAATATATTATATATTTCATATAATGGTTCGTGGTTGAAGTGATCTCGAAAGCAGTTGTGTTTCTTCTAAGAAATGACAATATTTTTGCCTTTCGTATTATTTAAAAGTAAAGCTAAAAATTAACATTTTATGAAATATTATTTTGTATATGTATATATGTATACTGAAGTTGTCCTGAAGAAATAAATAAAATTTGACAATAAAAAGAAATTATAAGTAAAGAGATAATAAGAAAATGTTGTAAGAAAATTCGTGATATAATTGTTTACGGCGTAAAGTTTGCAGAGAGCAAACTTCTTTCCCCTTTCTTGTTGTCGCGATATTGACATTTTAATGACTATATTACTTTTCCTTAAAGCAAACTTGTATACTATGTATATTATAGCCTAAAAGTACACTCTAAGAAATGATAATTTTGTCACTGTTGTAACATCGAGAATATTCGGGTTCTTCTTCTTATCACATTATATCTTCACCTTGTTTGTTGTATCTCTGCTTTCCACTTTTAATTAAGTTTATGATTAGCTGGAAGATCATCAGATTTTAAGCAACGCCCTCTATAACAAATTTCAGCTTCCGACGTCGGTTCTATCATTGTTTGTGATGTGGCATATATTATTTGTTCCATAAGTTGTTTATGAAATTCATGTTTTTCTTCAGGTGTCATTGAACTTTCCAATAAAGGAGTTTCTGTAGTAAAAGGGCCTGTTGTTGTCGATTCCGGTTTGATTCGTATAATTTGCTTATATTCTTGACGTGGTTTATTGTTAGCAGTCAAAGCAGGCGTTATTGCCGAATCCTCAGATTCCTCAATTGCAAACAAATCCTGCAATTGTTTTTTCACCTCAGAAAATAAACTAGGCTCTATAACTAAGTCATCATCCCCTCTGAACGTATCCATACGTCTAGTGGCACTTTCTTGTCGTTGAGGAGCCTCTCCGGTATCCATGTTTAATGCACTAAACATAGTAGTTGATATATCAGATTTTATTGTGGATGTGTCAATATTACTGGTCTGCTTGGTGGTGTCAAATACAGTAGCGCTAGTTGTCCCAGTATATGAACGTGATACTTCAGGCGTAGTCGTAAAGTCTGCAGGCTTTGTTGTACTATCAACGACATTGAGAGATTTCGAATTCCAATTTTGAGACTCTGCTGTTTCCAAATGTTCATTGTTCAATCTGGTAATCGGCGAGACGCGTACTTTCTTCCATTTACCTCGACGATTAGGTCTTTGATCGTTGGAATTTTTTTGAGATTCAAAATCATTGTTATCTGTTGATGTTACTTCACTTTTATTATAGTTTTCTAGTTGGTCTTGGGGAGCCTTACCCATGACTTCTTCCAGAAGTTCAGCAAACGTTTTTTCAGGTCTTTAAATGAGAAATAAATATATAAACTTTTAATCATACAAGCTAGTTAGAAATTACCTAAGATTGGGTTGCTTCAATTGAGGATGTCTCTTGTTACCATCATAATTGGCTGATACTTTAATTTCATAATTGTCAGTTTCTGTTTTTGGCTCAGCTGTTATTATATCAGGTTCATTTTCAAACTTGTTTTGATTAGTGGAAAAAACTTTAAGATTTATGGGTTTGAAATTGTGTACTGGGCTGGCTTTTGCTGACGGTGACCATTGCGACTCTTGTGCTTCTAATTGGAATCGTGTTTTGTAACGACGTTTAGGAATCTGAAATAATTTTTATAGCACTGGTTATTTAAAGAATGTGTCTTTCTTTTACTAACCTCATATGTTGAAGACCCAAAATTGTGATGGTTCGGTTTCGGATAAGGTTTCTGCGTTTCTACTTCTTGTTCTTCATCTTCTTCGGGTTGAGAAGTGGATGTAGCAGATGGAAGTTCGACATTATGATGATTCAGCTTTTGATACGTATTTTGCGTTTCTTCTACTTGGTCTTCATCTTCATCGGGTTGTGAAGTAGATGAGGCAGATGAAGGTTCGCTATTGTAACGACTAAGTTTCTGGTAGTATTTTTGAGTTTCGTCTCTTTGTTCTTCATATTCATCATACTTTGCAGTAGATGAAGCGGGATGCGGAGGGCGTTTATTACGTGTTCGCAATCTAAGTACCTTACGCGGTGGTACGCGATTGCGTATATGGAATGAAATCTAAAAATTTTTGAATTAATCATCATGTACGTATTCGAATGTAAATGGATAATATTTACCACTGGTTTTTCGTCTTCAGTGGTTGTGGTTATTGTTGTAGTGGTTGGCGCCTCTGTTGTTGTAGTTGTACGTAATCGGGGATAATTACGTCTCAGAAAAGGCGAGCGTCTCGTAGTTGTTTCTTGAATTGAAGCTTTTGTCGCTGTTGTTGTGGTGGTGGTAGTTGCAATTGGCACCTCTGATTGTTCCGGTCTAACTGTTGTATAAACCGGATGAATTTCATTTCTTATAAATGATTCGGTCGGATTCAAATCTTCTTGGTTAGGGAAATAGCCGGGACCGTAATTGTCGCTGTAATGATTATACTGTTGGGCAATTTGAATAGGTTCTAAAAGAGTGCCTGTATAACTCTGTTCATTATCAATTGCGTTGTGGGGAGTTACTGTAAAGATTTGTTGCGACTCTGATGTAGGTACTTCAGTGGTTGGTTCATTAATGCGTGAAACTTCGGTATTTGTGCTACGTGTGGTTGGTTTAATGATGGGATAATTTTGATTTAATACATCTCGTTGGTACTCCAAATCTTCAGTTTGTGATTTCTTAGATGAATGTTTATGTTTTCTTCTTGTCTTGATTCTTAAAGTTTCTCGTTCTTCTGGTGTTGGTTGATATCTTATACGGTTTGGATTACGTATGAAAGGTTTTCTGGAAATACTTGGGCGTTTAGGTGTAGTGCTTGGAGATGTAGCAGTAATATCATTTTCACTGCCATTGCTATTAATATATGCTGCAGCTTTTACACCGAAAGGACGTCTTACCCTAGAAGGGGGACGCCTGCTCGAACTCTCTGATTCAGAATAGGAAACTGATGATGCCACTTTCGTTGTTACTGGTTTGCGAATACGGTTTATTGGCCGTCTTGTTGGTCGCACAGTGTGGTCTTCTTTTTTATGAGTTGGATCCGTATATTCTGTTGAATTCTGTTTGCTATTTTCCAATAAATTATTCACTAATAAATTATTTACCAAGCCTGGTAAATTTGGTGTTAGGGGTGGTAATTCCGAGGGTAGCTGATATGGATTCGGATCGTATTCCACTGGCCCATCAGTAACTTCATTCTGATATGTCGGTCGATGATTTGTTGGCAGATTATGACTGTTGAACTCTTGATTTTGTGCCAATGAACTTAAATGTTCATTTATTTGTGGTGCCTGAGTTGGACTGTAAAAAGTTATCTTAGGTTTCGGTGTAGTTGTTGTTGTTGTCGTTGTTGTAGTTGAGGTACTAGTACCCTTTCCTTGGGCCTTTAAAATGCCATATTCAAAGTCAAAGGGTGAGTAATGTTCTTGATCGTAGTCGGGTGTTGTTTGGTAAAGAGGAACTTTTGGAAGATTACGGAAAGCATCCTGTTGGCGGTAGTAGTGTTTCATACGATATTCTTCTTCAGCTGTTATACTACTCATTGAGGGAGATGTGGGCTGACTAGTTTGAAAGAATTGATTGTTTTCCAATAGCTGTGGATTACCATAAAATTGGGAGGATTGTGATGGCGTTGTTAACGATGAATGATATTGCTCTTGTGAAATTTGATTACTTTGGGGGTTTACTTGAGGGTTTAAATGTCCACGTGTACTATGATATTCGACTTCTGGACTCGTATTATAGGCAAAATATGTTTGAGGTGATGGTGTAGTTGTTGTTGTTGTTTTTGGTGTTGTTGAGGTGACAGGTGCTGGAGTCGTAGATGTGGACAATGCTGTACTGGGCCTATTCGGCGACACCTTAAACAGGTCGATGTCTCGTATTTGACCAGGCATGGGGTTAAATTGAGTGTACGGACTATGAACTTGTGGTTGTTGACTATAGAAAGTTTGCTGCTCTTGGGGAATATGTTGTGGTCTCTTCTTTTTTGTGCGATCTTTTATGGGACTGTGCGTAGAGGATATATCCGATATTTGATCTTTTTCATAATAATAGCTATACTTATTACCACGATTGTGGCTTTTTATGCTTTGAGTTGTGGTTCGAGGCTTCGAAGTCGTCGTAGTGTATTCTTCTATATAATTATGATTAGACGGTTCATAGAGAGTATTGGTTTGTATAACTGGTCTATAAGTTTTAGAACTATCGGATGTGCTTTTAGGTCGCGCGGTAGTACTTGAAATGTAGTCCTCCGTTTGACTTTGTAATGGTAAGTTGTAGTACGGATTCACGGGTATTTTAGGAAATGCTTGATAAACTGCATTCGTCGCCACCGGTGCAGACGATTTAGCTTTACTCAAATTTATTACAATAGATCCTACGTGAGGTTCGGGTAAGAATATTTTACTAAAACCAGCCGGTGTTCTATAACTCATTGGTGCTACATAGAAAGGTATGTCGCGTAAATTGTAAATGCCTTGCAATTGCGATAAATACGGTAATTCGAATTTGCTATAACCATGTGGTGTTGGCATACCGGCTGGTCCTACAAAAATTTCGGGTATTATCTGGCTGGGAGAATCCACAACATCAATTGTTTTAACATTTTTCAATCTGTCAACCACATCTGCTTGTGTTGGTCTCGCTAATGCACTTGACATAAACATGGCTAAAGCTGGCTGATGAGCCTTTGGTTTGGGTTTTACGGTGGGGTTCAAGTTTAGGTAGTTCTCATAAATATTGGTAGGCCTTCGTAAGGTAGTTGTTTGTGGCTTTGCAGTAGTTGTTGTAGTAGTTGTTGTGGTAGTTGTGTAGGGTACTGCTGGTAGGAGAGGTTCTGGCGTATAAAATTGATTTACTTGAAATGGATCAATGGTAGGATATGCTAAACTGTTGGCAGCATTGATGAAAGAATTTGATTGTTGACCTTGTGGTTGACCGCCGTATAAACTTTCGATGGGTACATAGAGTACTTGAATATCTTGCTGTTGCCCTTGCCCATTTAGCGGCCGTAATGAAGACGGTGCCGAAGGAGCTGAAGCTGTAGGTATGGCATTATATTGAAAATTATTAGGTCTGTTGTATGATTGTAATGTGTCCAGTGAAGGGTTGGTAGAATATACTTGAGCATTTACGGATTGCAAAGGAGATGATGTTGGTTTTTTGCTCTTACTAAAGAAATGCCCCAAACTGAGAGAATCTTCAATAATATTTTGTTGTTGCTGATTTTGCTGGTTTTGCTGCTGCGTATTCTGTTGTCGGTGTTGTTGTTGATGTGTTTGTTGTAAAGGCTTCTGTTGTAGTGGTTGGCTGATCGGTTTCTGTGGTATAGGATGAAATTCTGGAGGAAATAGTGGCTGCTGATTATATACCGGTGAACTAAAGAGTGTTGCTTGTGCCCCGCCTCCAAAAGCATGCTGAATTTGATAATTATTATTATTAACCGAAGCTAGGTCACTTGGTCGATTATTAGTTTGACGACCAAACGGCGTTTCAAATTTCATGAAAGATTGTGATTGTGTGGCCTCTTGCTGCCTCGTATTCGTATTAGCCTTCATTAAGGGACGCGGTTGCCTAAGCGATGATTGCGGTGGAAATTGTGCATAACTGAATTCAAATGGTACGTCTCGTTGTGACAGAATTGCATTATTTACGGCCTTGGGAAAATCGCCAAAATGACCTTTGGCTGGAAATGACTGTGAGTAGGTTAAAACACGAGCATTTGAGGAACGATCCTTTAAAGTGCTATCGTCTTCATTATCATTATCGCTTTTATGTGCTACTGGTACCCAATCAAAACTGTCATTAATAGCATCAGGTTCAATAGCATCCACTTGACGTGACCATTTTTCCAAACCACAAGTCAAAGGGGAGCTGATGCAAATAGTAACAAATAATATTAAGAGTTGGTGTCGTGACATCGTGTTGTCTGAAACGGCAAAAAGACACGCATTTGAATGAATTTCTTGTAAACGGGAGGAAAGCGACAAAGGAAAAATTCATTTGTTTAAAGCAAAACATTCGTTAATTATTCGTATAGTGACTTGTATTGTTGGAATATGTACGAGGCAGGACAAAGAAAAAATATTATTTGTAGAAAATAACAATACGAGCACTTTCATTTGTTTTCTTCTTTTCATCTCTTAGGTGTTTTGCTTTGCTATGTTTTATTTTTTTAATTTTTCATTATTGCGGTAGAAAGGTTGTACGTTTGTAAGGGGGTATTATATATGGTGCTTCACGAGCCGATATAAAACTTAATAAATACGTATACCTAGTCTGGCCAAAGTTAATAATTGGAATAAAAATTACAATAACTACAACAGCTCTGCCATACATAAGACTCATAAATATTTACATTCCTTCAAGTGTTATGTACCAATGGTACGTATGTTATCTATATCGTTAATATGGAAATGAAAGCAAAAGTGAATTTTTATTTTTGTAGTCACCGCCATAAATTATGGTGAGTAGTGGTCATTGTCGTTTTGATATTAATACAAAGTGTTTCTTTGTCTTCTATTATTTTCGTAATTATTGCATTTTTATCCGTTTATATATGTTTTGTCATATTTTGTTTTCGTTGTCTTTTTTAAAACATGAACACTTTGTAACAGACTGGATTATGCATTTTAATTGATTTCGTGTAAAATGAAATTACATAAATCATATGAAACTTTTTATTGGAAAAAATTGAAATATTTTCACTCGTTTAGGGGGTCAATAGG
This sequence comes from Ornithomya chloropus, assembly GCA_963971445.1. Lineage (NCBI taxonomy): Eukaryota > Metazoa > Arthropoda > Insecta > Diptera > Hippoboscidae > Ornithomya > Ornithomya chloropus. The sequence continues at coordinate 14,695,350 of OZ020530.1, read as the reverse complement.
TTAAGCGATTGTTGGCAAATCATTCAAATAATCTCGAAAGAGTATTTGGGTAGTAAAGTTTGTCTTCTTCTTTACTGTTTCCTCTACTTAATAAACAATATAAAAAAAAATTATTTGCGGTTTTGATAAAAAATTTAATTTTTTACATTTGTTTTTTTGTTTAAATGAGAACTGCCTTAAAAGATCTTTATTTCACATATATACAAATCGTCATCTCTTGAGCATTGATCATTATATTATACAATTAGGCTGTATGTCAACATTTTCTAGAATAATGTTTCACCAAAACAAACATTTAGCGCCTTTGTGCGATTCCATCTGATGTGACAATATGTATCACCATATTTGAAAACTTTGTGTAAATATTAAACAAATTTATGAGAATACTTAAATACTTATATAATAAAATAATGGTCAGTATATGTGTGCAGCGGTTTTTCCAAAATAGAATTTAAAACAGTAGAATTCATCTTACTGCTGAACCTTGCACCATTGAATTTGTCCGATTAATTTGCCACTAAAAGTTTGATGTAAAAATGTTCGGAAATTCAGTATGTTTGCCTTGAAGTAGTCTTTGTTAAAAAAAATCGCAAGAAAGCAAAAATCGTCCGATGGCAAAATGAATGCTTATAATAACTAGAACTCATATGACAAGTTTCATTGTAGTGAGTTTTTGTGGCATAAGTATAGAATAGTCTCCCTCTCTGCGTAACTTGAAAGCCATAGAAACTAATTTTTATTTCCAGTGCTCAACACTCATGTGAGTATGTGACATTGCATCCTGGCCACATTTCAGCTGCATCCAATGTTGAATAAATTTATATTTGATCATTAAAATTGTTGTTGTTGCATAAAATATCAAAAGGAAAAACATCTCAACCAATATCATAATATGTAAATTGTATGAAAATGAAATTGTGGGATAATTGGCAAAACGTTACAATCGTAATTGTAACAAAAACAAAAAAACATCAAGTTATTGAACTTTTATGAGTAAATATTTCAAAAGTACACAAATCACAAAACAATGGTTTCGCAAAAATGCACAGAATTTGAAAAGGAAAATGTTGATGCAAAGAAAAGAGAGGTTACTAAAGCATAACAACAACAACATTAATAATAATTTAGGGTTCAATTTACCATTAAATATATGAATTAGATTTTCCAGCAATTTATTGTACAAGTCAACCATAATGAAATGAAAACAAATGGTTAAAATTTCATATGGAGGGAAGTAAATAATTATGATTAACTTTCTCCCAACAACTTTTTCCCTTGTTTTTTTTTTTGGTCTCGCCAACACTCATATGAAATTGTTGAAATTATTGCAAGAGCAAGTGTATGTTCGTATAAATGTTTAAAAATTTTTCAAGTTAAATGTTTACTATTAAACATTAGAGCACGTGCAAATCTATTGTCAAGTCATAACATCCGGTATAAAGCATTATGAAGACAATATTTTGGACTGTTTTCGTTTAGTTTACATAATAAGCATAATGCGATGACATTACTGGTAACCATTAATCAGGCACGTTGAATAGTTTTGTTAGACGTAACGTTCCTGAAAGTGAAAGTTTCGGGTGACGTTGCTTATTACAGAATAGAAATGTTGGTATAGGACGTGAGTTAATACGATAAGCCGTCAAGCCTAAAAATAATCATACCTACTTAAATACATTTTGGCGCGTAACAACCATTCCAGTTTTGGTGTTTTAATTTAATGTTGTAGTAATCGCTTACATCATAACTTTGCACACAATTACGTTTTGACAAATTTTTACATGTTTCGTATGTTTCGTTAGTCGCATTGCTGGCATTAGTGATGTTTCGTAATCTAAGAAATTATTCTTCCTTAACTAGAGCATTAAATTTATCTAAATACGAAATATTTACAAACAAATGTTAGGCTAAGAAATTCAATTACAAATAGCAAGGTCACGCTGGAAGTGTGTTTATGAAAAAAACAAAAAAAAAAGATTCATTAACCATTTTAGTAACTTACTTAACCAATTATAAGGCAGCTGTTGAAAAATTGTTTGTAAATGGTCAACGCAGTGTGACTGGTGCAGATGCAACCAAGAATGGCTTAACAAATGACTTTGAAATCTTAAATGAGTTGAAATTCTTAACACACATAGCAGGCATTAACTTTTTTTAAACGGTTTAGTATTTGGTTTCTCGGCGTGTGCAACAACCATGTTATGAAATTAATGTCATGTTCAACATTAGGTATGGAAATGAGGTTGTGACACTGTAAGCTAACGAAACCAAAACATATCTCTATAGTCTAGAGGAAAAGAACCCAAAAAAGAAAAAAAAGTAAATAAACTGAATTTAAATCGTGACTACCCATCCTGTGTGCTCTTCTTATGTGATGAATATAAAAAAGTATTAAAGAAAAATGTCCCTCTACAACCTTTAAGGTTAACAGCTCTCTACTCCATAATGCTCTACTTTCGTCACCTATTTCTTCACACAAGACTTAACCACTAAACACAGATTAAATACTTGCAACATAATCTTGCATGATGTTGCTGTTTTTTTTTTTTTTATTATAGTGTTTTTTACGCGGCTGCAGCTTTTGCAGTTAAAATAATAATTTTAACGACAACACTCAACTATTGTAATGTGTCAGTAAAATGTTACATTGAAAGCTAACAGCAATTGGATTGCAACAACAACAATACCTAACCTACTCTTACCACTTGAATCTTTTACGAAAACGACAACAGCGACAAAATATCCCAATAATACATGAAAATAAGTTAAAATACATTTTTTTTTCAACAACTATCTACAAATATCGGTTAAAATAAAATCGAGCAATGTGATGTAAAGAAAAAAACAAAACAAAAAAACAATTGTAATAAAAACATCTCTTATGTTATTGAGAGTGCAGCTGAGCTGTAGGTAGCAGGTTTACTAAGCGTGGGAAAACTATTTATTTGCTTGCAACTGGTTAAGAATGTAAAGTAAGGCAGACCTTCAATTTAATGAACCCATCTGATCATCTATCTATATGGAAAAAAGTGTGTAATCCATTGCCGCCACCGATATAAATGAACGTTTATTTATTTGCTGATTTTACATAAATTATTGCTGCAATTATTTTATTTATACAACCGGTAAAGCGAATTCAAGTAACACCATGAACAAGATGGTTGCGGGGATATTTTGTAGAAAATTAAATTGAAAATTACAATTGCTTATGTTTACACTTATTTATGCAGTTTTATATACGATAAGCTTTGGAGATGGACATGGAGCTTTAATCTTTTCAAAACAACTACATATTTATAACAATATTTATAACTTCATATTTAATAGCTGAAAGTATAATTGAAAAATGCATACTTCTGGAGGATACATCAGTGCGGACACGTTAGAAATTTGCTTACGATTCAAATCTAAAGCAAGGAATCCTACAGAAAATATATTGATTTGAAGTATATCATAAACTGAGTCAAACTAGACATGTTCAGGGTTAGTTGGTAAAAATTTGCACTATTTATAAAAAATCATCATTGGGGCAGATTTCGGTCGCTGTAACATTTAGAGTAGTTCTGAAAATGGAATGAAAGAAAAACGTATTCATGCCACAGCCACAGTTTATGTACAAATTTAAAAGGCATACAAAATTTCGTCTAATCCAATAAACTCGCAGTATTTTCCAGCATATCCGTCCATCCGCTAACCCACCTTAAGGAGTGTCCATGGTTTTTAACGTAATTTAATAAAATTACTTAAAAAGAAAGGAATCACTTCTATACCCTTTGCTTTAACCAAACTCATACTCACCCTTAATGCACAAAAATATATTTAAGTTATGGATTAAATATTCTTGAAGCGCCGCTCTTGGAAACATATGCTTCTTTCCATAACTTTGAAAGAATTTCCGTTATAAGACAAATAGTTTAGACTAGTATGGGTTAACTGACCTTACATAATTTTCCCGTCCTTTGGTTTAACCAATTAAATTATATCCGTAAGGCAAAAATTGTATAATTTGATCTCATATAAAACTGAGTACCATGAATATATTTTAACTTCCAACTAACCTTATAACAAATTTAATGTAAAAAATATAATAAATATTTTTATGAAAAAAGAAAAAAATACAAATAAAAATCAAAAGGAAACAAAACAAAACCAATAAAGCAACAACCATAAACAACAGTGACCATGAATTGGCGTCTAACCAATAATAAATAAAAATTCAATAAAAAAAACCATGATATTAAAAAAACATTAAAAATAAATGGCAAGAGAAGAGTGAAAATACTGCAAGTCAATAATGCTGAACATAGCACGCATTCACTTATTACTTAGCAATGACTTGCAAGACTTAGAAGTCAAATGAAATGAAATGTATTTGAAAAGCCAGGCACGTAATATTGTGTTGCTTTCAATTTCACTTTCGATTTTTTTGTACTTGGCCAAATAATTTTTGAAAAAATTTCATTAAAATAACTCAGCACACAATACGTACAGGTTGCAAGTGTTAAAGTTTTAATAGATCGTGCTGTTCATGAAGCTTTCAACATCCATTAAACAATTAGTTAATAACGTGTGTAAATAGTATGCGGCCATGAGTAGAAAGTCGTTTAAATTTAACATCATTTTCATTTCTAAACAGAGAAGAAATGTTTTTTGAGCAAATGTGTGGTAAAACTTGTAATTAACAATGAAATCATTTAATTTTTCGATTATTGGAACGATACTATCATTATTTCCAATTATTCTCTATACCATAACAAATGCCATACGTTTCTTCCAACTAAATCTACATAAAAAGGTAAAATGAAAAATAAATGATATTACAAAACTTTATTTGAACAAAAGAAATCATTATAAAGCTTTTCACATGTAACGCTATAATGCGGAAATTTATTGTTTATTAATGAGTTAACTGGTTTAGTAATACACCAATGATTTTGCATTTCTTTACTTTCCATTCTATATGTTGTATATTAATTATGGAAGAAATAAGTTAAATGTTGTTGTAGTCGGTCATTACCGCACATCACTTCATTTTCTTGGACAACAAAGGCTTATGTCAAAATCATAAACGCCTTTAATTTCTACATTCCATGTATGTATAGTTGTACTAGCATTAAGTATTAATAAATTTAATCCATTTACTTTGAAAGCTCTACTTGAACTTCATCTAATTTAAGCAGACGAATACACGATTCAAAAAGTAATTATGTTTGAAAAATTTCTGAAAAATTTTTATAAACATCTGTTACTTATAAAAAAAAAAAAAAAATGAACGAGTATGTTGCTTAAGTCTTTTGTTTACGTTTATATGTTAAAATTTGGTCAGGTCATTAAATGGAAGAACCTCACAATTCTTGATATTTTTGAAAAATTATAAAATCGATGTTACTTATGATATAGATAAATCGTGCCGAGTGCGAAAACTAGACGATTTTTACTTTTTCGTTAATTTTTTTCAAAAGTAAAAATTTTTATATCAAAATTTTGAGGCTGATCGATAATAATAAACTTAACAGTGAAAATTTATTACCGCCGGACTGAAATGAGATGTGGCTGAAGTGATAAATGCATTAAGTCTCAGACAGGACTTGAACCTGGACTGGAGCATGTGTTTAGCCAACAGCACCAAATCCACTTGTTCATATTCATGCGTAAAGGGATTATATATGTTACAGGTAAAGGCATTTATTGTCGCATTTTGAGCTTATTCAATCCACTCTGACAATTTCTGTCACGATTTTAAAGCACTTAACAGTAAAAGCGTCTAATTTAAATGACACACGTAAAAGTCTACATACACATAGATTTCAAGACAGAAACATTTTAAATTGCGTAAAAGATTTTTATCTACGCTCAAGTTACAACATTTCAAACTTTGTATGGTACTAAGAAACACTACTTGACGCTCAAACAAAGGATTTTTGTATGGCTAAACCTCACAATTCTGTCACATTAATTCCATTTAAAATAAGGTCGAATTGTGACAAGTTTGAGTTCAATGGATATTCTTGTCTACTTTTTTTTCCAAAGGCTGTAATAAGCAAGACAAAAAAAGTAAATTTTGCGAATTTTTTTTCGTATCAAATTCAAGAGAATTTTGTCACATTATCCTTTTATAAGTACAGGTTGCTATAATCCATAATTTAATTGGAATTGCTTGGATATTTAGAGACAATAGCATCGCAAAGAGATTAGAAAAAATTAATTGTTTATAGTGACTCATAAATTGAATTATTATTGATATTTTTATTGTAACTTATAGCTTGAAGTCTATTTGCAAAACATTTCACGCTTATAACGGATTTCGTTAATCTTATTTACACATTAACACAAACGCATTCGTATAAATAAAATGCAAACATGGATATTATTTCACTGTTCAACGTTTGAACCATTGTATGAAAAGGGTGTAGTCGTTATTATTCATGGAAAATAAATTCCATTTATCTCTTTAATATTTCAACCCATATACATATGTAAGTTAACTTCAAGGTTGCATGCATGCACATACATGTGTCTAATCTAAATGTTTTATATAGGTTTATGTACTAAATACTGTAACGAGGCTTGTCCGATGTACATTCTTCACGTTAAGATAAATTTTCTCCCCAAATATAAAACAGAAAAAGGTTTACTCATATATAATATTTAAAGATGTAACTTATATTTAAACCTATATTTAAACCTATATAATACATAATATAAATAAATATGTTCATGTGAAAAAAAGCTAAAGTTGTGGAGTTTTCCATTGTTGGGCTTGGTCGGTTATAACCTTTTCAACCACCTTAGTTAAGTTTGGCACACAGAAGGAAACTGTATATTCCTGATCATCATCAAAATCTGTCTCGTTTAGACATGTCCCTCTATTGTTAGCATTCTCACGATTGCAAATTTAGAGATTTTGAATTAAAATTTTGTACATTTACTGCTATCCGTTGTTGATGGGGGTAAAATCGGTTGAGAGGCATGCCCATAATAGACAAAAATATGTTTGGCCATCACAAAAATTGACCAAAAAAGTAAATGTTTAGTCCACACATAAATATGCCAAAAATAGGTGTAGTTGAGTATCGCACACGCCCACAATTTACAAAAAACTTCATTTGACATGTAATCTGACTTAAAAGACTGCATGGTTAGAAAGCTGCTATGCCTACAAGTTTTACATAAAGTTGAAGCGTATGCAAGATTCGACTTGAAAGGAGTTTTAGTTATCTGACTTGTTTTACACTACACTAGATAGTTAGTTTAAAGAGTCTGGGCAGCTTGGACCACATTATAACTTGAGCACTTTATTGCTAAATTTAATTAGTTTAAAAAGTAAAAGTTTTTTTTAATGTATTCATGAAATGCTTTCTCAAGCGTTAAAGGTAGAGGTTAACTACCTCACTAAGGCTGATGAAATTTAAAAAAATATACACAAGCTTTGGTTAGATGATGAAACTCTTTCCGCGTACTAATGCGTTCTAAGAGCCTTTGCCTTAACTCACTGAACATATTAAGAATAAAATGAAATAAATAAAAACTGAAAAATATTATCAACAATTTTTTGTGCATATTTTTTTCTAGTTAGTAGTAGTTTCGGTTGTGAACCGGTTCCACTGCAACGCTGCTAATAGTTTTGATCATTAGCCTTATAAATTGCAGCACAACATATCAGTTTGTAATGTATTAAACAGATAAACAAAAAACAAAAAAAAAAACAAAAAACCAAGAAGAGATAATTCATATAAAAGAAAAATTTCTTCATAATTAGAGCATAAAAGAAATACTTTCATATTTTTTCTTACAATAAATGATTGCATCTAAAGATTTAATTTTATTTCAAGTGTTTTTTTTTCTAATTTCTTTTGATGCCACCTCTTTTTTGATGTTAAATGAATGAAATAAAAAAATTTTTTTTTCAAAATAATTAGTTAACATACCAATTTGTACAACGTTTTTATAGTCCAAAGGAAGAATTAATTAAATGATAAAAAATATATATAAATTGTTGTATGTTGGTGCGTGTTTGAGTATATTGGCTCAAGACAAACATACGCACGTTTTACATTAATTTATAACTTGAATTTCTTTTTTCTCCTTTTTTCACTTTTTTTTTTTTCTTACTTTCACTTTCTTACTATAGTCGTTGGTGCTGTTGTTGTTGGTTAACTATTAATATTACATTCACACACACACACATACGCACACATGCATACCAAAATCCTTTTCATCTATTTGAAGTAATAGAACATGTTTAGCAATTCTACTGAACAGTTCAGATACTTGTTGTTCACTTCAAATATTATCGTGTTCTTCTTTTTATCATTTCTACTCTTGAAATGATACAAATTTTTGCATTACACTCCTTGTTAAAATGTGTCTTTAATATTACTGGATGATTGCTAATAAAGTCAATTAAAAAATGATTGTTTTACCGTTATTAAGTGTCTGCAACGTTTGCGTTTCGTTAAGAAACTAAAAAATGAAAATCATTTGTGGCTCAAGCAAAAGTAAAGTTGATCAACTACTACAGCTACTACCCAAGTGCACATGTGTATATATGTATATATGTGTGTGTATGTGTGTGTATATATGCTTGTTGTTATTATTGTTATTTACTCGTATATGTTGCTTTGGCGTTTATACCAAGTTAAGTTAAAATACGAAAGAGCTGTTAATTTTATTTGTGGTTACAGCAGCAACGTTTATACGATACAAAGCATACTCTCATGCATATGCGTATATATCTACGTTTGTACAGACATATACACCATATAAACTAAGGCTTAATACGTATTTGTTCGATTGGTTGTCTATATGCAGTTGATAGCTGTTTGGCTTGGTTCCTTAGTCTGGTCCTCTCTGTATGCAAACGCGATTTTTATTATATTTGTCGCACATACACACATACACTCGTACAATATTTAATAAAAATTTACAATTTACTGGTTTACCAACAATAACAACAACAACAACAACAACAGCAAACAATTGCTACATCAAAGACAACTGTAACAACAATTATGGCAACTATTACCAACTAAAGCCAGTTCATACATTGAATTTTTGGCTATACAACCATACTACTACAGATTATAAAACGTACACATATGTAGTGTTATATTTTCTTTAAACGATTTGTTATGCTTTACAATGAGAATCCAATGCGATATGAAATGTATTGCAGTTGATATATATTTTACATCATTTTTCCATAAACGAATGAATGCATGAACGCAATACTCAGTTCGATTTCAAATCATCGCATCTATATAGTTATGTTGTTGTTGCATTTTGTTAAATTTTCTTATGATTTTCTAATTAACAGTTGGTGGTGGCGGTGGTGCTGGCATTATTTATGCTTGACGTGTATTTTGTATTCAGCATAAAATGCCCTCAATTGCAAGCGCTTGATAATAATACTGTTGTTGTATTTGTTATTCTTGTTATCCCCTCCGCTTAAGATGAGGTGTACACTGAGTTTGTCAATCCATTTGCGGCATCCAGAAGAAGACCTCAGACACCCTACAAAGTATATATATTCTTGATCAGCATTAAAAACTGAGTTGCGATCTATACATGTATGTCCGTTTGAGATATTGAGCTGAAATTGTACAGACATTCCTAGTTTATGCACGCAGATACATACATACATACAGATGCTTAAACAGATTGTTGTTGTGTATCTTTTTTTGTAAACTAAGATATAATTATTAGAATACATTTGCTCGACTTGTACTTGCATCCAAAAAGCAAAAGACTTAGAGCACGAACTTGATTTATCATAACCTTAACTACCATATTTACAAACAAGTAAGGAAGCAAAAATGTTACATGTGTTTAGTTGAGTTTACAACTAGAATACCCTTCACATTTATACGTGAACTGTAGGCGTGGCATTTGACCAATTGTGTCCTCATTTGACGTCTACGTACTTGAAAGTCGAATTCTCTACAAAGCAGGTCTTCTGTAAAATTGTGCAAATGCATGATTTTAAGGCTGATGAAGAATTTATACCACAAAGTCTTGTAAATTTCTTGTAAAGTGGAGGATATAAGAACTTAATTCATTTAATTGATGATTGATATAATGAAGGGGTGAATGTTGTCAAAACTGACCGCCCATTGTCGTGCCAAATCTCCTTAGTCTCATTTTTATAGTCCAAGAGCTAACCTTAGCCGAATATATTTCATTTGATTTACATGCAATTTATTTTCATTTTTATTATTTTTGCATTTGTTAAATTTTCGCAACCTACCATAAAAATTCAATTTCACGAAAGCGAGACAATTGCCAAAAACCCACCATCACCGCAACATAAATATTCAAATATTCAGGGTTAGCTGTTGCTGTAATTAGCATAAAAAATACCGAAAATCATGCCTTCAATGGTTGTGCAAGTGTCTGTCTATTTGCCTGTCAAACAATGCACCTTAACTCAACTTCAACACCATTATTATTCTAGTGTTTGGTTGCTTTTATTTCTGTTTGTTAGAAACTTTTCTAGAACAGTTTTGTGTTTGTGTCGAGCGGTCGTATAATTTAATTGTGAAGACAACCGAAAAAGTAACAAAAACAAAACACTTCAAAATGTAATTTATCACCAGTTTTGTTAACTAAATGCCAACAGACTCAACATACAATTGTGGAAATTATGCTAATAGCAACAAATTATATGTAAGACGAAATAAAAAAGCAACAGCAACAACATTGTTAGGAATTTACTTGTATATGAGAATTTTGCAATATATTTATTAGCTGGAAATTTGCAATTAATTTTATTACAGCAATAAATCGATTTAATAATGTCCATCTGTCCCTCCCTCTGTCACTTGTAAAAATACACATGATTGATACATTTTAAAGGCTGCTCCCTACACAATGCCTTTCTATAAATTTTCGTATTATTTGAAAGAGATTAATGATGCTGGGGATCCTAGATTTGGCATACGCCTCATATTTTTTTACTTGTTTTTTATTGCTTTTCAGCACTGTCTAGCCTTTCATCTCCAAAATCACCACCTTTTCGTACTCATGTAAAAAGCTTTGACATCACAATATACGTCAACTGGATACATAAATTACTTGCGATGATTGTACTGAAAGAGTACGCGTTCATTGTGTAATAGTCAATGAACTTGACTTGATTTGACTGGATTGTGACTTTCTTATGAATTGTCAGTTTATATACATATACAAGAAACAAAAAAAAAAGGTAAATTAATGAATGAAACTTTAAAGATTATGATGGGTTGCATGCAACTACGAAGAGCTACATTATGGCGTGGTACTACTACTACAGGTTTTTAACATTACAAAGTAAAGCTTATTATAAATTATTACTTTCTGAATGTATTATTATGTAGTGATTATCAGTAAAGTAAGTGCTTTGGTGTTGTAGGGGTAGTGGAATATTTGTCGTTTTATAAAAACAAATGCAATCCTTTCTGATTAATTATATATGAATTCTGCATCAGTTTATTCATAGAGTACTCTATATGTTTTATTTCACATCATCCAATGTCTGAAAGGGTCAAATAAATTATATTAAATCCTTAGAAATGACGTAAAAAAATTTCAATTTCAATGGAGTTTAACTGAAAGAGACACAAAGCAAAAATTTCATCAAGGAACGCACTGTATATAAATGGATAAGATATGATATAAAACACACAAGTTCAACATTTAAATTTCAACGTCTGTGGGATAAATTGGGATCACCCAAAACCAATATTTTATCGCAAAATCTAAAAGGTATTAAAAGCTATTTATTAAGACGTTTTAATGTTTTAAATAGAGATATCTGACACTTTAAGTAAAGATGAGGCATTAAACTTTATTTGAACACGAATCCAAAAAAACTCAACGTCCACAAGATTGGTGAATTCATTGGCTCGTTGGCTCAGATCGGTTTAAGCAACAATAAAATTAAAAATTGTTATAACAGTATCATCATCGCCATTCCGAAACGAACGATCCAACCCTATAAATGGGATTGGATAAATCTGCGATAGAATGCAGATCGCGATTCGATCAGAGCCAGATTTATGAATTCATAATCAGTGCCAAAAATTTCGGCACTATTGATACAGGTGTCGGTAAATAAAATGTGATGATCAACCCTCCCTTTCTTCACTTAACCTAACTTGTTGCCATTTGATATTATTACGAATCTTATTCCGATTAATCGTTATTAAGATTTTATATACGTAGATTGTGTTATTTCCCGGCGACGATTTTTGTTGCCATGTTATATGTAATAAAAATTTTGAATTTTTTTTAGTTTTTTGTTGTTGATGTATTACGACGTTGAAACTTCCTGGTTCACATTTTTGACACATGTTGACTTATGTATGTATATAGATGGTAATCATAGAGAAAAAAGTAAACAAAAACTTCTTTAACTGGCAGCTTAATAAACTCTTTGAAATATATCATTTATGAAAAAAATTAATGTAAGGAAATTGGTTAACAGTTGGAGCAATCAATTGTGTAAAGTTTCCACCGAAGAATGATTACATTGAATTTGCACACATTTAATAACAAATATCCTTCCGAAAGCGTTCACAAACTATTTGAAATTTTATAACAGATTTCCATAGAAGACAGGTGAACACGTTTTGTGGTGATTCAGAAGAATTTATATATCATGTAATAAACTGAATGTGAAATACTCTAAAAAGTATATGTATTCTTGAACAGCATTAGACACAATCGATTTGTTAGTTGTTATGTAATACAAGAACTATAGAGAACATAGTCATGTATGTGTCACGTCCACTGTTTGTATACTGAAATGGAGGATATTTAAGATTTGGTCTAAGATAAATGTCAAATATAACTTTTATACCAAATTTCAACTTCATTGCTAAATTTTTGTGAGTGACATATATTCGACGAAACCCTAAAAACTTTCTGATACAAATAACTCTTACTCCCAAAAAAGCCTAGCTATTTATTATCTTTGAATAACAAAGATAAATTACAAAGCTACTAAACCTTTCTGCGTTGAATTACTGATCGGTCCTCGTATGATTGCTTTTGATTAACTAATCAATTGGCCATATGTGGCACAAAAAATGCGTTTGGAATATTATTAAATATTTAACAGAGAGAATTTGAAAAACTGCAACAAAGAAATGGTAAAAAAAAAAACATTTTTTTCAATTCTTTCGTTTTAATTTTCACTTTTTTTTTTTTTTCAAATCCCATTACATGAGTAACATATTAAACAATACACTTAATAAGGCATTTTTTTATATAATCAAAGCGAATGCGACTTCTCTAAAGTAACAACAACGTCATCGTAAGTCTAGTTTTGAAGCTCACAATACCATTTTGATTTATGCTTTCTTTTAAATGTATTGTTTTATTATCAAAAAAGAAATTTAGCTGTTTTCATTCAACATCAAAATACGGACTAATGTGTCTGCATACATATACGAGTATAAAACAAGTCCACTTTGAGATTTCATAACAGTGAACAGCATCAACTGCTTTTTGTTTTTATCTTTCACTTTATATTACATCACAGCCATACAAACATTGGGGACATTGCCTTAAAGGTAATAAAACAATAAAACCTGAATTTACTATATATGATAAGCATATAAACTGTATTAATATAAAAGTTGAGGAAATTGTAAAAAGAAATTTCTGGCAAGAAATTTCACGCAAATTAAGAAAGTTCGAAATAAAGAAAGACACACCAAACCGGCCTGTTCAAAATATAATATAAATATAAGAGATCATTTGTTCAATGAAACATGTGAGTGTGTGTGTGTACGTGTGCTATACCATATCAGGTTTTAAAGTGGGTTTTGCAATTGTCAGGGTATGCAAAGTTTATTATACAGTTTGAAGCACCCGGAAGGAATTGTTCAATAAAATAAAATTTTGAATCAACCTGATGAGGTGCATTTATATATATGAAGTAGATACTTAAATTACGATCTCTGTGGAAAAAAACCGTTGTAATATTCTTAAGTGATCAACGGCATGAACAACTTTATTACAAAACAGGTCCGATGTATGACTGCCCGCAATAGGTTTATTTCGTTTTAAATCAGTGGATCTCTGCCATTGTGAATTTAATTAGGGTGCTTAAAATCCAAGCTAATCGCTAATCAATTTTTTTTTACTTCTTATTCAAAAAATTATTTTATGAAGATTTTTAAAAAAAATTTAAAAATATTCACAAAGAAGTATTTTAACGGTATAAAATAAACAGTTAGCATATAAATTACAATACATACGTAATACAAAGATATTTATATGAACAAAAAAATAAAATTACATCATGAGTCAAGACATTTAAAGAAATATTTACCTTGTGTCATTATAATTAAGAGGGGCGTTAGATTAACGAAAGATATTTATCCACTCTTAAATATAAAAGGCCAAAAATCGTCGACATTCGCCATGACTTGTCCACAGTGTTTACAGAGATTGATAGTTGATGCCAGCACAAGACCAATTCTTGTTATTGTAGGAAAATATGAATTACGTTACATGTCGTTTTCATATCCGAAAATTCTTGTGTAAGTTTTTTTTTTTTTTAGTTTTTTTAATAATTCAAATTAAATATTCATAATGCACATGTTTACTGTATGATACAATTCAATATTTATTGAAATAATTAAGTATTAACATAATCTTGGACAATAATGAGGACTTTTATTGATCATGTATTAAGATTAGAGATAAACTGAGTTGGTTATTACAGAGATTTGCAGTAGGCAGCCTCCGATTCGTCAATTTTAAGGTATTGGGGTAGAATTTAATATAGAATATAATTCAAAAAAGTTTAGCTTTCTTTTCCTATTTCAGTACAGCAGTATTTAAAGTATATTTAATTTAAAAAGTATCATTTCAACAAACTGTGTAGCTTAAGTAATTAATTAACGTTTAAGGTGTTAGAAATAGAGAATATTATGATAATTTATCAGCAATTATTATAACTACCATAATTAAAAGTTAATAAGTCGAAAGGATTACTAAACAATCACTTGATTAAATTACTTTTTAATTTTAAATTAATTTTTGAAAAAACAATCTCAAAATTATTTCATATTATAGCTGTTTAAGATGTGCATGTTTTGATAAATATATAAAAATTTATAAATAATTTCCTGTCTAAAGCCAACAGAGAGTATTTGTTCTACATATCCTTGCCTACTGCCTTGCTCATAGCCGAGAAGTTTTATCAAATGATTATTAAAATTTTATTGTATTTCGAACTAAAAATATATGGAATTACAAAATAAAATATTAGAACCTTTAACAAGTAACAAGTTTTTTATAAAATATGGTCGTGTTTGTTATGCAACTATGCCCCTTTTTGGTACATCGATGGATGGATTACTTCTACATTTTCTTTTTTTTTTTGGCAAATAAATACATTTTTATCGCTTATGGGTGCCACGCCTCAATGTAATCTGTTGTTTTTAACCATTTTGTTCATTTTTTCAAAAAAGCAATAAATTATGAATTTTTGGAAATTTTGAATGTTTTTTTTACCAAAATTTTATTACCGTCCTTATTGATAGTAATTGATTATATGATAACAATGGTGCAAGTTTAAGCTTCCTTGACTTACTTCAGCCGATTCTATGAGGCTATAAACTAACAAATAATACGCGTAACATAGCCTGAGCGAGTTTCTCTAAGAAATTAATTACATTTTAGCTAAATATTGTATTAAACATAAATATAAAAATCTCACTTCCGACGAATTTTCTGAAGATTACCTTTCCGGCGAAGTATAAATTTCATGTGTACCGCTTTTTTTTACAATTTAAACTTACACAAGTTTCTGCAGTTCAATATGAAAAGATCGTTATATAGATAATATCGACAGTTGTTTATATTTAAAAAAAAACTTGACTCCTACACTCTATTATATATAAAATTTAATATTAATAATAATTTTTGTAAAAATTTTAAAGCCATATATTAGTAATTAATGAACCTCAAGCAGCTTTTTTGAGGCTTTAAAACTAACATATAACACTTGACATACAATGAGTGGTGAAAAGCTACAATTTACATAAAACAAATAAGATCATGTAAATAAAATCATACCACTGTGGGGAATTTGATCGAAAAAAGCTGGGAGAGTAAGAAATTAGAGTATAACAGGGCTTTTGCAAAAAGAAAAGAAAAGTGCATTGTTTTCAAACTAGTTTATAAAAGTAAGCATGGGTCACACCTCTTTAAATAATCAAGAATTAATAACTACAATGTAATGCATATGAGGTGATATGACAAGTACACAATTGTTAACTGTGACGTCGTCAATATACTGAGAGCAGAACTGTATGATCATTACATTTTGTAAAAGCTCATCAGGTGTTACCTAGATAGAAAACTTTTACTTAAAAGGCATACTCTGCTTTTTTTATATACTCTCTGTAATATTTCATTCTCATATTTAAGGTGTTTTAGTCTTTCACCAATAACGCGATCATTTGGTTGTTGTACTGTTGTATCTTTCAGTTAAGCGCCCTATGCGAACGGGTATAATTTAATTTTTCTGTGTGGTGCACAATTACAAGTTACATAAGTTTAAGAAAAAACCCTTTCATCTTCTACAAGAAAAATTACTATGGCCTTACGTGTATTATGTGTGTCGCCGGTTGGCAAGATTTTGGGCCAATTGAGTGTACGTGCCATGTCGTCACAGTCTGATTCCAAAAATATTGGTTTTATTGGTGTGGGTAACATGGGCGGACACATGGCTAGTAATTTGCTGAAGAAAGGTCACAAGCTGCATGTGTATGATGTATCGAAAGCAGCGGCTGATAATCTCAAGGCCAAGGGTGCCAAAGTGTACGAGAAGACAAACGAATTGGCACGCAATTCTGATTTTGTGGTTACCATGCTGCCGAATAACGATATTGTTTGGAATGCTTACGAGGAGATGACTAAAGATGGCATCAACAAGGACACAATATTTATTGATTCCTCAACAATTGATCCCAATTTGGTTAAACAAATACAAAAGGTCATCAGTTCACGTGGCGCCAGATTTGTGGATGCTCCTGTTTCGGGTGGCGTACCCGGCGCCGAACAGGGTACTTTGACTTTTATGGTGGGCGGTACAGAGTCGGAGTATAATGCTGTAAAAGGCATTTTAGAATGCATGGGCAAACGTATCACCCACTGTGGTGATTATGGCATGGGTCAGGCGGCAAAATTGTGTAATAATATGATGTTGGGTATATCCATGATTGGTGTATCCGAGGCCATGAATTTAGCCATACGGCTGGGTTTGAAACCACAAACGTTCGCTGACATTATTAATTCGTCAACTGGTCGTTGTTGGTCTTCAGAAGTATATAATCCGGTGCCTGGTATTGTACCTACAGCTCCAGCCAATCACGACTATAAGGGTGGATTCTCTACCGATTTGATTACTAAAGATTTAGGTTTGGCTTCGGGGGTAGCAACTGCCTCAAATACCCCCATACCGATGGGAGCCATGGCTCATCAAATCTATCGCACTTTGAAATCTCATGGTTTGGGAAACAAAGACTTTTCCGTAATATATGAATTTTTGAAAAATGAGAAATTCAATTAAAGTACAGTGTTTGTGAAATGAGAAATCAGTGCTTCCACACAAACACATGCTTCAGCGATGCATTTATAGCTTCAATTATAAGATAAATTTTTATGTACATAAAACTAAATACTTTTCTAGATATTGTGCAGGCGTATACACACCATAGTAAACTATCAAGGGCAGACTCTCCGTTGTATAAATTTTATTTCTATAATATTATAAAAAGTAATAAAACTATGAGAGAGAAAGCAGATAATTTAGAAATCATTTTAGAGAAAATGCAATAAATTAAAAATAAAATTTTCATAAATTATAATGAATTTGTTTTGTGCTTATGCTTATTTATAGTTTTTTTATGTTAAATGCGTGCTACATATATGTGATCAAATTTCTTTAATATCGTGTTTAGTAATAGTTTGGACTTTAATATCTGAAACATTAGTTGACTTTAATGAGGACCGAAGTTTGTAAACCTTTATACTGAATATCATTTTATGTACATGCGACCCTCGTTTTACACGGTTAATTGGTTATAATTGTGTGATATAAAAAGTTTGGAAAAAATAAAGGAGAATTATTTTGATTTTTATATCCCCGCAAAGCTACAAAAATTTTCAAATGTTTGTAAAAAATTTGACCAAAATCGGAGAAGTAGTTCCCTAGTTATGAGCCAAGCAAGTTCACATTCATCCTTGTCGTTGTAATTTTCAAAATCAAGCATGTATAAAAATGTTAACAAAATATATTATGTGGGCGTGGCATTAAGAATTTGGTCAATAAACATGTATTTTTAAAAGGTTCTTTCCTAAGAAAATGAGTAATGACACGCCCATTAATTAGATATCTTCGAAAAGCTAGAGAAATTTCCTAATTTTTGCAAAAAATTTGACCAAAATAGGAGCAGTAGTGCCTTAGTTATGAGCCAAGCAAATACACATTCATCCTTGTCGTTGTAATTTTCAAAATCGAGCATGTATAAAAATGTTAGCAAAATACCAGGCGCCCAGAATCGCTCAATAAGCGAATCTTGATTCAGGAAATTTTTAAAGGCGTATAACTTTTAAACGGCAAGACGGATTTTTTTCAAACGTTTTGTAAAATATAGGCAATTACTTCAGTTTTTGAGCAAAATATAATATATGGGCGTGACCTTGTAGACGTACGGTCATACGGGCCTATGGACTTACGGACATATGGTCATACGGACATAGGGACGTACGGACATAGAAACGTACGGACATATGGACGTACGGACATGGGGACGTACGGACATATAGTCATACAGACTTACAGTCATACGGACATATGGTCATACGGACCTATGGACATACGGACATGGACGTACGGACATAGAAACGTACGGACATAGGGACGTACGGACATAGAAACGTACGGACATAGGAACGTACGGACATAGAAACGTACGGACATATGCACATACGTATATAGGTTCGTACGGACATAGCGACACACAGACGTACAGACCTATGGTTGTACGGATCTATGGACATACGGACATATGGTCATACGGACATATGGTCATACGGACATATGGTCGTACGGACATAGAAACGTACGGACATAGAAACGTACGGACATAGAAACGTACGGACGTATGGACATACTAATATAGGGTCCTACGGACATAGGGACACACGGACGTACGGACATATGGACATACGGACATGGGTACGTACGTACATAGGGTCGTACGTACATAGGGACGTACGGACATAGGGTCCTACGTACATAGGGACGTACGGACATAGCGACACACGCACATAGGGACGTACGATTATATGGACATACAGACATGGGGACGTACAGACATATGGTCATACGGACTTATGGACATACGGACATAGGGTCGTACGGACCTATGGACATACGGACATAGGGTCGTACGGACATAGAAACGTACGGACAAATGGACATACGGATATAGGTTCCTACGAAAATAGCGACACACAGACAAAGGGACGTACGGACCTATGGACATACGGACATATGGACATACGGACATATGGTCATACGGACCTATGAACATACGGACATAGGGTCGTACGGACATACGGACGTACGGACACAGAAACGTACGGACATATGGACATACTGATATAGGGTCGTACGGACATAGGGACACACGGACGTACGGACATATGGACATACGGACATGGGTACGTACGGACATATCGTCATACGTATGTCCCTATGTCCGTACGTCCCTATGTCTGTATGTCCATAGGTCATGTAAGCCAAATACCAGGCGCTCAGAATCGCTTAGTAAGCGAATTCAAGAAAATTTTTAAAGGCGTATAACTTTTAAACGGCTAGACGGATTTTTTTCAAACTTTTTGTAAAATATAGGCAATTACTTCAGTTTTTAAGCAAAATATATTATATGGGCGTGACCTTGTGGACTTACGGACATACGGTCATACGGGCCTATGGACAAACGGACATAGGGACGTACGGACATAGGGACGTACGGACATAGAAACGTACGGACATATGGACATACGGATATAGGTTCGTACGGACATAGCGACACACAGACAAAGGGACGTACGGACATAGGGACACACGGACGTACGGACATATAGACATACGGACATTTGTACGTACGGACATATCGTCATACGTATGTCCCTATATCCGTACGTCCCTATGTCCGTCTGACCATATGTCCGTATGTCCATAGGTCATGTAAGCCAAATACCAGGCGCCCAGAATCGCTCAATAAGCGAATCTTGATTCAGGAAATTTTTTAAAGTCGTATAACATTTAAACGGCTAGACGGATTTTGTTCAAACTTTTTGTATAAGATAGGCAATTAATTCAGTTCTTAAACAAAATATATTATGTGGGCGTGGCATTAAGAATTTGGTCAATAAACATGTAATTTTAAAAGGTTCTTTCATAAGAAAATGAGCAGTGCCACGCCCCTTAATTATACATCCGCAAAAAGCTAGAGAAATTTCCTAATTTTTTCAAAAAATTTGATCAAAATCGGAGCAGTAGTTCCCTAGTTATAAGCCAAACAAGTTCACATTCATTCTTGTGGTTGTAATTTTCAAAATCGAGCATGTATAAAAATGTTCGCAAAATACCAGGCGCTCAGAATCGCTCAGTAAGCGAATCTTGATTCAAGAAATTTTTAAAGGCGTATAACTTTTAAACGGCAAGACGGATTTTTTTCAAACTTTTTGTAAAATATAGGCAATTACTTCAGTCTTTGAGCAAAATATATTATATGGGCGTGACCTTGTGGACGTACGGACATACGGTCATACGGGCCTATGGACATACGGACATATGGTCATACGGACATAGGGTCGTACGTACATAGGGACGTACGGACGTAGAAATGTACAGACATATGGACATACTTATATAGGGTCGTACGGACATATGGATATACGGATATGGGGACGTACGGACATATGGTCATACGGACATATGGTCATACGAACTTATGGACATACGGACATATGGTCATACGGACCTATGGACATACGGACATAGGGTCGTACGGACCTATGGAGATACGGACATAGGGTCGTACGGACATATGGACATACATAGGTTCGTACGGACATAGCGACACACAGACAAAGGGACGTACGGACATAGGGACACACGGACGTACGGACATATGGACATACGGACATTTGTACGTACGGACATATCGTCATACGTATGTCCCTATGTCCGTATGACCATATGTCCGTATGTCCATAAGTCATGTAAGCCAAATACCAGGCGCCCAGAATCGCTCAGTAAGCGAATTCAAGAAAATTTTTAAAGGCGTATAACTTTTAAACGGCTAGACGGATTTTTTTCAAACGTTTTGTAAAATATAGGCAATTACTTCAGTTTTTGAGCAAAATATATTATATGGGCGTGACCTTGTGGACGTACGGACATACGGTCATACGGGCCTATGGACATACGGACATATGGTCATACGGACATAGGGACGTACGGACCTATGGACATACGGACATAGGGACGTACGGACATAAAAACGTACGGACATATGGACATAAGGATATAGGTTCGTAAGGATATAGCGACACACAGGCAAAGGGACGTACGGACATAGCGACACACGGACGTACGGACATCGGTACGTACGGACATATCGTCATACGTACGTCCCTATGTCCGTATGACCATATATATGTCTGTATGTCCATAGGTCATGTAAGCCAAATACCAGGCGCTCAGAATCGCTCAGTAAGCGAATCTTGATTCAAGAAAATTTTTAAAGGCGTATAACTTTTAAACGGCTAGACGGATTTTTTTCAAACCTTTTGTAAAAT
The DNA here is from genome assembly GCA_963971445.1 of Ornithomya chloropus. NCBI lineage: Eukaryota > Metazoa > Arthropoda > Insecta > Diptera > Hippoboscidae > Ornithomya > Ornithomya chloropus. The sequence continues at coordinate 14,673,474 of OZ020530.1, read as the reverse complement.
ATAGGCAATTACTTCAGTTTTTGAGCAAAATATATTATATGGGCGTGACCTTGTGGACGTACGGACATACGGACATATGGTCATACGGACATAGGGACGTACGGACATAGGCACATACGGACATAAGGTCGTACGTACATAGGGACGTACGGACATTTGGACATACGGATATAGGGACGTACGGACATAGCGACACACGGACATAGGGACGTACGTATATATGGACATACGGACATGGGGACGTACAGACATATGGTCATACGGACTTATGGACATACGGACATATGGTCACACGGACCTATGGACATACGGACATGTGGTCATACGAACCTATGGACATACGGACATTGGGGCGTACAGACATATGATCATACGGACATAGGGGACTACAGACATATGATCATATGGACCTATGGACATACGGACATATGCACATATGGACATAGGGTCGTACGTATATAGGGTCGTACGTACATAAGGACGTACGGACATAGGCACATACGGACATAGGGTCGTACGTACATAGCGACACACGCACATAGGGACGTACGGATATATGGACATACGGACATGGGGACGTACAGACATATGGTCATACGGACTTATGGTCATACGGACCTATGGACATACGGACATTGGGGCGTACAGACATATGATCATACGGACATACAGACTACGTACCTATGGACATACGGACATAGGGACGTACGGACATAAAAACGTACGGACATATGGACATAAGGATATAGGTTCGTAAGGACATAGCGACACACAGACAAAGGGACGTACGGACATAGGGACACACGGACGTACGGACATAAGGACATACGGACATAAGGACATACGGACATCGGTACGTACGGACATATCGTCATACGTATGTCCCTATGTCCGTACGTCCCTATGTCCGTATGACCATATATTTGTCTGTATGTCCATAGGTCATGTAAGCCAAATACCAGGCGCTCAGAATCGCTCAGTAAGCGAATTCAAGAAAATTTTTAAAGGCGTATAACTTTTAAACGGCTAGACGGATTTTTTTCAAACTTTTTGTAAAATATAGGCAATTATTTCAGTTTTTAAGCAAAATATATTATATGGGCGTGACCTTGTGGACTTACGGACATACGGTCATACGGGCCTATGGACATACGGACATAGGGACGTACGTACCTATGGACATACGGACATAGGGTCGTACGGACATAGGGACGTACGGACATAGAAACGTACGGACATAGAAACGTACGGACATATGGACATACGGATATAGGTTCGTACGGACATAGCGACACACAGACAAAGGGACGTACGGACATAGGGACACACGGACGTACGGACATATGGACATACGGACATTTGTACGTACGGACATATCGTCATACGTATGTCCCTATGTCCGTACGTCCCTATGTCCGTACGTCCCTATGTCCGTACGTCCCTATGTCCGTACGACCCTATGTCTGTGTGTCGCTATGTCCTTACGAACCTATATCCTTATGTCCATATGTCCGTACGTACCCATGTCCGTATGTCCATATGTCCGTATGACCATATGTCCGTATGTCCATAGGTCACGTAAGCCAAATACCAGGCGCCCAGAATCGCTCAGTAGGCGAACCTTGATTCAAGAAAATTTTTAAAGGCGTATAACTTTTAAACGGCTAGACGGATTTTTTTCAAACTTTTTGTAAAATATAGGCAATTACTTCAGTTTTTTGAGCAAAATATATTATATGGGCGTGACCTTGTGGACGTACGGACAAACGGTCATACGGGCCTATGGACATACGGACATATGGTCATACGGACATAGGGACGTACGGACATAGGCACATACGGACATAAGGTCGTACGTACATAGGGACGTACGGATATTTAGACATACAGATATAGGGACGTACGGACATAGCGACACACGGACATAGGGACGTACGTATATATGGACATACGGACATTGGGGCGTACAGACATATGATCATACGGACATAGGGGACTACAGACTACGTACCTATGGACATACGGACATAGGGACGTACGGACATAAAAACGTACGGACATATGGACATAAGGATATAGGTTCGTAAGGACATAGCGACACACAGACAAAGGGACGTACGGACATAGGGACACACGGACGTACGGACATATGGACATACGGACATCGGTACGTACGGACATATCGTCATACGTATGTCCCTATGTCCGTACGTCCCTATGTCCGTATGACCATATATTTGTCTGTATGTCCATAGGTCATGTAAGCCAAATACCAGGCGCTCAGAATCGCTCAGTAAGCGAATTCAAGAAAATTTTTAAAGGCGTATAACTTTTAAACGGCTAGACGGATTTTTTTCAAACTTTTTGTAAAATATAGGCAATTACTTCAGTTTTTAAGCAAAATATATTATATGTGCGTGACCTTGTGGACTTACGGACATACGGTCATACGGGCCTATGGACATACGGACATAGGGTCGTACGGACATAGGGACGTACGGACATAGAAACGTACGGACATATGGACATACGGATATAGATTCGTACGGACATAGCGACACACAGACAAAGGGACGTACGGACATAGGGACACACGGACGTACGGACATATGGACATACGGACATATGGACATACGGATATCGGTACGTACGGACATATCGTCATACGTATGTCCCTATGTCCGTACGTTTCTATGTCCGTACGTCCCTATGTCTGTGTGTCGCTATGTCCTTACGAACCTATATCCTTATGTCCATATGTCCGTACGTACCCATGTCCGTATGTCCATATGTCCGTATGTCCATAGGTCACGTAAGCCAAATACCAGGCGCCCAGAATCGCTCAGTAGGCGAACCTTGATTCAAGAAAATTTTTAAAGGCGTATAACTTTTAAACGGCTAGACGGATTTTTTTCAATCTTTTTGTAAAATATAGGCAATTACTTCAGTTTTTTGAGCAAAATATATTATATGGGCGTGACCTTGTGGACGTACGGACAAACGGTCATACGGGCCTATGGACATACGGACATATGGTCATACGGACATAGGCACATACGGACATAAGGTCGTACGTACATAGGGACGTACGGGTATTTGGACATACAGATATAGGGACGTACGGACATAGCGGCACACGGACATAGGGACGTACGTATATATGGACATACGGACATTGGGGCGTACAGACATATGATCATACGGACATAGGGGACTACAGACTACGTACCTATGGACATACGGACATAGGGACGTACGGACATATGGACATAAGGATATAGGTTCGTAAGGACATAGCGACACACAGACAAAGGGACGTACGGACATTGGGACACACGGACGTACGGACATATGGACATACGGACATCGGTACGTACGGACATATCGTCATACGTATGTCCCTATGTCCGTACGTCCCTATGTCCGTATGACCATATATTTGTCTGTATGTCTATAGGTCATGTAAGCCAAATACCAGGCGCTCAGAATCGCTCAGTAAGCGAATTCAAGAAAATTTTTAAAGGCGTATAACTTTAAACGGCTAGACGGATTTTTTTCAAACTTTTTGTAAAATATAGGCAATTACTTCAGTTTTTAAGCAAAATATATTATATGGGCGTGACCTTGTGGACTTACGGACATACGGTCATACGGGCCTATGGACATACGGACATAGGGACGTACGTACCTATGGACATACGGACATAGGGTCGTACGGACATAGGGACGTACGGACATAGAAACGTACGGACATAGAAACGTACGGACATATGGACATACGGATATAGGTTCGTACGGACATAGCGACACACAGACAAAGGGACGTACGGACATAGGGACACACGGACGTACGGACATATGGACATACGGACATTTGTACGTACGGACATATCGTCATACGTATGTCCCTATGTCCGTACGTCCCTATGTCCGTATGACCATATGTCTGTATGTCCATAGGTCATGTAAGCCAAATACCAGGCGCCCAGAATCGCTCAGTAAGCGAATTCAAGAAAATTTTTAAAGGCGTATAACTTTTAAACGGCTAGACGGATTTTGTTCAAACTTTTTGTATAAGATAGGCAATTACTTCAGTTTTTGAGCAACATATATTATATGGGCGTGACCTTGTGGACGTACGGACATACGGTCATACGGGCCTATGGACATACGGACCTATGGACATACGGACATGTGGTCATACGAACCTATGGACATACGGAAATTGGGGCGTACAGACATATGTTCATACGGACATAGGGGACTACAGACATATGATCACACGGACCTATTGACATACGGACATAGGCACATACGGACATAGGGTCGTACGTACATAGGGTCGTACGTACATAGGGACGTACGGACATAGGGTCCTACGTACATAGGGGCGTACGTACATAGGGACGTACGGACATAGCGACACACGCACATAGGGACGTACGATTATATGGACATACGGACATGGGGACGTACAGACATATGATCATACGGACCTATGGACATACGGACATATTGTCAAACGGACCTATGGATGTAAGCCAAATACCAGGCGCCCAGAATCGCTCAGTAAGCGAATCTTGATTCAAGACATTTTTAAAGTCGTATAACATGTAAACGGCTGGACGGATTTTGTTCAAACTTCTTGTATAAGATAGACAATTAATTCAGTTTTTAAACAAAATATACTATGTGGGCGTGGCATTAAGAATTTGGTCAATAAACATGTATTTTTAAAAGGTTCTTTCCTAAGAAAATGAGCAGTGCCACGCCCATTAATTATATATCTCCGAAAATCTAGAGAAATTTCCTAATTTTTGCAAAAAATTTGACCACAATCAGAGCAGTAGTTCCCTAGTTATGAGCCAAGCAAGTTCACATTCATTCTTGTGGTTGTAATTTTCAAAATCAAGCATATACAAACATGTTAGCCAAATACCAGGCGCTCAGAATCGCTCAGTAAGCAATTACACCAATAATTTTGTTATTATTTTTTATAATTTTTTGCAAACAATATTTTTTATATATAAAAACATTTATTTATTTATTTAGAATGAAAGCATTTCACAGAAAAAAACAACAACATAAAAATCAACAAAATAACCGCAAACTATTAATAACAACAATAAATAAAAAACATATTGCGTTGCGGTATATTGGGTTGGTTGGGTTTCCTAACAATATTTATTACATAACATTTAGTTGTTATTTCATGCATGAGTTAATAAAATTTATATCTAAAAAATGAATTTTAATTAAACGATGTTGTAAAGATTGGAATTAATTGACAGAAGGTTTTAAAAAAACCAACACAATAACAATATTTTCATATAAAACTTCATTAACTCCTGGTTTTTTTTAAACATTCAAAAATTTCATTCATTTTCACAGTCAGGGTCAAGTGTTTGATATTAAAAATAAATTCTTGCTCTAATATTGTGTTGGTTGGTTTGAATTCTTCTTACTTTACTTTGAATATTGTTTGGATCGCAAAACTTTGAAAACTTTCTTATTTAACTAAAAATCTTTTTCAATAAAACTAAAAAAAAAAAGAACTCCCAAGAGTGCATTATTTGTCTTAAGCAGGCAGAAAAGTTCTTCAACAAAACAATATTGAAGAAGAGAGAGAAGAGTCGTGAAATATCCAATTAATTTTATATAATATTTTTTAGGGTTAAGCAGCCTTCTCTGGCGTGTAAGTTAATACGTATTAACTATACTATCAAAGGTCATAATCAAGTACATTTACAGATCTGCACAATAGATCCAATGATAGCAATGCCAACAGCCCTTAATAATAATAATACATTTTTTACTTGTTTAATTTCCTGAGGTTCGATTTTACAATTTTTTCTTATATTTCGGCAAAAAAATAAAATAAAATAAAATCTATATACAGAGTACTTAATAATAACAAAACTTACTTCCAATAACAATAACGACAACAATAGCAATAATAAGCGTGCAGACACATATATAACAAAACTTTCTTACTTGTCTATCCAATTGTTTGTCTGTCTGCATGACTTCCGTTTAATAAACAATAGCAGTACATCCATCAAGAAAACACTGCAACGAGAAATGAAAAACAAGAAAAATATTAACAACATGAGTATAAGAAGATACAAATACTTTATGGCGTGTAAAAAGTTTACTCTTAAGTATAAAGTGTTTATGATTTATACTCTAAGCATAAGATGAAGGGGGTATATTGAATTTGCCATTAGCTTTGTAGCACTGAGATACTGTGAACGGTTTTTTCAATAGAGACTTAACAATTTTGTATTTAAATTGCAAACTGTTAAAAAATTTCCATTTTTAGTAGTTAACTATAAAATTCATTCGTTTAACAATTTTTCTCATCTCTTACATAATTTGTTTTAATCATTTAATGATATTAGATTATCCAGCTTGATATTTATTACTATAAATTATTTGTACAAAATTTATTTATGCATAAAATTATTTCATTAAATTACACGCGCCATTATTTTTATAAAATCGTCGAAAACATAGGTAATTAAAAATTGATAATTAATTGTTGTACATAGTGTTCATAGAGAAAATGGATTATTTTGCAAATGGTTTAAGTCCAAAAATAACAAAAAAACAAGTAAGAAAAGTAAATTTAGCTTAAGCCAAATCTTAAATACCCTCCGTGTCTACCATAGTGGGCGTCTCAGGTATATGATTACGCTCTCTAATAGTGTATAAGACGTAGTAACTTGCATGTCCAGCTACACGGTATTTTTTAAATTGTGGGCGTGTCTGTTATATGACCACGCCCATTTTTGGCACATCAATGAATAGTAAAGTTATATATATGCATACCAAAATTTCACGTTTACAGCTCAATTTTTGGGGCAGATAAATAGATTATTGTCGATTCTGTGGGCGTGGTTCTTGACCAATTTTGCCCATTTTTAAACTGCGTGCAAAAACTAATAGTATGTGTACAAAATTTTAGCTCAGGATCTCAAAATTTACGCCCGTGAGAATCCCAACAACAGACAGACATAAGGACACACATGTCTAGATCGACACAGTTTTTGTCAATAATACAATATGTACAATAATTTATAGAGTCCCTAATGTTTCAAACGAAATGAAAAACCTAATATACCTAGTATATTTATGTGGAGGGTATACAAAAAACCTGCAATGATTAGCTACCTACTAGGAGCTCTACACCTTTGGTTCATTTTTATATAAAAACGAGATGATTTTTCATTAGTTCAAAATGGTTTTTTATCACATCCCGACCTGATTTACTAAAAGGTTTTTTTAATTTCAATTTAAAAGAGCAATGATATGGTTTAATAGCTGTTGCAACACTTTACATTACAGCATACAAATGACTTGCGCTATATTTAATTTATTTTTTTTCAACTTCCAAAAAGGTACTAATATGAAAATATCACTAAAACTGGGCAAAGGTGAGGCGTTATATGGTAACGGTGTTTTGGTAAAAGGTGAATTTTTCGTTCGTATGTGTGTTTATTTTGGTTGATTGCATGCACGTGATGTATGTTGAGCACTTGTGTTGGTGGCTGGTTGGCCCTTTAAAATTTATTAATTTAATTTTGCCCACTCTTTCATTCACGACCGCAAACTTATTACCCACTTATATCATTTTCAAGTACCTATTGGTTGGATGTTTGGGCAAAAGGCGCGCTAAGTGTTAAATAATTTAATTGAAAGCACATGTGCCGCACATGAGGATGGAGTCCTTTTTAATACTCTGCACCACTTGTGGCAAAGGGTGTTTTTTTGGGATGTATAGTAAAAATTCTTACAAATAGTTTATGGTTAAAAGCATTCTGTGTTATAGCCTATAGCCTATAAACGTGTATATTTGAGTATTGTGGTAATTTTATTATCATTTGAAGTTTCAAGTACTTATTGGAAGAATTGATAAAAAACATTGAATACTCTCTCTCATTTCTTTTAAAGTGGGCGTGGCATATTTTTCATTACCTCCAATTTTATGTGGAGGAAAGGTACAAAGAGACACACAGAGAGAGAAAATTATTAAAATGTGCGTTTTTTATATATTTGGGCATTTTTTTACATTTTTTATACCCTACCACCAGCTATTTTACCTTTTAATATGAAGAAAAAATATTTTGCGAATATTTTTATTTTTTCATTTCTTTTGTAATAGTTTTTTTTTTTCAATATATTTTGTATTGCTTTGATTTTTTGTTTTGTTTATAAAAAAAAACGTTATTTACAAAATAAGACTTTTAATGCTTTTTTGTTGTTGTTTTTATATTGCATTTCAAATGCCCAACTCGTTTATTAAAAAAAAAAGAAATGAAAAAAACAAATAAATCAATAAAACAATTCAATTAAGTTAAATTCAACCAAATTGATAAAAATGAACAAAAAAAGGTTTTTTCAATTAAGAACAAAGATCGATATTTTTTTACTAAATAACAACACAGCATATTTGGTAATTCAGTTACAATAACAAATTCATCATCTATAGCGGAATGGAAAGTCTATTAAAATATGCAATTTATGCGATGTGTTTAACAGGTTCTCTTTCTGCATGACATGCATAACTGTTTAGTAGTTTCTTATGAATATTTATATAAATTCATATTAAATTAAAATTATGCTAAAACAACATTAAGTATTGTATTCTCGTTTAATTTAATTTATGGCATACTTTTAGTAAGTTGAAGTAATTTTTATGCTAATTAAATAGCAAAAAAAATGATGTTGTCAGAAGAACTGTACGTTGACCCTAAATCTTCATAAACTCTATAGAATTTAATGGCTTCTGTGAAGCATAGAAGAGTGAAGTGAAAATCTTTCACTAGAGTTTTCATTTATCATTTTAGAATTGGTCCTGGATCTGGTGCATATATTATATAAGGACATAATAATAGTTTTGATAGTAATTTTGTAGGAAGTAGCTTCCAAGTTCTCTTGTCCCTAAATGGTATTGTTACATACATTTGTGATAAACAGAATATTTTATGTTAAAAGTGGGACGCCCACGCCCACTAGTTACTTGAAAATGAATGGAATGAATGAAAAAATATCTTAAATTTGGTCTCAGCCAAATATACTTTGTACTCCATCCCATATTATTACGAAAAATTTCTACATTTTCCAATTACTCCTCTGGCACAGTCTCTTCCTTATATTATATTACGGTACCTACATATTTAAACACTTATTCATATGAGAAGCCGTTCATGACACTTGTTTTAATTAATTTTAATAAAAGGAAAGTCGGTAATGCTCTTCTCCAGCACACATGCACCCATAGAGACAAAGTTTGTTACCCGAATATGTGTAAATTTGGTTGGTAGCATATTTTCAGGCAAGCTGCTGTTTTTTTTTTCTTGCATCCTTTTTTTTTTTTTATAAGTCAACATCACCACAAACGGGAGTATGTGTGCACAACGGCAGCTTTGTTGGTATTTTATTTAAATGTTGTATTTTTTCCTCGTGTGTAAGCGTAAGTAGTTTTCTTTTCCAAAAAAACAAAAAAAAAAATACACGCAATATATGTAAAGTGGTGCTAAAATTTGTTATTATTAGTACTGCTGTTGCTTTGAAACTCTTTTGTATGCATTTAACTATGAAATAAAAATAAAACCGGAAGCACAGTTATGCTACACTAGGGGGGTTTATTTTTCATTTTTTGTCTCTTTTGTTATACTTTCCAGAAAAGATGGTGGTTATACTTAATTTGTCATTCCATTTACAGCACCCAGAAGCAGGCAACGGAGACTATACATGTATGTCCGTGTGTCCGTCTGTTATTGGCATTCTCATGGGTGAACAATTTTAAGATATTGAGCTGAAATTTTGTACAAATACTTTTAGTTTTTGCACAAAGATCGCTTATTGCAAAACGGTCAAGAGCCACGCCCACAATCTACAAAAAATCTATTTATCAGCCGCAAAAATTGAGCTCTAAACTTGAAATTTGGTATACCTGCCACGTCTACTATTGTAGATGTGTAGGGTATTCAAGATTCGGCAAAAGCTACATTTAGTTTTCTTACTTGTTTTTCTTTTCGTTTTAATGAGAAATGACAAACACAATTACGCGTTACGCGTAAACAGTAACATTTGTACTCTGACACATACAGGGAGTAGAAATTTTAAATTAAATATTAAAAAAGCAGTTTTGCTGGCAACGAATTTGAGACACACTCTCTGTTTTAATAGGGTTTTATTTTAGTATCTTTAAAAACATTTAATAGAAACTCTTTTACCAGGATGCTGCAAAGGAATCATTTAAGAAATGGAATACTTTCATTTCTAGGCGATTAAGAGCATACTTTTTAATTGCGAAAATATCTAAAATAGTTGTTGCAGCCTCATGTTACTCTTTATATTATATTTTGAACCAACATTCATATGAAGTGTATACAGTGCAGTATGTGTCGCTTTCGTAACTAGAAGGAATCAGCAGCTTATTGCATTACTTTTAATTTATTTATAAATGAGAACTCCTTGTACATGTATTAAAAAATTACATTTATAAATTAAAAAAGTTGTTTTTGAAACGCACTCTTTCATGTAATGCGGTGTACAACATAAATCAAATAAGGACAGAGACACGTGACTAACATTTTTGAGAAATTTATCCAAAATTTTCAATAATTTTCAATGAAACTTGAAAGAAAAAGTTTATAATTAAATTAATTAAAATGTTATTTTAACAAATTATTTAATAACATAAATAGTTATACACACATAATTATTTTATAGTAAAAGTTCCGAGTACTTGAACTAATAGCTAAATAAATATTTAAACATCTTGGCATTCTGCACACAAAATTAACTCTAATACATATGATGCATACAACTAACATTCATTTGCATGCATAATATTATGTAGGAGTATAAAACATGAAAAAGAAGAACTAAACGAATTCTAAATAAATGAAATGACTTTCAATGTAAGAGTCTTTTCAAACCTAATTTACGATTCTTGGTTTTCATGTCTGTGGAAGAGTATGTGCAAGCATGAATAAGCATATACTTAATATGTAGGAATGTAGGGTATATATGTCTAATAATAAAATTGTTGTTATGTTATGGTTCTTGTTAAAAGCGAGAAAGAGACAGAAAATCATATTAAAAACAAATACCACATTGATATAGTTTGGTTCACCATGCAAGCATACGTGTCTGTATATGTTAATATATAAAATGAATAAAACAAATAAGAAAACTAAATTTGACTTGTACCAAATCATAAATACCCTCCACATCTGCATACGTAAAGATTATGGCTTCACTCTCTAATAGTGTACCTATTACGTATCAGCTTGCAAGTCGAGTTTCAGGCTGAGTATTTTGTAAATTGTGAGTAAAACTGTTATCCAACCACGCCTTTTTTGGCATTTCGGTGGATAGGATAATTATAGATATGCATACCTATAGAATGCCAATAATTGCCGGACACACTGCCACAAATGAAAAGACAAACTTAGTTTCTTATGTGGAGGGTATAAAAAAACAAAACAACCAGCAAATATTGTGGTCCAAAGTGATGGTTTAAATTAAAAATGAACAAAAAATAAGTACAAATGCACACACACACACACACACACACACACACACAAACTCGTAATCTGTTCCATGAAAGCGAGAGCGGAAATTGATATAGTGGTTTCCGCTATGTTACATTAAAAAACTGAAAATGCATGTATGTTCATGTGTGTATGTTTTAGAAGAGAAATGAATGAAATATATACCGCAGCCTTGAAAGTATAAAAAAACACAAACAATTTACTGTATCTGTATAAGAAAGAGAAGTGGGAGAGTATGTGTCTAACAAATTTTCTACTTTACTGAACTCTTCATCGGTTTTACAGTTTTTTTCTTTTTTTTTTATCATAATGATGCTACATTTGTAAGTGTCAGTTTAATTTTTTTTCACGTTGTGTATACATACAAACTAAGCTTCCTTAGTAAGCTAAGGAGGAGAGGGTGAAGTTAAAATATTTATGAATGTAGAAGTCGAGTGTGTAAGAGAAACACAAAAACGCTGAGAAATTGTTTTCAAGTATATATAGAGTAGAGAAAACGTTATCTTTATAATGTTTATGGGTTTCTACAAGTATGTACAATCACATAAATTATCGCTATATATGAACAATATAAAGGAGAGGGAGAGAAACTAAGGGTTTATTAAACGTTTTATATGTTGAGGGACAATAATAATAATAATTTTTAATTAAGTAAAAAATAAAGTAAATTCGGAGAAAAATTTGGAAAAATTCTCCTTATATATATGGAAAAAGTGGGTGTGGTATTTACCTAATTATGCCCCGTAAGAAAATATCAATTTCATATAGAGGTAGCATGCTTAACAAGTCATTATGATCTATGCATTTTTTTTTTCATATAATATGAAATATGAAATCCTGTACCCCCCCACTCGTGATTACTTTTGACTATTATCACTCTCTGTCTCACTCTCCCTCCCCCGCCCCTTTTCTACTTCCCTTTATCAACACCCTGACAGTTATAAACAAATGTGGTTTTATTGGTCAGTTTGTTTTCGATTTTGACCTACTTTTGTGGCTTACACTTGGCAGCGGATATCAAGTACATTATTATCTTAATGTAAATACAGATTTTTGTGGGGGATATAAACTTAACAGAGAAAGTGAGGGTCACCAGCATTGCTGCTAGTTAACCAGTAAGTCAGTCAGTCAGTCAGTTGGAAAAATTATATCAAAGTTGAAATATATTAATGTTGTGGTTTCATCTGGTCTTTTAATATAAAATGAACACACAAACAATTATTCAAATTCATACAAAATAGATGTAATTTAAGATTAACGATATTATTCTGGGAGATAAAATAATATATTGCTAGCTCGCTCGTTCATATAATCAGGTGCGGTAGTAACGGAACGGAAGTAGTAAAATGAAATGTATTAAGAGTTAAGTAATGTTGTAATAGATGGAGAGAGAGAGAGAGAGAGAGAGAGAGTGAAAGGGGAAAAAAGCTTATTAATAGTTTCTTACATACACACATACATTCATGTACATTAATGTGAAGGCAAGGTGTTAAAGTACTACGGCAAAGGAACACTTAGCAAGTAAAAAAAGTGGCTTTTGCCAAATTCTCAATGCGCTCTACACTTACATATATATGAACAGTGGAATTGTATAAAAAAATTTGAAATATTTTACACTGATGTGTCAAAAATGGGCGCGGTCGGTTAAAAGACAAGCCCAATATTTACATAATACATATATAGACGGATTAAAATTAGTATACTAAAGGTTTTATGCAAATTGTAGGCGTGTCTTTTATTCAACCACGCCCATTTTTGACACATCTTTCAAATTTATAGCTAAATATTTGTAATGATAAATAATTGTAGACTAGAACATTTGCCACGCCCACTGTTTGTATATGCATGTGAAGGGAATTTAAGATTTGAAGTCAACATTTGCAAAAAACGAAATAACAAACTTGGTATATCTACCACACCTTATGTTCGGTACATAAAAATTACCAAAGAGGTATAAAGAGCAGTCAAATAAAATGTATTAAATAATCCTTGTAATAAAATTGCGTATTTATTCGTGTTTAAGAAAAGCATTACGTGTAATAGAGTCATAAAAAGATAAAGAAGAAGAATAAGAAAGTGCTAAACTGAATTTAAATGCTCTGCCACTAAAACTGTGTTCACATAAAAATACATGATTTTATAGAAACCAAGGAAAGCTTCTGTTGAAAACTTGGACATTTTTTTTAAATTTTTCATTTTTATTAATATATTTAACATATTCCCAAGTTTTATATGTATCATATTATTTACGATTTTCTCCATTTATCTAAATTATGATATAAAGTAATTTTATATGTTAAAGGAAATTTGTTTTACATATTTTTTATGAAGAAATAACCCTTTTTTTACTAAGTCATAACATAAACTATTATTCTACAATCCTTTTTTCTCCTTTTTCTGTCTTTTTTGCTTACATAATAAGCAAGAAAATTGAATTTTTATTAAGTGTGCCAAACCATAACATATAATCGGCAAAATGGAAGTATTCATAAAAGCCCGGCCAAAATTTAAGAGACAGACATATACACACACACTAAATAACATTTAACCGAATAAAGTCATTATAGACACAGTTATCAGCCACCAACAACAGCGTTGTAAGGAGAGTCTAATAGAAATTCTTAACAAATTTTTCCATTTCTTTTTTCTTCTTCTTCTTCTTCTTCAACCACAATCATCATCATCATTATAATAATAATAATAATCATGAAATTATAAAAATGGTTATTTTCCCACAAGAATGTGCGTGTGTGTTATCAACCATAATATATGCAAATGTGTGGGTGAGTGTGTGGTAAAATTGTGATAAAATACTTATAATGGGAAATATGAATGTAATTGTGTGTGTGTGTGTATAAGTATGGTATGCTATATGCTTCTGAGTGTTGGGGTGTAATTCCCCAATTGAAGAGCTGCCCTCCTCACATACACACACACACACAAACCAGTTACATAGACGCCAAGTGACTAAGCATTTATTTACATATTGTCTACATTCAAGCGTATGATGATGATATGTGTGTAAAATGTGTTTTTCATTGAAATTCAAATAACACACACACACACACACACACGCATAAAAATTTCATCTCACTTGCGTGTCAACTGTTTAACAATCAATTTTAATGTTTTACTCCCTTAGTGTGACAATGAATTATCATGATTTGTTTGCTATTCTTGTTATTGTTGAACATACTTGAAGTAGAGTGTGCACATGAACATAACCTTGCATGTGTATCATATAATTAAGCTGTAAGTTTACTATCCTTGCAAGCAAACGGTAAAAGATGAAAGAAGATGAATTGGATGAATGGAATGAATGGGAAAGTGAAGTTGCAGTTAATGGAACAAAGGTGTATATGTGTTGTCATAAACAGAAAATTTGTTCTTAAAAATAAAAAATTATCACCATCAAGTAAGAGGAATTTTTCCTATCATATAGAAAAATTGCTATTTCAGTCTCTCATCAGCATGATTGTAAATGTAACTGTGTGTGTCTCAACAACGCTTAATAACAAATTGTCATCATCATCATCAGCAGCAGCAGCAGCAGCAGGAGGAGTAACACGCGGTGGTGTTGGTGTTGCTGCTAACCATAAGCATTTCAAATGACACATTATGTGTCGTTATGATTTTTGACAAGTTAGTTTGGTGGAATAGATATACAAGCTGCTGCATACAACTTTATCACTAAGGTGCAGCCATTTCATTTATATAATAGATACCATATGAGTATAGGATATGAACCCTATTCATAAAATGGGGGTATATTAAGTTTGTCATTTCATTTGTAACACAGAGAAGGAAGCGTGTAGTAGATATATTTTAGGTTAGTTACAAAATCTAAGTCTATTTTGCCATGACCGTCCGTATATTGGCTTAACACTGCTAACACGCTTATATATATATTTGAAATATATACGCCCACAATGATCTATATATTTTATTTGGGGAAGAGCTAGCCTTCTAATAAATAAGTCACAAACGATTTAATCAAGGACCTGCCTCATCCTGTATTTGTATATACATGTGTAGGGTGTTTAGAACTTCACCTAAGACAAATTTATTTTTTCTCCTTTTTATAAAAGTCTTTTACAGCCATTTTATTTTTTTTTATTTACTTTCTTAGAACCGATTTTCATTCATTTCCATGTATGTAGCATATGAATGTATTTGAAATTGTCTCCATATATAATATGTAAATATTTTACATACGCAATCTTATATTGAAAATGTTAATAATTTGGATATCTGTGACATTTAGACTTTTAGTGTCATTGGGAACATATATTTATAAGATTTTCTCATCTTATTGAAAATTACTTTGTCACTTAATAGTGCTAGTGGTAGTGATGGTGATGGTGATGATGTCTGAATAGAAAAACTAAAGCTTTTAAAGCCATATTCTACAAAATATACAAACTGTAGATTTATTAGTAGTGTATAGATATAGACAGACGTACGGACATGCTTAAATCAATTCAGAAAAATTGGTAAAAAATATATTTAAAAGGATAAAATTATAATTTTATATGTATACATATGTTTTTCCTCATTATACCTTTCCTTGTTTCTGTTGTTGTTTCGCTCAGTGTTTTATGCTGATTAAATTATTCCCATAATATGTTAAACGATAAACTAATAAAATTGAGTTAAAATTAAGAAAAATTTGCTCAAGGCAAACAGAAGGTAATGATAGTGTATGAGAAAGAGAGAGAGAGAGAGGGAGGAAAGGGATTATTTAAGAGTGATATATAATGTTACTATGAACCACAACAACACGTGGACGCTGAAAACAATTCCACAAATACATTCACTACATCCAATATATGTTCATCTGCTTATAATTTTAAAAGTGGTCCAAATCCAATTTTTGTAAAAATATAAAAATTTATTTATATATATGAAGGTATGTAACTAATAAAATAGCTAAATGAATTTAAAAAATGGACTTTAATGTTTTTAGAAAAGTGGAATTACGTCACTTTCATTCAAAATCGCTTATATGTTGTAAATATAAGTTAAATTTAAATTGGCTTAAGCCACATCCTAAATACCCTCCATATGTACATACATACATAAACAATGGGCGTGGCAGGTTTATAATTACGCCCTTTAATAATGTATGTATAGCTTGCAAATCGAAAATGGGTTTTTGTATATTTAGAGCATGTATGGTATCCGACCATGCCCATTTTTGTCACATTGATAAATGGAATAGTTATGTGATAGTTATTTCAACTTTAAAGCTCAATTGTTATAGCAAATAAATAAATTTTTAACGATTATCGATTGTGGGCGTGGCTTTTGACCGATTTTGGCCATTTTAAATAGAGATCTAACTAAAATAATCGTATCTGTTCAAAATTTCAACTGAATATCTTAACATTTGCGACTGTGAGAATGCCAACAATAGACGGACATACGGACATACGGACACACGGATATACATCTCTAGATCAACTCCGTTTTTGATGCTGATCATGAATATATATTCTTTATAGAGTCTGTAAGATCTTTTTCCTGGGTGTTGCAAATGGAACGACAAACTTAGTATACGTTTCATATTATATGTAGGACATGAAAAGCAAAATCAGTTTTTCATATTAAAAGTATATGCATAACAAATATAGATACAGCGATACGATAAGTAACCCACCACACATGTATATGTGTTTGTGAGCGTGTGTGTAAGTACATATATTGCTTATGGTTTATTAACATTTTACTTAAACCACAAACAACAGCTTGATGCGTAACTAAATTGAACTGTTCTGTACAATATTGTTCAGTTCTGTTCCCTGTTGCTCTCTTTACCCCTACATATGGTTACAATGGTTGGGTAAACGGTTTATGGCGAATGCCCGCCTTTGCTCGTACAAGTTTTTTGGTTTTTGCGTACTTTGCTACTTAAGCAGCAAGTTTGTATATGTTTAATATTTATAATAACATGCACCCTCCAGTATCTATATATATACATAATATATATATATATACATATATATATGCGTTATATATGAAAGACATGTTTGTAATGTCGCCTTAAGCTGTATAGGCAGGCAGCAGATGTTGTCAAGTTGGAAAATTGTCTTAAACTTGTTGTTGTTGTTGTTAAATTCAACTTTAGACACGACTGCTGTATGTTTACCGAATACTTAAAGCACTTTTCTAAAAACATTCTGTATATATGTAGTGTCCAAAAAGTTTGTCACAGCCTAAAGCAACACACATGCGTCTTGCAACAAGAAACTAAACGACAAAGGACAAAATTGTTGCTTTGTTTTGTTTTGTTTTTCGATATATTAAACTTTTTGTTGTTGGAAAAAGTAGAAACTTTCCAAACTTTATTAAATGATAGGAAAACAACTGTAAGCTCTAAAGGAAAGAAATGAAAGAAAAAAGAAATTCTGCGTTCTGTCAAATTATCAAAAAATTTTCATAAGCAAATGGAAATTTCTTGAAGAATGTTTGAAATTCTTTGTCAAGTTAACTAAAATATACTCTAGAGTGTATTACGGAGACAGCTTCTGATAACACACGCTGTGTTGTGAAAATATTTTTAAGCCAGACAGCTTCAGTAAGGAAGTCTTAAAAGTTGTTGCAGGAAAAATTGTCTTTTATCTTGTTTTTCTCACTCTTCCAGCTTTTTTGTATGTGTTTTGAGTATGCTCATAAAATTTAACTGTTAATTTGCGCTTGGTGTGTCTATCTTTCTCAACTTTTAACTCTCACTGTTTCCAAATCACTTTTTTTCATAATTCCAAATATTTCTCCTTTTTATACTCTCCACATAAGATGGGAAGTATACTAAGGTGGTCATTACGTTTGCAATTTAGAGCCATTGTGAACAAATTCACAACAATTTCCCAACAGAATTAAGACAATATTGTTTTGTTTGTAACATTTCAACGAAAAGTCCGATTTTGGACAAATTTTTTGTCAACGTTTGGAAATTTCTATAGCTTTTCGTATATTTTTGAAATTTATGGCCGTGGCACTGCTTATTTGTTGTTCGTTTTTATAAAATACATGTTGTTTATTAAATAAATGGGTGGTGCCACGCCCATATAACATACATTCTTTGAAAATTGAATTAAGTTTTATAAGTTTCCACAAAAAGTTTGACCAAAAATTTAAAAATATGTTTAATCATGATTAGCTTACTGCCACGCCTATAGTTTGTATATATGAATATGTGAGGAGTATTTCAAATTTGGGTTCAACCAAATTTAGTATTTATTTATACTTGTTTTATTTTATTTATATATTTCACAAAAAAATATTTCATGATAATGACTCCACCTGGAGAAGCATTCATACGATGTGCGTACCATTGAATATTTTAAGCTAAACAGGTATACAATAAAGTGTTTTACTGTTATTTAAGTTTTATATGAAACCTTAAAAAGGGGGGCAAAATATACAGAAACGTCCCTCTTATCAGCTGGCGAAGGTGTATAATAAAGTAGATTAAAATATTAATAATTAAAAACATTTTTATGACAAATAATTAACAAGCTTCCGTGTGAGATATCACTTCCGCCATAATCACACCCTTTTTCCTTTTGTTTCATTATTATTACCGTACATCCGTCACGCTTTATTTGTATAGCACAACAATTTGTACACTCTACCTTCTCTAATACATCTCATGTGAACGGTACAAATCATATTTAATGTATACCACAGAGGGTGAAACGTGTACGTATATGTGCATAGGTTATAAAATTTTCCAAGCAATTTAATTTTTTAATCATAAACATAATAAAACAAGTGTTTACCTTTTTACTTGATTATTACAATATATTCAGAGCGTTTATTTGTTTTGAAAAATTCATGTGAAAAACCTTAACGACCGACCATGAAGTGAATGGGTTGGAAATGGTTAAATTTAAATTATTGTATGCATAGTAAAAGAGGTGTATAATGGAATAATAATAAATTAAATATGAAGATTCTTAAAGCAGTACAGCTCAGTTAAAAAGGAAAAGAATTAAAGAAATTTATTACATGATGTAATAATATTGTATAAAACTTACTCTTGGTAGTATTTCAAAAAATCTTGATGCAAATTGTGCAAGTTTCAGCATTCTTTTTGGCCCCTTTTTGCAAATATTTGACCAAAATCGGGAAAATTCTCCAATTTCAAAAATATAAGCTTTTAAATGAAAGAAAAACTTTTCCTGTACACTAATTTTTGGCAAAGTTATAACAGTTCAAACGTTGTATTGTAAAGAAGAACAATACTTGGCGCATCAACAAGCCACAAACCTTGATGTGATCTTTCACGTTTTAGAGGAAGAAAAAAGAAATTAAAACGTGACCAAAA
Source organism: Ornithomya chloropus (assembly GCA_963971445.1). Classification (NCBI taxonomy): domain Eukaryota; kingdom Metazoa; phylum Arthropoda; class Insecta; order Diptera; family Hippoboscidae; genus Ornithomya; species Ornithomya chloropus. Next base: position 14,653,578 of record OZ020530.1, on the reverse strand, counting down.
AAAAAGAAAAAGAAAAAGAAGAAATTATTCTTCTCTTTCACATTAATACTATACCATAACATTAGCCAAGTATTTGAAGAACAAATACGAAAGCGTTTGTCCGTATATCCGCTCAGTTGTATTAATTTAATTGCTTCTAAAATTGTTATTAATTACCGTTGGGGCACCCAAACGCACATATCTGTTTTATTACTTAAATAGACATAGACACACACACACACACACACTTATGCATACACTTGTACAAATATATTATTGGCTACTGTGGCTTTAAGCGGAAACTTTTGCCAGCACCTCCTTAATTGATTTTAATCAATTTTCGTTTCCTTACTACAACAAACACTTAAACATGACCAAAGCAAACTATTGCATATAACTACAACGACAATAACAAATGGCATATAATTCATTTAATTGTTTCATGTACAGACTGACGGATTGTACGGCATTTAATGCCATGAAGAAGTCAACCATTAAACGCTTAACATTCATTTTGACTGAATTGTATGAAGCATGTTATGCTCCCCCAACTACAACATATCTATTTCAAAGCTGATTATGTTTGCAGTGAAGAATGAACGAAAGAAAGAAAGCAAAAGCGAGAATGAGGGATATGAGAGGGTTTTAATGTTGATGATATGAACACAAACACACATAAGTAGGCAAATAAATGTCGTTTTCATCTCAATGATGTGGAATTAATTACATTTGACAAGAAGTAGTAGTGGTAGTGGAGGTGGAAGACATAAACATTTCACCTTATTATTTCTTTTTGTATACGATATAATATAAGAAAAGAATCATTAATGACATTTGCGGTGTATTCATGGAATGACAGACATCTAGATGAACTCTATCATTTACGATTGCTTTCTGCACCTTTGCGCCCTTCTTTGTATACCGTATAAATGTGGTTTTAATCTTTAAGTTTTTTACATTTTCTTCTCTTCTTATTCGCAGTGTCATGTTTAGCTTTTCCTCATAAGTATACTACAATATATAGCATTTTCTTGGATTTCTTTGTCTATATACTACATACACACACATGTTTTTATATCCATTCTCAATTGACAGCCTAACTTAAGTTGTCAAATTGTTTACTGACAAACTTAACATGACACCGCTGTATGGTCGCTATTGGTTTCATTTGATCTTCTTTTTTTTAATGTCATTATTATCATTATTTATTGTTGTTGTTGTTGTTAGCGTCTTGATGTCTAGCAAAATTTCATTTACAAACATTCTTGACTTGTTAAGTCTTCTTGAGGGAAAAATTATAAAGAAACGTAAAGGATTGCAGCTAATAGAAAATTAAATTTTTGATGGTTTAAGTGAGTTAAAGAATTTGTTTGATTTTATATAAATTACATAATTAATGACATTTTTCAGTATACGGAAATTTATTGAACGATTTTGTAGGAATTGTTGTTGGAACGTTTACGGTCGTTTACAGAGATAACAAGCTGTAGTTTTTTGTACAGATACTTTTATCACACTGATTGCTATTTAACTTGAGCAAAATCAATCGGACAATAAACACGCCCACAATTTAGAAAAAACCATTCTCCACATAAAATTCCACTTGCAAGCTGATATGTAATACATACACTATTAGAGTCTATAATTATGTTCTTGCCCCGCCCACTATTTATATATAAAGGCGGAGGGTATTTAAGATTTGTCTTAAATAAATTTTAGTTTTTTTACTTGTTTTATATTAAAACGTTAAAAGTTACCATGCTTGAAACTTCTTTGTCACAATGGTGCTGTGGTAGCAACAACAAGAACAACAACAACAACAACAACAACAATAACATGAACAATACATTTTGTTGCCATGATGATCGTCTATAGTTAACATTATATAATCAAAAAACAAAAAAAAAGAAAAACATAAATGTTAAACCAGACAGTAGCAACAGCAACAGCAGCAGCAGCAACAACAAATTGCCGGATGATAATTTTTGCTTAAGCAAAATATTGGATAACTAACGAACACTATAGTAACGCATTCAATGACATTTTACCATCGTCGGTTGTCAATAGCACTCAGTTACAGGTTAAAATTGTGCAAGAATGAGAGTGAAGCAGCATTTTGGTTATAACAACAATAGCAACAACAATAACAACAGCACATTGGAAATTTTGTCAACAACACAAAACGTTAAGTGTTTATCATTGTTTTAAATTTCAACAGTCAGTCAGTGAAGCACACACACACACATAAACATATATATTAAACGCTAAACCAACAAAATGGACGTACAGACAGTATATGTTTATTGGTTTTGGTAAAAGCAATTATAATCAATTCATAATTTTTGTGTATAAAACATGTAGAAGAGTACGAGAAAGGGAGATTTTTTCTCTTGTTAGTAATTATTTGTTGTTGTTTTTTTTTATAAATTTTAAGATTTTTAGTTAAATTTCTACCAAAAAGTCTACGGCGCGATCTGCAACAGAGTTGTTGTTTAAATCCTTTCGGTTAAAACGTTGTAATCCTGTTATTATTATTTTATATTATAGTTGTTGTTGTTGTTGTTGTTTTAATGTTGGTAGTACTGCCATAAGTCATAACAATGCATTATTTGTCTGATGTAATTTTCATTGTTCAAGTTTATCGTCGTCACGTTATTATTCATTGCGTTAGCTTGATGAGGAGAAGGTATTGTCATGGTAGTGGTGATGATGACAATGATGCTTTACTTACTTAGTTGTTGCTTTTATTGTTGTTGTTGCTAATGTTTTGACGGTGTTGATGGTGTTAATGTTGCCAGCATGCCACGTACATTATTTATATCGCAGTTGTGTAATTTGATAAAGGCGGGGAGGAGAGAGAGCTAGAGAAGATTAACATCAACGTTTAACTCTTTTGTTGTTTCCAAAATTGTATGAAATCAATTACAGTTTATATACCATGCTGGGGCCTCATCATCAATACTTTTCTTTCCACTTTTAATTTGCTTACTTTTATATCCTCTACATAAGCTGGGGGGTATATTAAGTTTGCAATAATATTTGCAACACTCAGAAGGAGGCGTCACAGACCTCAAAAAGTACAGATATTTTTTGATTAACATAAAAAACTGAGTCACTCTAAACATGTCCGCCCATATGTCTGTCTGTTGTTGGCACCCTTACATTCACACATGTGTATGTAGCTGTGAAGGGTATTTAAGATTTCGCCTAAGCCAAATTTACTTTTTTTACTTATCCATTTCTCTATATATGTACATGTATACAATTGCTTCATAAAAGCTGCATGTTGCCAGGTGGACACAATTTTTAACCTCACCAGTGACAATGAAATTATCGTTGTAAAACAAAACGTGTACATGTAATACAAGTATAACCAAATCACCAGCATGTGTATAGAGTTTGATAAATGGTTTTTTAAATTAATAAAATTTATTCTAAACAAATAAACTTTTGCGAGTGTTTATAAATCATTTTAGTTCTTTATCGTATCGAGCTGTATTTCATAGCTATTCTATAGAAAATAATCGATTGAAAATAGTACAGTAAAATAAATACAACAACTTTTTTTACAAACCTTTGATTCTAACCATACAAACAATAAAATAAACTCAAAATTCAATACGCCTAACGCCCCAATAAAGTCAATTATCAATTTCTTTCCAATCTATTTGATATGGGTATCAAATGAAAGGTATTGATGAGTAGAATGTCATAAACTAAAAAAAGTTTAAAAAATATTAAGAATTGTAAAATGTTAACTGAAAACAATTTCTTTCGAAATAAAGTGTTATATGGGAAGCGGTTCTAAAAACGGTCCAATTCAGTGTATTTTCAATAGCAATCATTTTTAGGCTATAACCTCTCCTTATATTAAATTTCATTTAAATATGTTACAAATTGCGATCTATAGCTGGATTATAACTTTACGTAGACACTGGATAGACAGACGGACATTGTTAAATCGATTCCGAAAGTGAATCTGAAATCCTTAGTTAATACACTTTTACTTGTATAATCTTCATAAGTTGCTGTAATCAATTAACGCATTGACTTAAATAAAATTTATTTTGCTATAAATAAAAGTTTTTATATAAAATGTAGCAAAATTTATCTTAATCTCTACATTAAGCTTAAAAACGGACTTCAAATTGTTGTTTTTGTTGCTGCTGAGATAAAATACATATATCTTTTACTTCTTCCAAGTGCTTAAGTCTAATTTATTAACAGATTTCGGCAAACAAAAGAAACCAAGGCAACTGCAAAGCGACAAAAACACAAACAACAAAAAAAAAAAACGTTGTAATTACTAAAAATGAAAATGAATGCACAAAAATAAAGATTAAAATAAACTAACGTTTACATATAATAAAGCACCCACAACTAGTGCTTACTAGGGTATTAAGAAAAAAACAAGTGAAAGTTACAAAAAACAAAAACAAAACAAAACGAAAGAAAACTACATTATACAATATTTGAATGCTAAAGCAGATTTATGTGTTGAGTAAGAATTGTTTTTTTTTTTTTTTGTATTCTAGGTAAGGATTTTATAAACCATACAAAGAAAAACAATAATTATTATTTCATGCAAAATATATTTAGAATAGAAATGAAAACTATACGAGGGAGAGAGAAAAAAAAACGATACCAAACACATTACAACACGAACTGTACCAAAGACATTTAAAAAAAAACAAAATTTGGCTTAGACCAACTCCTGAGCCAACTCCACATTTATTTACAAATACAAAAGGTGGGCATGGCAGGTACATGATTACGCCCTCTGATAGTGCATGTATTACGTGGGCGCGACCATGCCCATTTTTTGAATCTCGCTAAATGGGGTTACCACAAATATTTATACCAAATGTCACCTTTATAAGTCAATATTTGTAGCAGATACATAGATTTTTGTTGATTGTGGGCGCGTCTGTTATCCGATCCTGCCCATTTTCATCAAATTGATGGAAGGGCTAAATTACAAGTTGGTTATAATCTCTTTTAAAAAGTATCCTTTTTTGCAAAAATGGGTCATGTTAGGACTTCGACACCACGATGTATGGATTTATCATTGAATTTAGAAAAAGGGGCGCAAACATTTTCAGGTGGATAGGAGTTACCGTTTTCGAGATAAAGGTCTTCTTAGAAGCGTACATTTCCGTTCAATATCGCAAAACACACGGACAGTTATATATAGATCGACTCGGTTTTTGATGCTGATCAAGAATATATATACTTTGTAGAGGCTCTGACGCTTCTACCTGAGTGCTGAAAATGGAATGACAAACTTAGTATACCTTAGTATCTATGTGGAGGGTATAAAAATCACATTTTTTTTGAATGTTTTATATTTTAAGCCATGTTGTGTTAAAAAAACAACAAAGAAAATCACAGTCTAGCTGATGTAGACTATGTCCTTCCCTCCAAGCTATATCATTTTTTAGCCCTCTAAGCTTAACAGTAAACAGTGCAAGTGAAAAATGTGCAGCTTTATCTTTTAGGTTTAAGCAAATAACAACAAAAGAAAACACAAAATACAAGAAAATCAAAAAATACAATTTGTCTACATACCATATATATTATATGTATATAAGACGGGTATTAAAACACTAAGGACTAAAAATTCATCCTAAAGAGACACGGCCACTATACCAACGTTGATGGCGACGATAAAAATAGAAAAAAATACAACGAAGTAAAAACACTAAAAAAAATGGCCATGAACAAATTTGTTATATCCCCTATATCTACCTACAAAAAGTGGGCGTGTCAGGTATCTGATTATTCCCTTTCTATATATCAACTTAAACTCCGTGTGGGCATGTCCTTGTAAATCTTTGATCTATAAATGCACTAATTACAAACACATTATTCATGGATAAATTTGTGAGGCTTAAATATAGATTTTTGTTGATTGTGTTCGTGGCATCACTCAAACGGACAGACATTTCGAGATTGATTCATATTTTGATGCTGTTTAAGAAAATGTAGGAAAGTTTTGACTCCTGGATATTACAAATGGAATAATAAACTTAGTATACTCTTCATTTTATGCGGAGGGTATAAAGAGTCCTCTCAGGCATCCTCTAATACAATAAATATGCAAGTGGGACAAGTGGGATGTATATAAAGCTAAATGTAAATATCGTTTTTGAAGAGACAACATTAAACAACAACAGCAGCAGCAGCAGCAGCAGCAGCATTAAAACAGTGAAACATCAAGAGTGTCTGCTAGCTGGAAGATGTTTATATAACGACCTTTAACAAAAGTTTTAATGCTTATAAGAATTACACATATTTTTTTTCAAGTTTTCTTTTAGTCTATTCTCCTTCATTCCATTTCAAATATAACGCTAGGTTGATCTCTTGTAAAATAAAAAACGAAAAAAAATTAAATAATAATTTGAACACTTATTATACAAAACTTTACATAGCCAGTCAAGTCAGCTAGGGGGACAAAGAGAGAAGATATTTAGTGTCAGTATCACAAGAACAATATTTATCCTTTGTCTGCTACATTCTCAATATTACTTTCGTCCACTTATTCTTTATTAATGCATTTAGGGTGTCATGTCTTCTTAATCTCTCCTCGTTGCCTTGTTTCATTTTAATTCATCTGCCATCAGGGATTTTACTTTTGTTTTTAGTATTTTGTATAGCGCTCGCTCTATTGCCTTGATTTGAAGACAATTTATGATTCAAGATGCGGATCAAAATAACTAAGAATTTTTAAGATATGGGGAGGCGTGACTCACCTCAAAAAATATATATAATATTGCTCATGAGTAAACTTTTGACCGGAAATCATTATTCTTAAATTTATGGAGCTTAGGAATGCTTTCCACACAACGCTATCTAATACTTGAGTGACTTCCTTGACACGTGATTACACTATTTTCACATTAGTTATGATGTGAAATCAATCGCTGTAATTTAACTGAAATATATAACATTTCTCAAGTTAAATACATTACATTCCCTTGCACCCTAACGTCAAAACTTTCTATAAATAAAAGGTAGATAAAGTGCAATTATAAAGATTAAAACTTATCAGACGTAATCGAAGCCCTGCAGGTACGATATAATTATGTATAATCTCTGTTGTGTTTGCTTAAAAAAAAAGGTGAAATTTAGGGGATAGAGAGTAAAAGTTATACGTAGCAATACGTTAGAATACAAAATACACACGCACAGGCACAGACGATAAGAAAAGTTTTTCTTTTATGGAAGAAAACAACAATTTGGCTTAGGCCAAATCTTAAATACCTTCCACATGTAAAGGCACAAATATGGGTGGGCGCGGCGGTATAGTTGATTCCATATTATGTATCAGCTTGCACAACGACGGTTTGTTGCAAGTAGTAGGCGTATATGTTATTTGACCACGCCCATTTATGGCATATCAATGGAGGGGATAATTTCAATTTAATAGCTTAATTTTTGTAGTAAATTATTAGATTTTTGTCCATTGTGGGCATGGCTCTTGATCGATTTTGCCCAAATAAATAACGATCAGCGTCTGTCCAAAATCTCATTTCAATATGTCAAAGTTTACGATCATAGGAATGCCAACAACAACAACGATCTCCCGGACGGACAGTCTAAATGCAGTGAGTTTTTGAAGCTGATCAAGAATATAAATACTTTGTAGCTTCTCTGACGACTTCTTCCGAGTTATGCAAATGGAATGACAAATTTAGTATATTCCCCCTAAATTGGGAAGAAAAAGTATTTGTGAGCTTGAGCAGATAAAATAAAGGAAAATTTATTAGGAATCACTATAAAATCACTATTCCTATAAATTCTGTTTGAATGTAATGAGTAAGGAGTAAAATGTATATTATTTCAGAGTTTTTCTCTCTCTCTCTCTCTCTCTATGTTAATTAAAAGTCTCTGTGCAGCAAAAGGGAAAACTGTTTGTGATAGAAATACTAAGTAAAGAAGTCATATGTGTGTGTGTGTGTTACATATAACCTGGAATTCTAATTACCAATAGCTTAGCTTTACAGTGATGTGGAGTAATGGCTGAAGTAAAACCCTTTAGCATTTATATTCTCACTTCGATTCATTTCCCAGTTAACCTCTATGGAGAAGCTGCTGAATGTAATATTTTTTCATTAATAATTGTACAATTTATATCATTTATATGGCTGGCATTTATAAAATAATAATGAAATGTGAAAATTCTCGTCATTTTTAATAATTATCGCCTCAAAGCCGATAGTAAAAGGTCTACTCATGTGTATTTATTGTATATCATAACCTTATATAATGTTTTACTCTCGAGTAAACCAGAACATAATTTACCATTACATGTGGAGGAGAGAAAGACAGACAGACAGACATATAAATGGCGCCAATCCACACACAAACATATACGTATACAGACATACTTATGCCCACATAATAAATATGAAATGTAATTACATACACCATTAAGCCTCTCTCATGTATGAATGTTATGGTTTTCCTTATTCTCCACCGTAATATTATTGTTATTGTTGTTGTTATTGCTGTTACAGGGTTTCATATTTACGGTTGTACAATTTATGGGGTGAATGAGTGTGAATCCATTACCCGCAAAATAATGGTTGGTTAGTGCACGAGCTGTGCATTGTGGGCTCTTTACAGTCTTCCTTCATATCCTTATATTTCATTTAAAAGGATAACAATGACTATTAGGTATTTTGCTTTTTTCTTTTACATTATCGAGAGGATGAGTGTTTTATGAGAAATTTCCTGTTCATACAACCTTAAGGTACTATTTAGGTTGATTATTAGAGTTATGATATTTTTGTATTGAATGTTTATTTATAGCATTTTCAGGTTTATACTTGTACCATAACCACTCATCTGTTTGATGATTATTATTTATATAGGAAGATAGCTAAGATAATCTTATTGCACAATCATCACAGTGCTTATCAAGTTTAGTATGATATATATTGTGTGGGCAACAATCTATATCTACTAACTAAAAATTCATTTCATAATATATCTACCAACACTTTTGCCAAGTTTAAATTCAGAATATATATACTTGTGCAGTCTCTCTCTTTCGACAAAGTTTTACATAAATATGAGGATGGATTACATGAAAACTTTAACACTCATACGTCGTGTGGTACTTACAAATGTTACCATATAAAAACTTGCCCCTTTGGCAACAAATAAAAATGTGTTAAGTATATATTTACTGGTAGAATTCTGCAAGACTTTTTCTCTCTTTTTTTATAAATTGTAGGCGTGTCTATTATTTTCGGTATATATATATTGGTTATCAGAGCAATTTAAGTAGGTTTAGTTAATTTAATTCTTGATTTGAAATAAAAACCTACCTACACGGTCTAATTTTGAATCCAATTTTTACATTTTTTGTACATACAACAGATGGACTCACGGACAAATGTTAAATCGACTTCGTTTGGAATAATTCCATAGCTAGACTATGTAATAAGTAATGCATCGCAATCAAATAAGAAAAATTAACATGTTCATTACGAAAATATATATATGTTTGAAAAGTTAGTCAAGTTTTTTACCGAGTTCTGTTGAAAAGGGACAACAACTCTCTAAACAATTATTCTAAATATTTTATTTTAATTATTTTTAGGGATTGGCCAGTTGGATGGCTATTTTCAAAAGCTTAAGAAGTGCTTTTGTTTGTAGGTACTTGGGCATAAGTGTACTTTTGTCTTTCCATATTGTGTATACTGTTAAGAGAGGTGGAATGGTAAAATTTTATTTTAATGAATGTGAACAAACACTTCTCAGTTCTGTACTGGCTGTTATTCATACGTTTTCATATAAAGGCTTTAACAGGTATATAAAACTCTATGAATAAACAAAAAATCACACACAATGGTTAGCTGTGCTATGTGGACGTACGTACATATACATGTTAACAGTCATTCATTCAGCAATTCATTTATTTTTTTTTATTCTTTATTTAAAAACAACTTTTCGGATGCTTTTATATGATATAGTTTACATACATATATAAACGAAAAAGGCATACTCAACATTTAGTACAGTACAGCGTACCAAACAAATGAATGAGTGATTATTATAACGTAACAAAGAAAAACCACAGATTTATACGAAAAACGATTTTAACATACATTCATTCACTGCACAACTCTTTCTTTTTATCACACGCTTTTGATGTCTATCAAAAGTTATAAAAATGAAATGAAATAAAGGAAATTTTTGTAAAAGATTTAACTTTTTCAGATGAATATTCTATAAGGAAAAAGTGTATAGAAAAACAAACGAACTTTTCTACTGTACACACTTCAGGCTTTTAAAGTACACCCTCGTACCGATCATAGGTGTAGGGTGATATTTGCCGTTTAGGCCCACTTTGTCAGGGTATAAAGATTGGCTTAAGATACATTGATTTTATTACTTGTTCATTCATGGAAATTAAATCAAGAACTTTGGGTCTTTTCTTGTTTTACACAGTTTTTCACATGAATGCGTTTTACTCGTTTGCCTTACAGGTGCTTAGCTTTCAATAAATTATTAATTATTGAATTATTTTCACAGCTGTTGTTTATATTTCATATATTATATATTCATATAAACATATTCTTCTCCTTAAAATCATTCATTCGCATTAATTCGATTTCGTTGACTTAAAACCGCTTTTAGGCTTTTAAAGTTTTACTGTTTGAGTCTTTTATTTTTATTTTCATAGTTTAATTATTCAACAAATTATCGATTAATGTTACATCCTATAGTTTATATATAAAAAAAAAAAAAAAAAACCATTTCGCAGAAATAATTAAAGTTTCTCGCAAACATGCAATCAAGTCAGTCGTTTCTTTTGTTTACCAAAAAAAGTCTTCACATTATGTTTTTTCATATAAAAAAGTCATTATTTTCTTCACTCTGCGCTTTATTTATTTTGCATTTTTTTTTAATATTCACCCGTTATTGTTTCCATTAAAGGGAATATATTATAATAGAGCAGATATTGCAAAAAAAGATAAAATGTTATTCTTACAGCCTTAATTATATTTTCATTTTGCATTACAGTATATATTGAGTCACCGGGAATTTAAATTCAGAGTAAGAAGAGATTGATCAAAAAATGACAGATCGTTTCGAAACTTTGCAGTTTTCATACAAATCAAAATTAAGAACTTTTCAAACTGCCCTCGTACCCTCTGTAAACTTAACATGAATGCAACGTTTCCAAAATTAAATTTAATAAATAAAAAAATTCAATACTTTCAGCCCACTAATACGTGTTAATTTCTATAATTACTTTGTTTAGTCTTTTGGAAAATATGTTTTCCCGATGGAATGCAACTTTTTATTAAAATGAAAAAAAAAAACAAAAAATTCTGTCATTCTACAATAATTTTATTACAACTTTTTTAAAGAAACTTGCTGTTGTTTTAATTCTCTATAATAAAATAAAGAAATATTTTTATACACTTACACGTTCACACTTATTTTGTGATATTTTCTCATTATCTTTAGAGACCAACTTGACTGGAAAGCGAAATATAATAAAAAAGAAAAAAAATTATAATAATTTTCTCTATAGTGAAATTATACATAGCTTGCATTTTAAGTGCATTCATGCTTTTTTATAATGTGAGCCACATGCACACATACTATCTCCTATAAGAAGAGAACTTTAAGTTACATTAAAAGTAATGGTTACACCCAACAGAACACGACAAACGAAATTCTTTAACATGAGAAAAAAAAACCAAAAAAAAAAAAGAAAAAGAAAAACCGTGAACCCCCATCAACAGTTGTGGGAGAAGTAGTTGAAAAAAAAAAAACTTTGTAGTGTGAATTTTTCTTGTTCCTTTTCTTTAATATCTTTATTCATTTTATGTAGGAATAAAAAGGAAAGTAAAAGGGAAAAAAGTAAATTTTGCTAAAGCCAAATCTCGCCAAGTACCAAGTACATAATTACGCCCTTTGTATTACGTATCAATTTGAAAGTTGAATTATGGCCAGGCTTGTTATGTTAGTCTCTGACGCCTCCTTCTGGCAAACACAAATTTTGATCGCTTATATCTTGGAAACGGTAGCACTTATCGATCTGAAACGCATTCCCCGACAGACAGACAGACAGACAGACAGACGTATTTTGAAGTTGATCGAGTGTAATCTCCTTTCTATCAGTTACAAACGTTTTACTATGGTACATATAACCCTCACTCTACACAGCTTTCACGGGGAATGTAAAGTAAAGTAAAAAGAAAAACATCATTACAATTTGTGCCGTTTTTTTTATGTACGAAACAATTTTTTAATTTTCTTCTTCATCCCATCGCTGTACATATACATTTACAGCTATTTTACGGTCCGTTTACTACTGCAACACTACACTTTACATACACAACGCTTGTATTTTGAGCTGTCCCCACCCATTCTGCCTTTTCTCGAAAAAAATTACCAGTAAATGAAACGAAATGCCGAGTAAGAGTAACGGTAGAAGTGAATATAAGAGATGTGATGAAAATAAAGTCAAAGTTTTTTATTTAATGGGTAATGCGTGTGAACCGGACGTTAATTTTAATGTTTCAATTATTTTCTTATGTTACAAAATCTCAATTAATTGGGAGGAAAACAAAAAACGCCACCAAAGACAATGTATATGATGGGAATTTAAGAAGAAACCAAACTACGCGCAGAAATGCTATATAAAATAATGGTAAATGGTAGACTTGAGAAAATTTCATTCATGAAGTTCTGTAATGAGAGCTGAAGAAATTGAATTTTATTCTACTTTAGAGAAAAATAAAACAAAACCATTCGTTTCGTATGCGTGTCAGGACTTGTATTCACAATTTTATTATTCTGGATTTTTATACCCCACACCAACTGGGAGGGTATATTAAGTTGGTTTTTTGGTATAAGGACTGTTCTTATAGAAAGGGACTTGCTATAGGTTCCTTATTAGAATCCTTCCTCCTCCCCATATAACTTTAAATCTTTATATGACAAAAAACGAAAATTTTTCTTGACTTAAAAGAAAAATATTTAGATAGATCACTGTCATGTGACACAAATGCTGAGTCACACTTTTTAACATATTACAGCCGTGCAAAATGTGGACCCACTCGACCTATTTTAATTCTTCTTCCCGCATAACATTTTAAACAAATTATATAATAATTTATGGATTTACCAAGTGTAGCACATAAAATGCTTCAGCTTAAACCAAACTACAACATTTTTCTTTACTTCTACCACCCAAGATTCTTATAGTTTGCGTTTTAATTGCAGCATAACATAAAGGTCTCCAGCAATTATTTTATAACTGTAAATTTCATTCATTCATTTCTTCTCCGAGTTGTTATTTTTTATAAATACTTAATGCCATTTACAAAATACGCTTAACCCGAAATGTGAGTTGATTTTTTTCGGAATTGCATTGTTGTGCTGCAGCAAGCAAAAGGTAATTCATTCGACAACAATTTGTAGTGTTTTTTTATTTGTTTTAATTTGGTTAATATTTTCGCGTACTGCTGCTGCTGCTGCTGCGGTTGCCCTTTGGCTCTTTTATAACTTCTTTGTTTGCATATGGTTGTGATATCCTTTAGAAAAACCAAACAATGCAGTTAAGTATGCTTTTTTCATATATATGCGCACACTTGCATGCATATTTATATTCATGCATGTATTCAATGAATGCTTGCATTCATTTACTCGTGCGTTACTTCGTTCGTTTGTTCTTTCATTTATATGCAGCCAGGAAACGTATAATCATTGTGTCTGTTAAAATGCCGCCATATTAAAATATTCATATGCATGTGAAATAATCACAATTTAATGTTAAAGTCTGAAGAGCGGTTGCTTATTGTTGTTTTTAATGTCTTGCACCTTAGCGATAGGGGTACAATAAGTTCATTATTGCGTTGGCCATACCCACAGCTTTTAAATGATATAAATTTTTTTATTCTACATTAATTTTTCGTCGTGTTACAACAGTTTAAACTTTGTATTGATGCAAAGAACACTACTGGGCGCTCTATGAAAAGATTGTTATATGGAAATAATCATCAACTCTTGATCATCATATCAGAACTGCGGTTGTATTTTTTTAAAATTTTTTAAAATATTCTATTGTAATAATGTTAACCTTAGCTGACATTTTCACGTTAACAGATCATAAAAAACGTGCAAGTGAGCATTTGTATTAAAGTATGAATTTGTTATGTCCTCAGTGAAAAACGTTTTATATTTATATCATAAGAATCTTACGCTGGAATTTAATTATTTTAATTAATTATTGTGTATAATAAACAACCTTTTCGAATCCCTTACATGTTCAATTTTAATAATTAAAATTATTTCAAATGCCCAAATAATAAATTTCAGTTTGCATGCGAAGGTCTCATGTATCTCTTGCACCTTAAAAAAGCACACATTCTTTAATTATTTACGAAAATGCTAAAGAAGAGCACAATAGTTCTTTGTATGGGTGTAATATATATATATGTATGGCATGAAAGGCGAAAAAAAAAACAGCAATTTGCCACCAACAACAACAACAACAAGATAGAAATTGAGTAATGCTGACTAATTAAAAATTGATGAAGCATGGCCAGAGCTGTACAATAGTTGGCAGTGTATAGTGTCTTTACATTATTCTCTTAACAACATTAAACCATTTCTCTTCTCCTCTCTCAAGGATATCTTTTGTTTTTGTCTCCTCTTAATTGTGTCTCTCCAGCTTACCAACTGTAATTGGTATTTCTTCACTGCTCACCTAACCTTGCTTATATTGTATAACTGCAGTATGTGTGTATAAATATATATTATGTACCAGCTTATGGCTTAATTAACAATGCTTTTTATAGACAAACGGTTAAGAAACTGGTGAAAAGTTTTTGTCCATAAAACTGGGAAATTTATTTCGACGGTGGGTAGATGTGTTTATGTAATCACATAATAACAAAAAAATATTTTGTGTTTTTTCTTGTGTTCGACTAATTATCGATAATGAACTTTAACGACACTTACGTGATGGTAATAAGTAAAATTGTCATTTCTCTTTACTTTGTTGTTATTGCTGTTGTTGTTTTTTGTAAGTTTAAAAAAGTAAAGTTTTCCTGTTCCACCTGTTTTTCATTTAGTTCTGTTTTGTGTTTTTTGTTGTCGCCTATTTATTGAGTTTTAATGAGATTTTCGAAAAACTTCATTTTTACTCATCTGAGGATAAAATTCTTTTTTAAGGATTGCTGTTTAAACACCCAGAAAAACTTGAAAAATGTTTTCCCATAAATCATGTAATACACTTTTTTTTTCATAAAATATACTTACAAGAGACAAA
Organism: Ornithomya chloropus; assembly: GCA_963971445.1. NCBI lineage: Eukaryota > Metazoa > Arthropoda > Insecta > Diptera > Hippoboscidae > Ornithomya > Ornithomya chloropus. Next base: position 14,638,295 of record OZ020530.1, on the reverse strand, counting down.
TGATGCAGAAAATTATGGGTTGAGTGGAACCCATTGTACGCTTAATAATAACTTCAATGAAAGAGTTAATCTTAGTCGAAAAGAGTTCAGAGTTTATGCCTTCCATACGAATAAAAAAACAGTATGGAAAAATTTGCCAACTTAAATTTAGCTAAAGCTAAGAGAACGATTTAATACTTAACTAATTCAATATATACAAAGAAAATATTCTGAGAAATTCTGAGCGCCTGGTGTTTTTCACACGTTTCGATGTTTGGTGGTATTTTCAAAGTTGCGACCACAAGAATGATTTGCTTAGCTTATAACAAGAAAAGGACTGATCCGATTTTGGTCAAATATTTTGCTAAAAAATCTTTAAAAGTCGTTGGGCATTTTCTATCAAATACGTGGTCCGATCACTGTGATACTTTATGGGATGAATTGAATACCTAGGCAAACATAGCTCATCTCTGGCTACATTTTAGGCCTTAATATCTTTATAAAAACCAACATTAATTATAATTTATTAAGCGTACACAAAAGCTTTTCATCTGCGTTATGGGAATGTTTCGTTTAAGCAAATAAATTTCAACACATACAAGATTTCAAATTGAAATAAACAAACAACTAAGAAGCCAAGAAGCATTATACCTTCATTACTTAGATTACTACATACAACGACCATTGAAAACGAAAACTGTTTGCAAATAACAATGAAGCGAAAATTGTGTTTTTATTGAAATGTTAATAAGACAACAGCACAACACAACGCAATGGTTTTTGCCACATTAACACAAAAACACTGTGTGTAAGTGTACCGCCCACTTTTTAGTAGTTTGTGAGGGTATGCTGAATAAACTAAGGTGCAGTAAGTTGTACACAGAATGTTAAAAAAGTACCGCTTCTCTTATAATGCTGCCGTGACGTTAGATTGTGTTCAGTGTTTGGGAATGCTCGTCTCGTTTTTTCAACGTGCATAGAAGATTTTATTAGATCAGACATGTTTAAGCACATTTCTAGACATTAACATGCCTCCGCTTCGGTCCCTGCCTCCCACACGCATTACAAAACATTTTAAACTTCAATGCACCATGAATACAGAGCTAGAGGAATCCACGTTAGGCACAAAATAGACAATGGACGAAGCAGCAAACAAAACTAACGTAAAAGAACATTTATAGACAGCAGCAGACAGCAAGTGGGGCACATGTTGTTGTGCAATTACAAACAACCGCCAAACGAGTTCGAAGGAATTTTTCATTTATATTTTTTTAACAAGTTTTTTTTTACTTATTTGCTTTTGTCTTTACTTTACTTTGTGTTTCAGTTTTTTTTGTTTTCTTATTTTCAGAGAAATTGTCCAGTCTACCTCTACCTAGACTCCAATAGAGGTTGCCCTTCAAATTGGTTACTATTTACGCGTCAACTTTTTTGGTGATAATTACGTTTTGCTTAATTAGCGCTAGTAATTGTAATGAGACAATTAAATTTTTATTTTCGTTCTATGACTTGGTATAACTTATTCTAAAATAGAAGGTTATAGGGCACAGACCTTTAAAAGGGACATATCACCTCTTCAAAACAAATTGTTCTTGGCTTAAAAGACATTTTTGTGACAAATTTCAATAAAAAAATTGGTTGATTAACAGAAATATGTACATGTACGGACAGAGGGACATGGCTTAGTCGTTTCAGATTTTGATTGTAATATAAAGATGGGCGTAGCCTTTGTAGTTTAAAAGTTACAAACATTCGTACAAACACAATATATCCTTATAGGGTATATGAAACTATTAACCATACATTTAGCCTGTCGCAAATTTTCCGATTATTATTAAAGACTAACAACTATTTAATTGAAATTATTAAACTTATAAGCAAACATCAAAAAGACACGTATAAGCTATAAAAAAACAAAGAACAAGAAGAAAACAAGACAACAACAACAATAACAATGAAGAGAAATTGCATGCATGTACCAGCACGACTACAAGTCTACTACTATACAGCACGAATTCATTCATGTAACAAAGGCAATAACCATAACTAACCCCAAACTATACGAAGACTATACGAAAACGTAACGTATGGCATGCACGCTAAATATGAGACATAGAAAAATTGCAATATAAACACCCGAAAAATGAAAAGAGTTGTTGGCCTTAAATAAATAAAAAAAAAAATAAAATAAAACTGTAAAGTAATAAAAGGTTGGAAGGAAAGACAAGTGAAAGACTAAAGAGAAAATGCAACAACTAGAAAAAGTTACATTTGTATATATAGAGGAGTACGTGTACATGCTATAATAGATAGACACGAGGATCCTATAAAAAATACAAGATACGCCAACATATACATATAAAACCTTAATAATAGTTACGTGTAGTACATGAAGTACACTAATATCTATTTTCTCGCTCTGTCTTGAATGTATGGACATTCAAAACTAAAATGCACATTTTAGTGCAATAGCATCTTATGAGTTGGCAACTAACACTCATCATAGCTAAATCATAGATTAAATATAGTGACAGACAACCTTAGAGAGGGAATTGGCGTGGCCTTATCTAACGTCCTATACTTCCTCCCTGAGAATTATAAAAACAGAAGCTATCAGAATTTTTTTTCTCTTTAGTAGATTTGAAATTATTGAGTTGAAGTTTTGTACAAACACTTTTAGTTTTTCCACGTCCATATTGTTATATGGAGTGTAAAAAATTGGTCAAGAGCCACGCCCACAATCGACATCTCTCTATGTATCTCTTTATCTGCCGCAAAAACTGAGCTAGGAAGTTGAAATTTAATATGTAAATTTATAATTTGATCGATATGCCAAAAATGGGCGTGATCGGTTAACAGGTACGCTCACAATTCATAAAAAACTATACCCAGCGGAAAACTTTACTTGCTAGCTGATACCTAATTACTACACTACTAGAGGACCTGCCACGCCTACAGTTTATACGTACATATGGAAGGTATTTAAGATTTCGCCAAAGCCAAATTTAGTTTTCTCGCTTTTAGTTTTTTTCAATTTTTTGCACTTTACATGTAATACGCAGCAATTTTGTTCAGTTTACAATATTCACGTGATTTGAATATTCAAACATTTTTATACTTTTATATAAAACACAAGTACTTGCATGTACATAGAAGATGTTACAAGCGCATTATGTAACTAAAATACTACAGATGAGAGGCAATCAAGAAGGCAGGCAAGCAAGAAGAGACATACGGAGTATTTGTAAGCATAAGAAGATGGGAAAAAAGTTGTTTAATTTTTTCTTTTTTTTTTTGGCAACATACAATATTTCTTATAAACACCTACATATTTGTATATGTATGCAAGTGCATGTCATTGGGAAAGCCTTATGCTTTCCTAGACCTGACAACATGTGCAAGAGCCATAGAAAGAAGGAAGGACAGACAGACAGTATATGTTGTAATCGTGCTTGTGCATTGAAATAACAAACGACCTGTTTTCAATATATACCTTAAATAACATAAAGTATATGCGAAAATGCAAAAGCACATACATCCAGATAGCATGTAGGTAGAAACATAAATTTATGCAGTTGCAAGGCACCCAAGTATTTTATATAAGGATCAATTACACTTTGGTATCGATTTTATTACATGAAAATGATTTTATGAAGCTGCGTGACGCGATACACCCGAAAACACTTTCAGAAGAAAAATTTCAAAATTTTTATAGAAACATTTTTATTTAATTTTGGCGATATAAATAAAAGTTTGAAAATATATGAATATAAAAAATATACGTATTATAGTTTAGTATTTTAGTATTTTAGTATATACTCTCGATTAACATCAAAATCTAATTTGTTATTCGATATCTGTGTTTGTCTTTTGGTTCGCTCTCTAAAATTCCACGATTTTGCATTATTAAGCTGAAAATTTGACCAGACTCTTCTAATCTATTGAAATTGGGCAAAATCGATTGAGAATCAAAAACTGTTGTATAAGGTACAAAACTTGAATTATAAAAATGAAGTCATACGGTAGGGTGTAGATGCGATTTTCGCACTGTGAAACTGTGCAACTTGATTCTGTGTTGTAATGACTAAAAATTTATAATAAATTCTATGTATGATTATAATATTAAATTTCTTTCATTTCTGGTTACTCTTGGTGCTGTTTATGTTGCAAACACACACACACACACACAAACACACAAACACAAAACTATCTTAGACAACAGCAGCTGTTACAGATTATATAACATGTTCTCTCTCTTGTGGTCAAATACCACAATCCCTTTATACTACGAGCATGTTATTAACAAAGTTAATGATACTGCCGATCATCATCAATGTCATTGTAGGAAACTATGTTGGAAGTATGGTATTTTACAGACATAATATATATATATATACACACAAATATATGTATGTATAAAATGAGAAACTATGGAAAATATTGTTATATGTTCAACATAAGATGAGGGGTATAATAATTTTATCATTCCATTCGCAATAGCCAGAAGGAGGCGTCAGAGACATATTAAGCTGAAATTTTGAAAACACTTTTAAGAATGTTATGAATGGAAAAATCGTTAATGAGCCACACCCACAATCAACAAAAATCTATTTAACTGTCACAAAATTTGAGCCAAGTAGTTTGAATTTGGTACACTTAGTTATGGTTATCGCATCCATCAATGTGCCAAAATGGGCGTGGCCGGAAACAAACACGCCCACAATTTACAAAAAACTTCCCACCTGATAATGTATCCACCACGCTTATCATTTATATATGCATGTGTAGGGTATTTAATATTTGGCTTCAGTCAAGTTTTGGTTTTTTTTTACTTGTTTTCCTGTACCTACTGTGTAGTAAACTTATCAGACAAAATTTAATAAAATATTGGAATTGTGAAGTATTTTATTAGGAGCAGAGTGCGGAAAAGAAGATTGAAATGAAAATTCAATGAGAGAGAAAGAAAACTTATTAGCAAAGGCTTTCTTTTTCTTCATGCTTGAATGACATATGGTTTACAATCGCATAGCAAAAGTTACTTATTGTTTAATGTTTACATGAGCTTTAGTTTTACTATGCAACCACTTTGTGAAAGTTTCGTTCTCTAGCAGTTTTAATCTTAAGGCATTGGTAAAATTATCTTTTAGAAAAGATAAAATTAAAGAACAATAAATTTGTTTAACTTAAAAACACCGGATATCCTTGCACTATGTTATAGAAAAATTTCGAATATTTGAAGAAAAATAAAAAAACCCTGACCAAAGAAAATTACTGGAGAAACACTGCTGAACAAAGGGCAAACAACTTACAACAGTATAGTGTACGAAAAGTCATCTTGTTTAACAATAAGGTTATCGCCTGATAAACTGACAAACTTTGTCCACACACGATACTATATACCGTACACTTGCAATGCAATACAATGCACGGCATAACTCTTTCAGTTTTCCACCAAAACACTACAACAGCGGGACTGTAAAAAATTGAAAAAATAAAAAAAGCAACTCCCAACTCTTAACCGAAGCTAGCTAAACTGCAAATAACTTTCACACATTTTTTTCATGGCTTTGTATGTTCACGCCAGCGAAATCCTCAATTCATAGCCATTGACAACTCAATTTCGGGGTTTTCTAAAATCAATATTGCAAAAATGGGAAAAACAACAAACCAAAGTGCACAAAATAATGAAAAGGATTCTTGTTCCTTTTTTGTGTGTTTTTTTTGTTTTTTTATAAACATGAAGGAAAAAATACAATGCATGAGAACAATTTGTTATTATTGGAAGCGAAATGAAAGGAAAGGAAAAGCATAGAATTTTGGTTGTGTTGTGTGTTGGTGTAAACAGAGGGAACATATGGAAGGAAAACTTTTACAATTGCATGACCGGATATGAAGTTTGATTTGGCGTAAATCCGCTTGTAAATGAAAGAATAAAAGAAACACTAGGAAGAGAAAACAAGACGGACGCATTGTTGTCGTCCCCCGCTTATGAATGGCACAACAACAGCCAACAGCCAGCCATCCCATCACCTACACAAAAGAAGAAAAAAACTCGCCTCCTCTAACAAGAGGAACCCAAAGAAATAGAAGAAAAAAAAGTACCGTTAAGTAATTGTGCTCTGTGTATAGCAACCACGTAATAGCTGGCGCAAAGGCGGCGAGGATGCCAAAAATCTATATCACTGCAAATTGAAGTGCTTTACAGCAATTCGCAAGAGTCTTTTACTCAAGCCGATATACACACATGCACATATATTTTATTTCACTTTTTCATTTTCTTCCTTTGCTTAACACTTCGTTTTGGGGCCTTGGCGCTAAAAATTGAAAATAGTTTCGTTGTTAGTTTTTTCTTTTGGTCGTCTTCGGTAACAACCATTAACCATAATGGCTTATGAACAAATTGAAGTGTTAAAGTTTTTGGCAAGAAATGAAGATATATGAGAGTTTCGAGGATATACAATAAGGACGAATGAATATGGAAAAGATGCTTTGTATGTTACTTAGCTTAAGATATAGCTTTTAGAAACATAATAAAGAAACTACCAATGCTATGCTCGTTTCAGAATTCTTGATATTTTCCACAGAAACTTTGCACTTTCATGTCATTTATTAATTACATTGCTGATTTGTGACAAGTTTGACAGCAATCGAACGATTTTCACGTTTCTTCTCTTTTTTAACAAATTTTTACTTAAGAAAATTTACAGAAATTTTCAATAGTTCAGTTTTAGCATGATTTTTGGCCTTTTTTTCGAAATCTCTTATAAGCCCAGCAAATAATTCTTGTAGTCGTAACTTGGTGCGACGCTTTTTAATTCCTCCAAAAAGATAGAGAAATTTACCAATGTTTGGGAAAAATTTGAGCAAAATCGCACCAGTAGTTTTCTAGTTATAAGCCAAACAAATTCACATTCATTCTTGTGTGTGTGTGTATGTAATTTTAAAAATCGCAAACCAAACATAATAATGTGAGAAAAATACCAGGCGCTCAGAACTGCTCAGTAAGCAAATGGCGATTTAAAGTCTTCTAAGTTAGAAACGACTGGACGGATTTTGTTCAAAAAGGTGCCACATGAAAGAGTGCAACTTCTAGTTTTGTTTAATGTACATATGTGCCCTCTCAGTCTATGCTCATTAACGGTATATATTCTAAAAATCAAATAACAGGAAAATCTAAGCGAAAAGTTTGATGCCAATCGATAGATATTGATGAGCCAATAAAAAACTGCAAGTTTGAATTTGATCCAGCTTACATGACAGCTTTTGTGATGATTTTAACAACCAAAGAAAACGTCATTTGAAACAGTGTGAAAGACACGTGGCTCATTTCGAATCAATTTGCAGAACACTCATAAAAGCATAAAATTTTTCCCATTTATAAATCATTATATTGTAAAGATAAGGTACTAAGAGACCTTGTATGCGGTTTAGACAATATTAAGGATTAAGAAAAGTTCTCCATTTACACAAACCGCAACCAGAAAACTATTTTTCTAAAGAAATTTTTATAGAAGAATAAAAAGAAACTTTTTTTTTTGAAAAAGAAAAAAACAAGAAATTCTTTCTTTAAAACAATAATAAGAAGAAAAAACTTGTACGTATACAAAAATTAACGAAAAATAGAAAAGAAAAAAGGGAAAAACTATGCAGTTAGTAAACACAGGTGCTTTTAATCGCCTCTATAAACAAGGTGGGGTTACCAGTTGAAGTTTTTAAGGTTTTGTGTCTAGTTGTCAGTCTATAAATCTTTTATTTTGACATTGCCATTCCTGTCTAACATGTTTTTTGATGTTTTTAATGCATTTCTAGTGAAATAAAAATCATACGCCCAGGGGTACAAATATATTGTGTGTGCGTTTAAAAAAGTCTTTCCCGTTGTATAAAACATATACAACAAAGTCTTTACGAAGCGTATCTTGATTTCTGCAGGGCTATAAATTGTAGATTTTTAAAAAATTACCAACAGTGACAATATATTGCTGGAGTAAAGACATAAGCGTTAGTGTAAACTGTCCACTTCTTCTGCAACAGTTTTACGATACAGTTTTTTATTACATACCACTACTGTTAAGTATTTATAACTGTGAATGAATGATACTGAATGGAACACATAAAACTAAATTACGATCTATTGGATTGTATTTATGGAGACAGAGTAAGGGCAGTAACTTACAATCTATTTCTAACTGCAATGTATGGAGAGAGAGAGAGCGACAGAGAGAGGATGAGAGATGTATGCGTGTGTTTAAGTGCATATATTCAAATTATGCGTGATTAATGGGGCAGGCCATCTTTTCTCTTACACACCTTTTTGTTTTTACACCCTACACCTAAGATGGCAGGTATACTAAGTGTTCGTTTTGAGATGAGGCGGACACACTTTATCAAATATATGTATAAACTCTGGATCAACATCATATTCTGAGTCGACCTAAACATTTTCGTCCGTAGCCACGCCCACAATCGTTAAAAATCTCTTCACAAGTAACAAAAATTGACATATTAAGTTAGAATTTGACAAATATTACAATATTTGGCCCATCCATTAATGTGGGCGTGGCCATATAACAGACACATCTATAATTTATCATAAAAATCGTATTTAGCGTAAGTTCTCACCTGGTACATAAACTAAAGAAAACGTAATGAGATATCTGCCACGCCCATTTTTAATAAAATGTTGTGTATGGTATTTAAGGATTGTTTTAAGCCAGTTCTAGTTCCTTTACTTGTTCTTTTATGCATTCTGCATATGTGAACATTACACTTTACTATTGCTTATGCATGCAGTATATGTATGTGTAAGTAGAGAGAGGTAGAGAGAAGAAGAGAGAGAACCTTCTTCCATATACAAATAATGGACATTTAGAAATACCATCTGTCATCAAGGGCAATAAATCAAAATCAAACCAACTTGTGACATATCAAGCAACAACAACAACAACTTGTATAATAAAACACTACCATTAGCTTAGTAAAAAGAGAATTATGGCGCCTAAATGCGAGACAGAGTAAGTGTAAGTAATATGAAATGTTTAAAACCAGAGACTATAGTTTACATTTGAATTTATGTGCAATGATAAGAAGAAAGGCATACAAAGGAACTTTTTTTTTATGAATATAACACCTTATATATATATATATATATATATACTATATAGCCTTTGAGCCTTTAGGAAAACGAAACAATTAAAGAATTTTTCTTACAGGACAACTACGGAAGAAAAAAACATAAAAATTCTTTAGAAGCACACAAGTTAGACTTTTATACTTTTTATACTGCATACCTAACTGTATATATGCACATATTCACATATATACCATATAAGTGTTGTATTGGAATTTTCTTTCTTTTTACACTCATTCCACTTTATGTTTAATAAGGTTTTAGGGCAACTAAGGAAGGAGAGCACGCAAGCTGTCACATGTTATAATGCAACATATACCACAACAACATTCACATGAATACTTCTGAGCAATATATGAATACGTATGTTTGTAGGTAGTTAGTAATAATACTTAAAGCTGCAGCCAAATATGTGTAAACATATTTTTACATATACATACATATGCGTACATACGTACACATACATACATTTACTTTTTAAGTACCCGAGGTCAAAATCCATTACAGAATGTTGTTAATTGTGAAACTACACATGAACTCATGTTCATTTCTTACATGAGATGGTAGGTATACAAAGTTTGTCCTTAAGTTTGTAACACTCAGAAGGCAACATCACGGACTTAATCAGCATTAAAATCTGAATCGATTTAAACATGTCCATCCGTGGTAAAGTGCCATGCCCACATTTGACGAAAATCCAACCATAAGTGCCATAAATTGATTTACGAAGTTAAAATTTCGTTTATAAATGTTTAGTGAGAGCATTGACGGACCGAAAAAGGCTTGGATGGATAACGGACACATTTTGCAAAATATTATACTGAAGCGTTGAATCCGTTTTGTACATAAGATATGTAATTTATACATAACTAGATCATGTAATCAGGTAACTGCCAGGCCCACAGTTTGTATTCAAATGCAAAAAGTTCTACGTTTTTTTCTTACGAATATCATATTGAAAATACTTATATATAGTATGCTTCTGTTTAAGTAAATGTATTCAAGTTCATTCAGAAAAGTTTCCAATTAAAAAATTTAATACGTAAATAAATGTTCCAGATGACTTACCACATATATCAGTTTTGCAGGATTCTGAAAGTAAAAAATGAAATTTCTAAAATAATTTTTTCTTCTGATTTTATAATAAGAAGCAAATCAAAAAATAATCTTCCCATGTAATAATATATGTGTAGGTTATGAAACATTTTTTTACACATAAACTCTGTAAGAAAAGAGTACGTGACTATTTACCACCAAAAATTGATTTTTTTGCATACTTTCCCATTATAAACGTTTTAATCTCAACAAAGTGAACAACTATGTTGCCACATTTACATAAAAAAACCATTTACGGATTTGCATGCATTCCACAAATGAAACTAATACCGGGAACCCCGAAAACTCTCCATTATAGAGAAAGCTGCTAACAATGTACAGGCGAGGCAAGTACAACAATAGAAAAAAACTCATGTGCTAATATGTGAACTCATATATAATATATTTTATATATAATGTATGTATTGTTTGGTAGAGGGAACCAACAACCACACGAAGGTTTATGCTTATTTTATAAAGAACGAAAAAAGATTTCTCTTATCAGGACTTTAACACGCCACTTTAATAACTTTATTTTCATTATAGATGATATTTTTTTTGTAATTAAAAGAATTTTATTCATTAGCTTCGAGGAAAAGGGAAAACGCTCAAATTTAAGATAATAATAAAACATCATTGTTACGAAATTATGTCATTTGTCTACCAAAACAAAAATAAAAACTCCACACAAGTGTTAACAAAGCCATCATTTACTCCTGTCAGCTTAAAATAATACCTTTTAACATAATGCAATTTTTTATGAATGCATATTATTCTTATGGATTATATAAATGTATTATTTTAGCTTCCAATGTATTATGCTAATTTGTTAAACGATAGAAAAATACAAAAAGAAAAAAAAAAAAAACATTTGCCATTGTCACAAAAAACGTAGCACTTTATAGTTTGTGATAATGTTGATATAATTATGTCAACAAAAGGGAAATATTTTTAATGATATTAAAAATTATTAATCCTTTTTATACCCGCCGCATACTAAGTTTGTCATTCCATTTGCAACACCCAGAAAGTGACGTCAGACACCCTACAAAGTGTATATATTCTGGATTAGCATCAAGAAAATTAAGTTGAGTTAGCTTTTGCAAGCAGATTGCTATTTAAAATGGGAAAAATCGGTCAATAGCCACGCCCACAATTAACAAAAATCTATATATCTACCACAAAAATTAACCTATGAACTTGAAATTTGGTATGCGTATTTTTAATTATCCCATCAAAAAATGGGCATGGTTGGATAACAGACACGCCCACAATTGAAAAAACCATACTCAGGGTAAAACTCTACTTGCAAGCTGATATGGAAGCCATACACTATTGGAAGGCGCAACATATATATATCTGCCACGTAGATGTGTAGGGTATTTTACATTTGGCCTAAGCTAAATTTAGTTTTCTTACACGTTTTTTTGAAAAGTTTTTTACTAATTTAAATGAAAAAGTTTATTTTGATTTATAAAAAGTACACTTACACACAATTTAAGGTTTTTATTACTGCTCATATAATTCTATGATTATTTGAAATTATTTTTCCACCTAATATGAGGAATTTATACACTCTGTCTTTGTCTGTCTCTCTCTACCTATTAAAACTAACAACATCAGGAAAAAAAAAAGTAAATTTGGTTTAAACCAAATTTTAAATACCCTACCCCTTCAAATACAATGGTGGGCATGGCCTAATAACGCCCTTTTTAGTTTATGTATTAACTAATAAGACGAAGGATGTTCTGATTTTAAATATCTGTACTAAATTTTATCGTCATAGGTAAATGTTTATGGCTGGGAGAGATTTTTACCGATTCTTTCCGACAAATTTTGCTCATCTGAGCAATTTGTGTCCAAAATTTCAGCTCAATATCCCAAAATTTTCAACCGTTAAAGATAGACACACGGAAAGGCATGTCGAGATCGAATCAGATTTTCTTGATGATCACGAAAATATATACTTTATAGAGTTTTTGTTTGGGTGTTGTAAACGGAACAACAAACTTAACATGTATAGCCCTTCCTCACTAATTATACCCTCTAATTAACTATAATTTTGGTATTTTTTTCATTTCTTTTTTATTAAAGTTTTAATGATGTTATTTGTGTGTGACTGTGTGTGTGTTTTATGTAAAGGCATTTGCATAATATGTACAAAAAAAATGCAAACTTTATAGTTTTTACTATATGGATATAAGTTCTATAATTACATAACTTAATAAACAATATGATGTATTTGTGTATATGTCTATAGAATGTTGTTTAAAAGCATGTGTTTGTGTACATTGTCGGTGCGTGTGTATTGTATTGTTATAAAGTTAATTCAGTTTGTTATTGTCGTTGCCAACAAACTTCCAAAATTCAATTGGTATACAAAAGTTTTGTTAACATATCTCTTCTTCTTATTCTAGCATAATCTAGTTGTTACCTTTGCCTCTATCAACAATTTCATTTTACTATGTACTCAAAATTTTTGTGCGCTTTTATTCTGTTGAACTATTTCACAGCATTTTTTCATGGTACACACTCACTTCTCCACTCCCACTCTGCATTACATGTGTTTATTGCATTAAGTTGTTAACTTATCCAGTTTGTATGTAACAACATAAACAACATGTGAAAATAAATTTCGTTAAGTCACAAAGCTTTGTGCAACATGGAGATATTTTTTCTTTTTTAAACAAAACTCATATTAAACAAGTGAGAAAACTAAATTTAGCTTAGGCCAAATCTTAAATACCCTCCGCATTTACAATAGTGGGAGTGGCCCCTCATAGTATTGTATTTATTACATATGTGCTTGCAAGTTTAGTTTTGTGCTGAGCATGGTTTTTTGTACATTATATGTGGATCCTTATTCGACCACGCCCATTTTTGACACATTGATAAATGGGGTAATTAGAAATATTTGTATTTTATTGATTAATTTTTGTGGCTACTAAGTAGTTTTTTGTCGATTGTGGGCGTGACTCTTTGCCGATTTTGCCCATTTTTAAAATCAATCTGCGCATAACGATTAAGTGTCCTTTCAAAATTTTAGCTTAATATCTCAAAATATACGCCCTTTACCAACAACAAACAGACCCGTGGACACACGGACTCGAATCAGTCGACTCAATTCTTGGTGCTGATAAAGAATATGTATACTTTGTAGAGTATCTGAAGTATCTGAGTATCTGGGTGTTGCAAATGGAAAGACCAAACTTAGTACACCCCCATCTTATATGGAGGGTATAATGATGGTAATTTTTAATGAATTCGAATATATATGAATTTTATTTTGTAAACCACACTTTTTGAGTGGCTTTTATTTTAGTTTATATTGCTTAATTAAACTTTTCTGTTGTCTGTGTGTTGGAGTTAGTTAATTAAAAATATGGAAATTTTTGTTGTTTAACTAAAAAATAACACTCAGTCTTTAGAAACCACAAAGATGTGGTTGTTTTCCTATTATTGTTTCTTAATTAGTTTTACTTAAAAAAAACCTCAAATATTTTTTTCTTAATTTCAAAGATATTGTACACTTGGTTAAATGTCAAAAGTTGTTTAATTTATGTGAAAGAATTTTTGTGAGAGCAACATAAACACTACGTGCTAGTTTAGAAAAGCGTTGGTGAGATCAAAAATATAACAATAGCAGCAAACAAAATATGCAAAAATCGTACGGTTGCACTCAAACTTGTCACAAAAAATAACTTGATAATAAATCGAATTAAAGCAAAAAATATATCAAGAGTTGTGGATTTTTTCCATATAACAATCTTTCCATAGGTAGCCAAGTGCTGTGTTGTAATTTTGCGGAAAATCAACGTAAAAGAAAGAAATTTATATTATTTATGTATGAGTAGAAATCATACACGTTTCTCTTGCATGTAAATGCAAGATTTTTACTAAACCAACTATAACTCTTTTTACTTGCTTTTGCTGATTCTACAATTTATTCAGTTTTCGTTTTGAGGTGTTTATGTTTGATTTAACAATAATTTGTTGCTTTCCCAAGAAAATACCTCAAACAATTCCGCCCAAAAAATAAAATGTAAAACTAAAACCAATTTGTTAAGTTCTGGCCATCCTAATCCCTTTCAACTTCTTCCATGTTTTACACAAACTTTAGTGTATTTGTCTAGTGTTAAATAAATCAAATATTAAAATCTGCTCGGTTATACTTTGAAAAATTCTTGCTATGCTGGTCAGGTTTTATGGTCAACATAAGCATTTACATGGATTGCAACAATACACTTGTGCATATAAAATAACGTTTGAATGGGAAGAAAAGGAAAGAAAGAGGAGCAAACCAAGCATACAGCACGAAATACCGCAATCAATAGTCAAAAAAAAGAAAAAAAAGGAAAAAGTATAGATGGATGCATGTATACAAACGCAATCCTAATACACAAAGAACATGAAGCTGGGAAGGGAGCGTGTTTTTCAAGAACGCAAAAACACAAGGAAGTTAAATAATTCAATCAGCTTAAAAGTAGGCAATGCTATTTACATTGGCCGAGGTGTGTGGATAAGTGCTTCATCAGTTGATATGCCCAACGGTGATGCTGAGATACCCAATAATTTACAAACATTTCTTACATATTCGAATACATACACACCCAGGTAATCGTATGGGTTCGGTGTAAATAATACATATAGAAAATTGATTGCTTTCAAAGGTTTCTTCCAATAAGTTTTTAGAATATACGCACACACACATATATATATATATATATACTTTTGTTTATAAACTATATCCGACGAATCTTCCTTGTTTAATAAAGTTTACTGTAGGTTGGTAAAATTCTTTACACAATCGACTGTGTATTGATAATTGAAATTTGTTTCAACAAATCATTTATAAAATTTGTAATTGTTTGTTTTTGCCACAGTAACGTGTACTCCATTACAGGATTTTCTATTTGTTATTGTAATTGCTACTTATTACATACAGTTAAGTTTAGAGTTTTGCTTGCGGGAATGAAAAGGAAATTCCCAAAATTCTGTACTATGATTATTGTTTCTTTCAAGCACTTAACATTATCGAAATTCGTGTAGATCTAGACATATCCGTCCATATGTACGTCTATAATTGGCACTCTCACGGTCGAAAATTTTGATAATTTTAACTGAAATTTTGTTTTTATTGTCTGCAGGTAGATCGGTATTAATTTTGGAAAGTATGGATCAAAAGCAACGCCCACAATCTGTAAAGATCTATTTATGCGCCATAAAACCTTGAAATTTTTTATACACATTATTATTTACACAATAAGTTTGCCAAAAATAGGCATGGTTGGATATTAGACACGCCCACTATCGATAAAAATTTTGATATCTGCCGTAAAAATTGTCCTATAAAATTGGAATTTGATACACATATTTAAAATAATTATCCCAACCATCGATGGGCATGGTCTTTTAACAGACAGGCCCACAATTTACAAAAAACCGTACAAATGATTCCTTTGAACCCAAAAAAAACAACAACAAAATATTTGGAAATTCAAATCATTTAATTTGGGAATCATAATATTAACAAAAATATGGGTAATCTTTAACAAAACTCCCGAAACCGTTTATAAACAGCTTGTTCTTCATCATGTGCATAAAACTGTAGGCATGTGGTTTTTCTAGTTTGTTTGTACAAAATTGCAAGTAAACAATCAATTTATATGTTTACCAATTCAACAAAAATAACAACAACAACAACAACAACAACAACATAAACAACTATAAAATACATATCATAGGTACCATTCCCTATCCCCACAACAAATACAATATAAAGCTTTTTTGTAAAGAGAAACTTTCATCAATATTAAAGCATATCAATGGCTACGCTGTGATTGTCTATCATTCCATTAAATTGACTGATTGAGTAGCTCACTAACAGTACACTCAATACTCTCCTATCCTATCCTATCCTCCATTTTGTTTTACCATTCCCGGTAACTGTTGTTTATTGATGTAGAAGATCGACTCATCAGATAGATGGACAGAAAGGCAGGCAGACAGACATAGATGGCAATGCAGAATATTGTACTAATTTGATAATTGTTGTGTAGTTTTGGTTATATTTTGTTATGGTAGTAGTAGAAAGGAATTGAAGTAAACAATAATAATTTGAATATGTTTATTTTCATAAATTTATTATGAAAAGGGTTTTTAGTATGCTTAGGACAACAGCAGTAGTGCGGCAGGTATTAGTGATGATTTAAAAATAAACTCTATTTGTGTTTTGAAATATTTTAAATAAATTTTCAAAACGTCAAGTGTTTATATATACAAAAATTGTTTTTATAGTTAGCTTGACTTTTGACTTATTAATGGGGCACTTTATTTTATTTTTAACCCATTAAACAATAGTATAATATAAAGACGTCACTAGGGCGTGTTCAATGACAAGTGCGTGCATAAAAATTGTAATTAACCCCATGTGTCAGTTTAGTAGAAATAAAAATATTTAGTGTTCACTTTACAAAACCATAGTTAAACAATTAAAGAAGAGAAAATGTTATAGTTAAATAATACCCTACACTATATATGTTTAATTAACGAGTGTGCCAGCTAGTGTATATTTAACGCTGGTAAATTTTGTTGCAATATCGCAAAAGCTGTGACTTCTAGATTATACGAAAATAGAAAGGACTATTAATGGACGTACGGACATAGTAATATACGTTTATAAAATGATTCTGAAACGATTGGTGTTATACAATGTAAAATATTTGAATGAGCACTACCTTTAACATTTCTCACTCGTTGTGTCACAATTTATTGTACAAATAATATGTCCTTTAATTATCAACATCTTACTTAACCACTTTATAGCATTCATAAACAATATAAACAAATGAATGGTTTTACTATAAATTTTCATAACAATTAACACATTTTCACCACCCAACTACAATAACAACAACAACAACAACAAAAGGGAGAAATATACACTAGCTGGCATTAATGAAGAAAGGAGCGAATAATTAAAACTTAACATGAATCTTCACACTCCATGTTTTACAATATATGGGAAAAAAAAAAGTAAAATACAACAACAAAACAAACAAAGTATTAAAAGCTAAAGAGAAAGAACTGGCACACAAAGAATGTCAGAGGCGACAACAAGGACACAATTTATACACAATTACAAAAATAAGAAAAAAAAATCATAAAACCAACTAAAGAGGCGTAAAGGGGATGAAGAGATATAAAGGTGAATGAAGAAAAAAAATTAAAAAAATTAAATTCGGCTTAAGCCAAATCACAAATACCCTCCACACTTATATATAAAGAAAATGGGCGTGGCTTGTACATGATTACTTCCTACTTCTTTTCAGCTTACAAGTGGAGGTAATTTTTTTTTTTTTTTGAAATTATGGGAGTTTCTGTTAATAGGCCACGCCCATTTTTATTAAATTAATTTTATTAGAAATTTGTACTCCAATTTCAATTTCAAAATTTCAACATAATATCTCAAAATGTACGACTGTGACAGTGCTAACAACAAAGAGACATACGGACGTACAGACTAGAGACACATATACTCGTATTTAGATGCTGATCAATAAACTTTCTTTGGGTGTTGCAAAAGGAATGATGAACGTATTAAACATTCTTCCAACAGTTCACATATTTTTATAAATTATATAAATATAGTGGACAACGGGGGTTTAGCGAAGTTGGTAGACCACGTAAAAAAAAAAAAAATTGTTTGCAAGTTTTGCTTGTTCTCTAGTCTATATAAAGGATAAATAACTGGGATCATATATAGTCCAATTTGCCGGCATGCGAAAAACAGCAGCAGTAACAACAACAACAACAACAACAATAATAAAGAAAGTTAACGAAAGCATGACTTTAATTATGGCCACCAGACACGAACGCTCTCGTGAATGTTAAAACAATTTTTTATATAGTTTTTTCCGTTGTATTTTCCACTATTTATAAAAGTTTACGGTATTTTTTTACATGGTACCTACTCTTCTATTTATATATATGTGTTTGTGTGTGTGTGTTTACGTAGATTTTGTGTTTGTGTAAGTTAAGTACTTGGGAGATTTCATGCTGGCATGTGGTAACACTTTATTTGTGTTTTTTTTTGTTGCTACATTTAACTAAAGGCAAAATTTACTACCCATAGACACAGCAGACAACGAGCAATGACCCTACTACCACTACTGTGCCATGCCATGTAGTAATGCTGCTGCTGCTGCTTCTTCTGCTATTTGTGCTGCATGAGTTGAGTTTCATAACCTAAAAGCAACTATTTGATGATTCATAACACAGTAATGTTTTAATATGATTACATGCATTAGTAATGAAATAAAATGATAATGAACAGCAAGAAAATATAACTCTTTCAAAAAAAGAAAAAAATTATAATAATAATAACGCAAAAACAAAGGTTTCCAATTACTAAGGGAAAACAATCCCTTACCAACGTGCTTCATCAAGCGTTAATTTATTAGTGTTTTTATTGAAAAGCAAACCTTTTGCAGAAATGAAGACTGATTCTGGTTACTAACAACAATTTTAACAACCCAACTTTCCAAACAATTGTTTATAAAACAAGAAAACAACATAAAAGTTGACAACTTTTCAAGTTAGAAAGTGATGAAAAATTGCTTGAAAAACTTTTAACGCTAAACAAAAGACATCGTCGTGTCACTTTGGTAGCAAACATAAAAGCAAGAAAAAAAAACAATTTGTGGTACAGTACGCTTCAATAATTTCACGGTTGTCAAATTTTCTATAACAAAGGCGTTGCTGTTGTACTTTTGCTTTTTTCACTTGTGTGTCTCTTTCTCTTCACAAATCAAATTCCGGTGACATGTGGCGTCATACTCCACCCTATTCTTTGTTGTTTTCTTACTGCCTGGTTCACCATATATACAATATATTTTTGACAATGTCTTGTTTTAGTCATAGCACTCGCTCTCATTTCTTTTCTCATTCACCGTCATTCACTTTATTTTCTTTCCCCCACAATTGATGTAACGCGTTTAGCTGCAGATGTCGGTTTCTTGGGTCTTGGTGGAAAAATAATATGATGTTGATTCTATTGTATTATCTTAGGAAGTTTTTTTTCTTTGTTTTAGGAAATTGTACAATATATTCATAGCTTGGTGGTTCCTTTATGGTGATAATATTTGGTAAGTGGTCATTTTGAATAATTCAAAGTAGTGTCGCATAAAATTCAAAGTGAATTGGAAGTAAATTCATGATATATAAATAAATTTCGGAGTAGATTAGTTATAAATTCGGAATTAAATTTTAGCCAATTAAGACTTTTTTTGACTAATATTGTTGAGAACAATCTTGGATTTAATTGGAAGTAACTAAACTAATTTTGAAGTAAATACAAAGTTAATCCTGTTAGATAGTTGCCTTAAGCAATTTCAAAGAATTTTTGGTATAAATTCCGAATAAATTAAAAGTTATATCAGTTTTTTCAAAATATTTCAATCATAGATTGATTCTCGAGAATTTGTATCGTTTTTTCTCACACTGTATATAAATGAATAAAGATCTCTCGTTTACTCTCTGCGAAAAGATCCCATCTTTTATTCACTCACGACGCCATTTGCAAAGTCAAAGAGTAAAATGATACTTATTCATTGTGTTTGTAAGAGAGAGTAAAGTAACTTATCTTTAAAATCAACAACCAATAGCAAGCGTAACTCAAGGAGAGAGTGAGAGAGAGAGAGGCAGGACCATTACATTACTTCGCTGTAGCACTTTATACACCATCTTTAAAGATTTTTTGTTTATATATATTTTCTGTAAGTTTTGTATAAGAGAAATACAGAGAGAGAGAGAAGATCGTATGCATTTGAAAATGAAGTGGTGAAGTGGTTGAGATTTCATTTTACGCTTAGTAAATGGTCGCAGCAAAAGTGCTTAAGGTAGTCTGCAATTAAATGTAATATATGAACTATATCTGGAATAAATTTCAGCTCCATATCTCAACTGTTCTCTATTTTATTTAAATACAAAATTGTTATGTCCTTATTGAAACACTTTTTAATTATACGAGGGAGAGTTTTACATATTGTAGACCATGTTACTATTAGTGGAATAAATATATGGAATGCATGATTATTATTGTTAATCAAAAATTTTCTGGTCCATAACGTATAACTTCCTTCTGCTGGCTTTTGCAAACACAACGAATACGCGAGGTTGCTATTTAATTTTTGCTTTTATTAAACTTCTGGGAATTTACTATGGATACCTACCATCGCTTTTGTTTTTAACATGTATTCTATCCTTTACTGGTTGTATCTCCGCTGGCAGAGCGGAAATTTGATTTGTCATTTTCATAAAGGGACAACCGTTCATTGTAAAAATATGAAATGTTAACAAGTGAACATGGGGCGACAGGGATATTTACACTTTGTATAAAAGATTGAACTTTTAGTTTTCAACTCAATATAAAGGAGATGACTTTCTTTTGCAGATGCAGTAATTATTAATAAGTCAAACAACAGAAAAATAGTTTTACGGTACAACACAATTATTTACTTTTACTTTCGCTAATATTGTAATTTTGACAACCGAGAGTTGTAATATTCTCATCGAAACAATTTTAGCAAAACTTAATTATAAAGAAATATTACATATTTTCCTATTTAGTTAAAGAACGTTAATCCTTTGAAATTCATCTCAATTGAAACGAAATGGAAATGAGGTTAACAGGGTAAAAGTTCCAATAGGGTTTTTCTTTTAAACAGACCATATTTTTCTTGTAATTTTTTTATGTTGACGCAAATGTTTCAATTATTAAAAAATAAATAAATAAATAAGTAATTTTACAATAATATTTACTCAGTGTTGGTATATATAACGAGTGAAGGTCTTCATTGAACTTATTAGTAAAAAAAAACTTTTCAAACAGGAGTTCTTTCAATACGAATTGAAATAATGAAGTTTTTAATTGTTTTTATTTTAGTAGCTGTCACTGTTGGTGTAAGTGGTGGACCTCGACCTGTTCCTAAAAATACTACCGTAAGTGATGTTTAAACATACATTTTTTAATATTATAGCTGTAGAAAATATATTTTACAATAATTTTTGTAATCTAGACTACAGAAGAAACAACTAATGCAAGCGGTATTTCAACTGAGTATGAATATGATGTAAGATTTCTCTCACATGTGTATTTAAATTTATTTTAATATATTTCCTAATTTAATCAGTATGATAGTGCAAACGGATCTGGGGATGGCGCTACGGTATGTTTTTTATACTTTATGTATTATCCATAAATGTTATATGTTTATATCATCACTTTAAGATTGGGAGTTTACCCATTTTAACAAAACCTTTTTAGTCCCTTGAAGAGGGCATTACATGCCTCAATATGTATGTAAATTATACTAGATCGCAATGAAATTTTGAATTGATTTAATTAATCTTGTCTGTCCATGATAAATATACTTCCCATTCTAAAATTTACCTATCAATAGCAAAAGTATTGGTTGTCACCGAAAAAAGGTCAACTTTTAAAGCTTCTTAAGCGGCTTTTTATTGAAGAATTTTGTTAAGAATTCTTTCATAATTCATACAGCAACATTGCTAACTTATAAATTTTATATAATTGCTCTAAGGTGTTGGTTGTCTTTTGGTTTAATATAATGACTGATATAATAATTTATTATTTAGCCGGAAGAAACTGAGTCAGGAGGTAAAGAAACTGAAAAAACTGAAGTTAAAGAGGAAGTTGTGGTAAGTCTTTGTTTTTTTCTTTATTTTTTCAATGACAGTTTTTGTACATTTTTATATTATTTAGACTGAAAAGATGGAAGAATTTGAGCCCAGTAGAGCTCCTGAAACTGTAAGTAATATTTGTAAATATTCTTAATTTCTTTAGTTTATTATTTTTCTTTCTCTTTTATTAAGTTTGAATTAAATGAAGAAGAGGTGGGAGGTGGTGATGCAGTAAGTTTTTATTTAAATTGATTTATAAGAACTCTTGTAAAAAATTGATTATAATTTTATTTTTCTAGTCTTTGCCCAAGGAAGAGCATGAAGAAAAGGTATATGTGTTGAGTTGATATTTTGTATAAAAATATTTCATTTTTCAATTTCTTTAATTAGACGGAAGAGTCAACTGAAGTAGTAACAAAGAAGCCTTCTAAACCCAAACAACCCAAAAAAGAGGTAAGTTTGCTTTTTGTAATACCATTGAATAAAAGTTATTGTAGCTAATTTTTATCATTATTTAGGCTAAGAATGCAAATAATAAATCAGGTCAAAAGGGTGGAAATCGTTTGGTATGTACATCGTTTTAAAGATATTTATTAAAAATAATTTTTTGTGTATATCCGTCCATCACATGGGTTGCATTTTAAGTCGCCTATACAATTTTATAGCTTTTTATACCCTCCACATAAGTTGGGAGGTATAATAAGTTTGTCATTCCGTTTGCAACACTTAGAAGGAGGAGTTAGAGACCCCCACGGAGACCATATATTCTTGATTCGATCCGTGTATCATAACCATACTCAACGTAAAACTGGACTTTCAAGCTGATACGCAATACATATACTATTATAAAGCGTATTCATATACCTGCCACACCCATTATTGTAGAAGTGAATGATATTTCAGATTTGGCCAAAGTCAAATTCAATTTCTTACTCGTTTTTATTCATCTTTAGTCTGAACAAGAGCTGCAAGATTATTGGCGTGCCTATGACAACTGTGTACCGAAGATGCGTTCTGAATTAGGTGGTGGTTTGGAAACCAAATTGAGGAATGGCGAATATAAAGATCTTGGTTACTATGATAAGTGCACCATTTTATGTTTCCTATATGACAATTGGATTGTGGAAAATTATAGACTTAATCAAACCAAATTGGAAAGACTGCTGGATGGAAATGGAGGGAACTTACAATCTACCATGTCGCAATGTGTTAAAGCATTACCCGTTGACTGCCTAATTGCATATGACATATATTCATGTTTTGCTGAAAAAGGTGCCACAATATTTTTCAAAACTTATACAAGATAAATGTTTTTTTGATAAACTGCATAAAAAACAGTTTCAAAATTTTATGAATTTTCAGTGAAAACATGTAAATATTAATCAAATTTAATAAAATAAATTGGATAATTTGGTTCAAATATTGATAATGGATAGCATTTTATTAAAGTTATCTGCCATCTTTATGTCATTTTGAAGTGTTTATAACACATACACACCTTCAGGATAATAATTATTTCAAGAACGAAGCATTAGTAATAATAAAACTAAGACTAAGGCTAAATTTTGAATACTCTTTATAAACTGCGGGCATGGCAGCTACGTGATTACATCCTATGGTAATGTATGTATTTTGTCAACTTAAAAGTTGGATTCCATGCCATATAGTTTTTTAGAAATTGTGGGCGCGTTTTTTATTCGACTTATTACTTGATTTTTGGCTTATCACTGGATTAATTAACTATAAATCATTTTTCAATATAAATCATTTCAAATCATCACAAAATTTTAAATTAATTGATCAATTTTTGTGGCCGCAAGTATAAAGTAAGTAAATTTTTATCAATTGTGGGCACGGCAGACATCTTAATACACCCCATAATAGTGTTATTAAATGTTATTCGTTTGTAGGCGTAACCTATACGAAATACGAAATACGTCTACGCCAATTTTTTGGGTTCTCGATGAAAGGACTTCAAATAAATATGTAAGAATACCGAAATTCATTTTCGTTTCTATTTTGTGGCTAATGGATATATAGATAGATCGATTATGGGCGTGAGTGTTAACTGAATTTGCTCAATTGAAATAGAAAACTACGAAAATGGTTTAAGACATCCTAATTTTCGATATTATGCATTTTTTAACAAATGAACATACGGACATCCGGACATTCGAACACCCGAACATCGTTATATGGGTTCAGCTTTTTAAATTTTTTATTAAATTAAGAATTTCTGCATAAATTTCTGTATTATCATGAGCCTGGAGTTTTCATCAGATGAACATGTACCCGGACACCCAGACATCATTAAACCGATTCACATTTTAATGCATTTTTAAATTATAATATAAAAGTCAATATTTTCATTATTATTAGACCGCTTACGTTTTTCCTAAAGCAAACATCATCGTTAGCGTAAATGTTAGTGTAATAAAAATAAATACAAACAAATGATTATGCAATAATATTTATGTACTAATACTAGTGTTTTTATATTTGTTATTCTGTTATTATATAAAGACTCGTAGTCTGTTTCGAACTCATCAGTATAAATTTTTTGTTATTTGAGTTCTTATTAAACGCTTCGGAATAATGAACATATTTACGGGTATTTTTTTGGTGGCTTTGGTCTTTTCCGTAACTAGTGAGGTAATAAATTGTTACAAATGAATATTTATTAAAGAATTTTTAAAAATTCTATGTTTTTGTAGACTTTAGGATCGACAGAACATCCTCTAAAGGTAGGTAACAAAAAATTAAACTAAGATAACTGTTTAAAATTGTGTGATATTTAAGTATCGCGATCCAGGAAGATCTATAACTGAACCCTCTGTTCGAGCTGAAGATGAAAACAAGGTATGTTTCGATATACTTTTCATATATTTTCTTATAATATCTCTAACATATGAAATTTCCGTTTCGTTAGGATGATAAAGGATCTACTAATGCCAGCGGCATTTCATTGGACTATGATGAGGTTACTTTCCTAATAATGCTTCAAATAGATTATTATAATAACAATTTTTTGGCCATTTTTAGGATACCGATGAAGGAGAAGGATTAAAGCCAGAAAATAAAGTTAAAACTACTGTTGTGGTGGGTTGTTTATAAAGTTCCTTTTATGTCTAGTTTTAAAGTTTAAAGTTTTTCGCTACAACTTTTAGACTGAAGGTGTGGAAGGTGAATATTATCCTGAAGGTGATCATGTTATTGTAAGTGACGCTTTAACTCATTTTTATAAATTTTTCATATATTTATGTTTTATATATAATTAAGTTTGAACAAACATTTGATATGGATGATAAAAATGCTGGCAATGTTGCTGATGGAAGGAAGTCAATCAGTAATGGTCTGGTACGTTATATTTTCCATAAAATACATTTCTAAACTCCAACAATAATTGAACCCTTTTTAAATCCTTTAGTCGGAGAGAGAGCAAGCCCAGTACCATGTTAGACTCGACGAATGCATAAGAAAAATGAGCGGCCGATCTGACATAGAACAGTTACTAGTTAATCAGCAGTTAACAGAGCTAACATATAATGATAAATGTGTCATTGTTTGCTTCTTTTATGACAATTTTCTTGTGGATGTTTCAACACAAATTCTTAACATGGACCGTCTAGTGAAGACAATTTATCCTACTAATGTTTCATTAGATCCCGTTATTGCTGAATGTAATCAACGATTACCCGTTGATTGTGATATTGGCTATAATATATATAAATGTTTTGCTGATAAGGGAGCTACAATATTTTTTAAAAATTATGGAAGAAAACCCAAATAATTGTAATCTCTTTAATGCATATGATAATAAATTTAATAAATGATTTTAGCAAACAATTTAGCAAATTTTGTTAAAAATGGGTGTGGGCGGATGGCCGGGTGTGGTCCCGCTATAATTTACAAAAATCTTTACTCAAAATAAAAATTAACTTTCAAGCTGATACTTAATGTATGTACTATTTTAAGGCGTAATCATGTAACTTCCACGCCCACCATTTGTATCTAATTATGGACAATTTTTAAGATTTGGTCTAAGCCAAATTTAGTTTATTTTTTTTTACAATAATATGTGTACTATCTCATTTTTTATTGCCGATATATAGATATTTGTTCATTGTGGGCGTGGCTGTTAACTATTATGTAATATATGTAAAATTTTTAAAATTGTATTCTGCACAAAACGCCTCTTTTTTAATTGTAGACGTGTGTCTTACCTACCTACCACGCCCATTTTTGCTACATCGACTTATTGTATTGTCAATATGTTTACTGCATGAATTTCATTATATAAATATACTTATTATAAACTATGTAAAGTCTCGAATATGTGCTTTTGGGTGTTGCAAACAGAATAACAAACTTAGTATATCCCCCACCTTACGTGAAGGTCATAATAAATGTATAAAAACGTGTTATTTTATCCAAACAGTAACAACAACTGCAATAACAACGTTCCAGTTGACTATATAAAGGCACAGGGCCAAGCAAAGAAAAATAATTATTGTTTATTAATGACTTTTACAACTTTTACAATGAAAATTTTATTAACAATTTTTTTAATAGTCATTGCGTCCACTGCGGGTGACGAAGAAGAAAAAGTAATCATTCTTAACCAATTTTGTGCATTTCCTTTCATTAATAGTTTATATTTTTATTCAGCACAAATCCGATGAAGGTTCAAAACAGATGGGAAAAGAAAACAATCAAGAGGGAGAGGAGGTAAGTCGGATTTTGTGAATATTTTTCAATTTAACAACATAATATTTTATATATATTAGGAACACATGGATTTGGTAACTCAAGAGGATATAGAATCATCATTTAAGCATTGTTTTAAAAAAGTGCAAAACCGCACTAACTTATTATTAAAAACTTTACAAAAAAACAATTTTTCAAGTTGGAATGGAGATGAAGTGTGTGCCTTGAAATGTTTCTTAGAATATCTTGGTTTAATAAATGTTAATGATGGAACACTGGATGACAATATCTTAACGGAATTGATTACAACAAGAAGTAGGAAACATCTAAATAAGGCAAAAAAAGGATGTAGTTTTATAGTTGTTCAAGTAT
This sequence comes from Ornithomya chloropus, assembly GCA_963971445.1. Lineage (NCBI taxonomy): Eukaryota > Metazoa > Arthropoda > Insecta > Diptera > Hippoboscidae > Ornithomya > Ornithomya chloropus. Next base: position 14,611,312 of record OZ020530.1, on the reverse strand, counting down.
GTCGAGATATTCTTCAATTATTGCACTGTTATCATGCACGGGGTGTTAAGCTCAGTTTTGAAAAATACAATATGACTTTTCAAATTTAATCATATTGCCAGAAAAAATATAAGTTGAGGCAACTCATAACTCCAGCAACTAAATAATCTTTGCTGTGGTAACGTTTACAAATTAATTCCTATCAATAAATGTTTGTTACAAAAAAAAATTAAAGGTTTAATGAAAAATTAATCTGCCTTAGGCCAATTCTTAAATACCCTTCATATGCAGTGGGCGTGCCAGGTACATAATCACCGCGCAGGCGTTTTATATCACCTTGCAGTCGAATTTTACACTGAATATTTTTTTTTTGTGACCATGCCCTTTTTTGGCAATGAACGTCAATGAAGGCATAATTATAAGTATATGTACAAAATTTTATAGCTTAATTTTTGTGAGAGATAAAGATAGATTTTTCTCGATTGTAGGGGTAGCAGTTGACCGATTTTGCTTAATTTAAATAGAGATTTGGGTGTCTGTATAAAATTTCACCTCAATATCTAAAATTTTACGACTCTGAGAGTGTCAACAACAGACAAACACAAGATCGGATTATTTTTAGAACTGCTTTCCCTATAATGACTTTTCACCAGGTGACTTATGTGCCTCACGCTTACTGACGCAACTAAACCAAGTGAAAGCATAATTTCTGTAACCAGATAGTGTAGGGTATTTAATGATCGACCTCAACCGACTATAACACTTTCATTGTTTTATTTGTTTTTTGCTTATTATGCAACACATTTATTGTTTACCATCTGATTAGAATTGTTTGCAACATGGTGTTTTTGCAGTTGTATCAATAGAACAAAAAATTTATTACAAATTTATTATGTAACAGGAAGTATTTTTGTTCTTAAGTAAACAAGTTATTTTGTTTTTCATCATGCAAGTATATATAAAGCCCGATGCGAAACATTATTTTTGAGTTCTATTACGAAAGGTAAAAGTAAACTCAATAAAGTAATGAAAGTAATATTTATAATTTTGTTGATGGTGGCGTTATGTAACGCAGCAAGGCAGCAAGTGAGTTAATCGAATAACTTTTTTTTCTCCTAATTAACAATAATTTTAATTAATTTTTTTACACAGAGAATGGTAAGTTTAGAATCGCACATATTTGCATTATTTTACAATAAGATTTCTTGCCCAGCAAATAAAATTTTTCGATGGTGATGAAGAGCAAGCTGATGATGAGCATGGTATTTTTCTTGCATGCTTGGGTGCAACGGATGCTAAACGATATGAAAAAGAAGTGCAAAAACGTCTTAACAATAAAAATCTGGTAAGAGAACAAAGCAAATGTTCTTTAGATGACGAAAAATTTGTGGATTGTCTACTTAGAAATTCAAATGTATTCAAAAAAAGAAGTGATGGTACTTATGCATTACATGAATCATTAAAACCTGGTAAAACGTAAAATTAATCAACTTTAATATATGTTTAATATGTGTTTAATTATTGAACGCATTTGGTAAATAATGCATAAGAAAAAGGTAAAAAACATTAAATAATAAAAAATATTATTATTAAATATTGTAAAGTTCTCTTATGTAATGATATACCTAATAAAATAAAGGCAATTGAAAATGTTAAAAGTCGGACAAGTGCGAACATTTACACCATTTAGTTCCTCAAAAGAATTCTACAATTAGTTTAGTATATAAGAAAGCACCATTTAATTCTACTTACAAGTTACTTCGATGAAAAGCGTTATATGTGAAGGAATTTTAAAAATGATCCAATCGGGTACAAATTTCGCTCAATTATAGATTTATTTCAAATAAAAGCGTTATATGGGGAGGAATTCTGATCCTAAATCTATCGGTATAATAAAAGATGGCTCTAACTCTACCCACATAATAGAGAGGTGAACAGAAGGAGTCCTTATCAAAAGTGTATAACAAATTAATAAATCCACCCTAAGGAAATACTTTTTACTATCAATACTATAAAAATAGCGTAATTTAGTTAAAATTTTACTGTTGAGGTAGAATGTAACACATACACATACTTAAGTATAAAAGTATAAATATGTGGAATGGGTGATTGTAGTAACACTTGAGTAAATAAAAGAAATTATTTTTTATTTCATTCCTCTATTAAGTCTTAAACTTTTTCAATTGCAATATACTTGCATGCATAGGTGCAAACTAACAGTACAATATGAAAGTGTTTTCGGCAATAGGTCTAGTGGTCATTTTGTTAAACATAATTGATAAAGAAATTGAAGTAAGTTGTTTATTTTTATAACTGTTTTTAATGTTTAAGATTTATTTTACTTATATATCAGGTTGAAGCAATGAAAAGCAATGAAATCGGAATGGATGAGGTGGACGAGGTAATGTTGTTGATTTTTTTGTGGGTTTTATAAAAGAAAAATATATTTTTTATTAATTAGGATGATTTATGCGCCGATAATATACGAACCTACTTTCAAATGTGTTCAATGCTATACCCTGCAAGTAAAGATTTACTGCGCCGCATAAACGAAAAACCTTCGAGTAAATTCTCAAGTAGTGATATGAATGTTCTTAGATGTGTCTTAGAATCTGTTGGAGTAATAGACAGTAACAAAATTGCCCAAACTATAACACTAGGTAAAGGTCGTTGAATATATGAAGAATAAAAAGGATGTATATATGTTTTTGTGACACGATAGTTCATAAGCATTTCTATATATCTATATTTAAAGAAGAAATTCCTGAGTATAAAAATTGCTTCATAAATGATTTTATTCAATTTGAGTAGAAATCCTTGTATAGAAACCACCATTTTCGGTACAAATTTTCAGTTGAATATCTCAAAATTTAAGACCAAAATAGTACCAAAAACAGTCGGATGTACAGACAAATTAAATGGAATCACATTTTGATGCTTAATTTGTGCCGGCATTTATGGTATTTTTCGCAGTCGCTACTTAAAGTCGCAAAATCGGTCAAGAGCCACGCCCACAATCGACAAAAACCTATATATCGGCCAAAAAAGTTGACCTATGAACTTGAAATTTAGTATGTGTATCATATATTGATCCATTACATCGATGTGCCACAAATGGGCGTGGTCAAAAAGCATACGCGTCCAAAATTTACAAAAAACTGTACTCCACTGGAGCAAAACGTACACTATTAGAGGGCGTAATATACCTGTGCCCACCATTTGAATATTAATATGGAGGGTATTTAGGATGTGGCCTAAGCCAAATTTAGTTTTCTTACTTGTTTTTAATTACCATGACATTATATAATACATATGGTTTTTATTGCTATGTTTACATTCCTATGAATACTTTCGAAGGAAAATAATAATTTAATAACCATGTCATCAGTAACTTATATAATGCCAAGGTAAAAATTAACTATAAACAAAGGAATTATTTACCTTTTCATACCAGGGCATAAATACTACAATAAATTCTGCATAGTGTCCCGTAAACTTCCGAATAAGTAACACATTCATTAAAACAATGAGAGTTTCTACTTTATTTATGATTTTAATAATTTTTTGCATTAATGCTTATGGAAAAAGGGTAAGCTGGCTGTTAATAAAATCTAACAGAATATTAATTAATAAAAATTATTTTGGAGGAATATTCCAAAAAAGCAATGTTGGAAGGTTTTAACTTGTGCATGCAAGGCGAAAATAGAAGTCCTAATTTATTACAATATTTAAAAGATAGTGATCTCTCAAAATTAACACAGAGCGACAAATGTGTCATTAAATGCTTTTTTGATACGTATGAATTGATCGATAAGAAAACAAAAGAAGTTGATGAAAAACTTATAGAACGTTTAAGTACTCCCAGAGGTCCGGAAACTTTGTCATGGATCATGAAAACTTGTCACAACGAAGCTGAGAATTGTGAAACGGCTTTTGAAATGTACGCCTGCTATGATAGATATAATGCTACAATATTCTTTAAAGATCTGGAAGAATATTCACAGGAGCAAATGTCGAGCTATTTAACATCTTGTATATCAGGATCGGATATAAAGAAAAAAAAATTGTTGAAACATTTACAAGAAGGTACATATTATCTATTAAGAAGGCCTGAAAAATGCGCTATTCAATGTTTTTTGGAGAAAATTGGTATTTTGAGTCCACTTACCAAAGAAATAGATGAAGATAATGTACGAAAGTTGACTCATTTAACTAATGAAAGTGAAATACAATCTGCAATAAAGACGTGCAATCATAAACAATTAAACCTATGCGACACAGCTTTTTTTATATACAAGTGTCTTGAAAAAAGCGAAACCGTAAAATTCTTAAAAATTTCAAAATAAAAAAATCTTTAATAATTAATTTTTATTATAATTGCATTAATTTGAAAAAGTTACTTATAAGTTATACTTATATTTTTAATAATAAAATTTAGAAAATCTTCTTATTTTATTCATTAATTCCTTAATTAAAACAAGGGGAGTTAAGGAAAGTGAGTACCTGAAATATTTGAAATGGTTCCAAATAAAATTCGGAATAAAATGCCAGTCAATTGTTAGTACTTTAGCTAATTTTAAAGAAGATTCCAATCAGGGGGACATTTATGCGAATTTCAGAGTAGGAGTTAATTTGATCATATGGCAGCCCCTTCAATAATCTTAAAGAAATCTTAGAGAGAGTTCCAAGTTAATTAGGAGTTTTAATGCTCATCACAAGAATACTAAAAAAGTTCATTTTATAGAAAACAATCATGTTATTCCATAGTTACCTGTAGAAAATGCTTCAAGTTTGCAATAAATTCCCATCTGAAAGCATAAAAGAAAGGAAGGAAGGAAGTATAATATTAGAAGACAATTTGAAACAAATTTAAAAACTTTTAAATAAATTTTAGAAAAACATTAACACACCAGCCCAACAGTAAATTATTGTACAGGAATATAAAGACAAAGCTGTAGGAAAAGTCGTTAACCTTAAAATAAATAACAACAACAAATACAATAATGGGTTGTTGTTGGATGTTGTTGTTGTTGTTGTTTTTTTTTTGGCAATACTACTTTTCAACATACAATCTGTTGACAGTATCGATAATTTATGACTTACTACTACTACTACTGTTAGGCATGTAAGAGTGATTTTGTGTATATGTCTGTGCATGAGTATGTATATAAAATAGTTATGTTTTGCCAACAAAACCAAAATTTACTATATATCAAAGTCCTATATATTACTTGTCTACCTGTGTATAAATCCATGATGACATTTATCTACAGACCATAACACAGACGACAGACAGATACTTTGTTGTTGTGTTTGCATGCATTTCAGGAATTTTTCAGGCACAAAACTTACATTCATTTATTTTCTTTATTTTTTGTTTTTTGTTTTTGTTTAGTTACCAGTCACCAAATATATAGAAAAAGGTTGGGTTGTATGCAAGTATTTATTTAATGGTGGTTACGTGTTTATTGTTGTTGTTGTGCCAGGTAAAACTTTTTTATATAAATAATAATCATAAATTCATAACGTCAACTGTCAACAAGTAATATATGTAAGTTTACTGCTGCAATTTTTTATGCTGAACCCAGTAGAGGTTAAAGGTTTGCTTCGATAAAGAAAATGTTTCATTAAAATATTTTATTTTAAATTTTGTAAAAACAAGCAAAAAAACTAAAACCAACTGAAGTCGAATCTTAAATATCTTCCACCTCAATATATATTAAATAAAGAGGCATTCTATTAGCCCATGTATTTCCCTATTAACTTCTCAGTGGGATTATAAGGCAAGTGAAGTTTTTTTGAAATTGTGGGCATGGCTATTATTTGACAACGCCATTTTTTATTGCAAAGTCCATGAACGCTTTAATTTCAACTTTAAAGTTAAATTTTTGTGACTATAAAAGATTTTTGTCGATTGTGGGCGTGACACAATAGACTTCTACTGAACCTACGCCTTATATCTTATATTTCATTTTTGTATATAACTAATAATGAACTGTAATAATAACAAATTTTCGTAGTATACTGTAAACGTAATCATTTCAACATCATTATAACTTTTATTAGTTTAGCTTTGCGTGTTTAATTATGTGCAATATTGTTATTTTTATTATTTGAAAAAAAATGTATGAAAAAACTTGGTTGTTTTTCTTTTTCCTTTATGTTTTTATTATTTATGTTTAATTTAATTGTTGTTGTTGTTACTTATTTATTTATTTTTCCTTTAATTTAATTTAAATCTTGATCAATTTGGAAATGTGTGTTCGTGTGATCGTTATATCCAGTGTTAGAAAGCATAATGAAGTACCTACCACGCCCATAATTTGTAGAGTACTTAAAATTAATTGTTTAGAGAAATTCTTGGAGGGAAATATCCTAGCAATGCTTCAGTTATAGTGGAACGACTTTTATCACATACATAGTTATCATAGTTAAAACGACTACTGTACAGATTTGCCAAGATTTAAAAAAAAAAAAAAGATCCAAAAGTTCATCTCAAATAAGTATTAATTTTTTTTCTTTAAGAAAACTTTCTTTAACTTTTTAAATGAGCAGCTATTCAAAGTGTCTCCAGAGATTAAAGAAAAAAAAACAAATAAAAAACAAAATAAGAAAATGCTTTTATTATGATTGTATAACAAACGTTTCAAATAAACGTTTAGAATGGTAATAGAGCAACCTTTTACCCTAAGCAGCAGAAGAAACTTCACAGCCGGAAAATTAATTTTTATTGAAACTTTTTTCATTCATACCCTTAGGACTTAATAAAAAGAACTTTCTTTAGAGAAGTAACAAAATGGAAAGAGGAAAAAAATTATATAACATTTGACAACAAACAAGTTTCAAATGAAATAAATTTTTAAAATTGTTAACAATTAAAATGTTTTCCAACTTGAAAAAAAAGACAAGTAAGAATGCTAAATTTGGCTTAGGGCAAATCTTAAACACGCTCCAAATCCAAGTGTATGTATGGCTTATCTGTTTGCAAGTCGAGTTTACGGACACCCAGACACACGTCTCGACTCAGTTTTTAACGCTGATCAAGAATATATATACTTTGTAGAGGGTCTGACGCCTCCTTATCGGTGTTGCAAAGGGAATGACAAACTTAGTATACTTCCCACCTTATATGGAGGTTAAAAAAAACAGAAAAAACAATAAAAAAAAATATATTTTATGCTTCACTTGAGCTTTATCAAGAGCAACAATTTTGTGGTTAATTAAAATTAATTGCAATTTATTTACCGTTATAATTGTGGCCGCATAAAAACACTTCACGTAACATATGCTTGTTATTGATTACGTTTAATTTATATTTATTTATTTATTGTATAAACGCTGCAAAGTATACTTGAATTTATATTAAAATAAAGCGCTTTAAACTATTTTATAGTTTTTGGTTTTCTTTTCAAAAAAACCGGTATTGTAGCAAGATTTGGTTTAGCGTAATAGCTGAAAGCAATTTTTCATACATCAAATGAAATAAAAGTTTATAAACTCCAGCCAAATCTTCCAACTCTACTCTTTTATAATTTAGAGGATAAAACCGAAAAAGCATTTCATTTCATTTTGTTTGCCCCCCCTAATGTATGCATACGCGATTTGTTTTTCTCTTTATATCCCTGTTCAACGTAACAAGTTGCACGAGTAGAGGCTACCCGACAATGGTTTGTCTAACTGTTGTTACGTTAAGACCCAACCATCGACCATTTAATGAAAATTTAATGATTTGTTAATTGGATTTTGGCTTTTTCTAACGTGTATTTGCTGTTTCGTCCGAACACGGCTGCCATGCAAGAAAAACCATGTGTGGATTGCTGGTGTAAACAGAGTACAGTGCATAAAAGTATTGGAAGGGTATACTTTTTCATTATTATTGTTTCCAATTTATACAGCTTTTGTGGAGTGTTTGTTTGGTTTGCAACATTTAAATGTTCTAATAAGAATATATTCCTTGGGGATTTTCCTCCTTTGAAATTGCACAGCTTTAGTTTTGCACTTCAGTTCCTTGGTAAAGATGAAATAAATTCATTTGGAAATAAACACTGTAAATATAGAGAGGATGGACAAAATAATATGAACACCACACAATAGCAGTGTGAATGCTAACTTTGTGGAGTTCCCACCGTACTGTTTTTGTCACACGAGTGAGTGTTGAGTTTTGCTGTCACGTTTACCGCGTCAGTTTCATGTTGTCTGGTCACAATTCTTGTTAATGTTCTGTCGGTCTGTTCTTTAGCTGAGCCAACACAAAAACTCGCCTTGTTTTCTTTTCATAATATTATAATTTTTTAAAAGTTTTCTTCATTTTAAATGTATGAAAGCTTCATTTCAATATTATGAAAGCCTAAACATATACTAAGGAAAAAAAAGAACAATTTATGCGACAGTGCTGATACAGTTCCTCTTGTAAGAAGTGTACTTTGCAATGTTAGTTAAGTAGATGACGGTAATTATATGATAAATGTAATTACATTTATCATGTGTAACATGATAAATTGACATTAAACAAATGTGTACGCAAATCAAAACATAACATCTGACATACTTAGATATCCATGTATAATTACACACGCTCTCCCCACCTCTCCTCAAATAACCCTAACTAAGCTAATATCATGCGTACATAATCTGGCTGGTAATATGTATGCATTTGTGTACAAAGTTGACAAATTACAATGGTAAACAATTAAAACAAATGATATATTAGCACACTTTTATATAAACACCAAACACCACGCTTAAACTAATTGTTTAGGAGGAAGATGGTTTTATGAGGTAGACAAAGAGCAGAACTGTCGCATCAGTTTGTAATATGAATTATGTACATATAATACAAACGAGCAGCTTGCAATGTCTTACAAAGCAACAAAGGTGATAAATAGGGAAAATGAAGGTTAGAAGCTCTAGAATGAAGAGTCGGCAGACTAGTCTGTTTATATTATCTTTTTCACTCATTAAGTTTCATTTTTAGGTTTCTTCTTTCCTTTTTTATAAACTTTATAACTTCATTAGCAGTTGTTGTTATAATAAAGTGTTTTATAACAGACTAGGACATAAAAAAAAATCATAATTTAAGGTTTTTTTATCTCTTGGAAGAGAAAGTGTCCAGACAAGCTGTTTTGAAAATATATCATTTAGTACAGGTAACAGACTCTCCTACAGTTATTTTATTATAGTTAATTACAAAAGTTAGCACTTAACAGAATTAATTATGTAAATAAATTTACAAGTCCATCCGTCCATTCACTTTCCTTGATACCCTATAACAGGTTAAAAATTTTAGCAAAAAAATAAATCCTCATAAACATTTATAAGCAAAGTTTTTTTTGGTATTTTTAACACATTCTCAAACGAAAGGTTTGAGTGTCATAAATTCTCATTTTAAAACATTATAATAACTCTCATTTATTGTTATTAGCATTAAGTAAAATATAGAATGTATATGCCACATAAATTATGAAAGTATTTATAACACAAGACAGACTTTAATAGTGTCTGTCTGGGTAAGAGTTGAACTGGAAATGAGTACAATTTGTTTAAATCAAATGAAAAAAGTAAAAAAAAAAGCAAATTTGGCTTAAGACAAATCTTAAGTACTGTCTGATTACACCTTCCAATACTGTACATATAACGCATCAGATTGCAAATCACGTTTTACGCTGAGTATGGTTTTTTGTAAATTGTGGGCATACTGACTGCGCCGATCTGTACCAAATTTAAACTTCATGGCTTAACTTTTGTGTCTGAGATAGAGATTTTTGTCGATTATGGGCGTGCCTGTTATTCGACCATGCCTTTTTTAATGTGTTTTTTTATTACTTTTATATACTATATAGATATAAAATTCGTTTCAATTGTTTAATTTAAAATAATTATCAAAACTTCATATGAAACCATTAAAACGAATTATTATAAAGAGAGAATGAGAGACAGTGAACCGAGAAATTTAATTATGCAGGAGTGTTCTCCACTTAGTAACCAACCACCAGGCATGTATGTTATGTGGGATTATATTTAAATCAAAATATAATTGAGTCATTCTATTGTTGTTGTGGTTGTTATTGTTAAACTGCTTTTTTTATATCCTTTTCAAAAGGTGGGGATTTACAAAGTTTTTTATTTCGGTGTAAATACCCAGAAGGAGAAGGAGAGAGTCTTGATCACCTCGAAAATATGAAAAAAATTAGTTATGTCTGTCCGTACGTCTATGTAAAATTATAAATGAAACACATTGAGTTGAAATTTCATTTCTCTGGTAAAAGTTCGTTTTTGTATTTGGGTAGAATGTGGTAGGTGCCACGCCCACAATTGACAAGAATTTTTAATAGCTAAAAAAATAAAACTACTAAGTTTATAATAGATTTAGATTAATAAAGCAAAAATGGGTGGGGCAAGATAATGGACACGCCCACAATTTGAAAAAAAAATTGTGCTTAACACTTAAAATAAAAGCTTTCTAGTACAGATTTTCATATACATGTGCAGGGTATTTCATATTTGGTCTAAACCGACAAAAACACTTTTACTTGTTAAATTTACAATCAAAATATATTCGATTAGTGATGCATATAATTAAATGAAATTAATGAAGTAATTTTATAATTGCGTTAAATGAAAAAAATATATATATAACGACACAACAAAAACAATAACAACAACAACAACAACAACAACAAAAATTATATTCAATTAGCTTTAGATAAAATTTGTGTTGTGTTGTGTATATGATTAGTAGTAAATTCTTATAAAAAATATTCGAATCACTAATTTCATGGGAAAGAAAGAGTTAAATATGTTCCAAAAATGTCAATTAATTTCCAAAAATATATTGAAAAACTAGAAAACACTTTTGCGAAGAAGATTAATATGAAGTATTGACCATTTCTTATTAAATCCATTCCGTTTATTGTAGATTATGTCCATTTGAATATTTAAGCGCTTTTTTTCAACAATAAATATACGGGGACAGTAGCATTTTGTTTTCAAAGCATTATTTTGTTTGATAGCCATCAAATGTTGAACAATTAAATGGAACATTATTTGTAAGTTATATCGTCAGTAAGGTCTCAGCCTTTATGTATGTTTTTCGCAGACACAGCAAGGCGCCATGATTTACAACGAAAAGCAGTTTTTTATGTTCATCTATAATTGCGATTGGTCTTGCAAGCAGCGTAAACTCTTTAATGCTAAGAAAGCAATTTTTGAAGAAAACGTTTTTTACTGTTAAGTACATAAAAAATAATAATAAATGTTATGATAGAAAAAACACTTTGTTCAGGAGAGAGATTAATTTTTTAAATGGGTTTTTCTATTGTAAAAATAATATAAATTTGTTTATAACATTTTTTTACAAATTTTATACTCCGCACCTAATAATTATACTAAGTTTTTCCTTCCGTTTGACGACCAGAAGAAGGTCTCAGAGAATTTTTCGTGTCTTAATTCAACCTACGAGGAAAACATTATTAAAGATTTTAATAATCACTAAAAGTAGGCGTATATGCAACGCCCACAATTTACAAAAAACCCATAATTCAAGCTACAAGAAATAAATTAAGAAATATTTTCAAATCACCAAAAATGAGCATCTTTGTGTATCTGCCACGCCCACATTTTTCACATGTATATGTAAAATTATCCCAAATTTGATCTTAGCCTCTAATAAAGGTTTTATTTGCTTTTTTTTTCATTTCACTCGAGATTTATTTAGTGAATGATTGTGATGGAAAAGTAAATAATTAAATTAATCCTCTGACCAATAACAATTAACACCTGTTTACTACATAAACACAATGTGTATGTTTGTGTGCTGACTAAGCGGAAAAGTAAATAAGTATTGTGCACATAAAAAGTTTAACCCTATAATCTGAGTGAGTTGGTGTAAATTTGTTAAATAATAAATTTCGCGGGTAAATAATAGAAAATTAAATGCTAATTATAATGATTTAAAATAAAGTAACAGTAACAACAACAACAACAATTAAATAACACCTTAGACGAATTCTTAGACACCCATCGTTTTAGTAAAAAAATTTACAGTTTCAGTACTCAAGGTATTTAGTTTTCCCACTCGACAGTTTCAAGGTATCGTTCTTGCTCTTTTTAAAACTTAAGTACTAAAAACGTAAATCTCGTCTAAACAAAGTGTTGTGTTTTGAATCCACAACATTTACCTTCACCGTGTAGGGTATTAAAGAGATGCTGCTACCGCTGCTTTTATAAGTAACGATCTTCCATAAAGTTTTGTGCTCTGCTGAACTTAAAGAATATATCAAGTGTCGTTAACTTTTGCGGCATTAATAACTTATGAAAAATTACAAGAAATACTACAAAAAAAATGACAAAAAAAAAAAATGATTCAATGACAATTTATTGTCACGTAACTTTTAACCATAACCAATTGCTCGCAAGATATCTTTTTTGTAAGAATTTTAGTTTATGGTTAATTAAAAATACCCATAATCATTAAACAACAACAACAATTACAACAATTATTTATGGCTGCAGATTATCTTTAGTTAATTAAATTATATAATAAAGATTTAATCGTACTTGAAACATGCATTGCTTGGCTGGATGGTAGGTGCCCCTTAAAAAATAAACAAATATTATCAAAAAACCAAAACAACAAAAAAAGAAAGAAAAAAATCAAAATCTCAGCTTAAAAGTAAAACAACAAAACAACAGTGAAAAAAACCTGGAGTATATACTATAATAAATAATTCAAATAATGTATTTATGTTTGTAATTATACATTAAACTGATGCCTCATCATTGGACTGCCTTTTCTTCACATCTCGCTTATATAAAGAACGTTCAATTGTTAGCCAAAGCAGTCAGTACTTGAAATATTTGCAAACACTAAACAACCATCAACGAAATGAAGTCCTTTTTATTAGCAATTGTTCTCGTGGCTTTAGCCTGTGGTGTGGCTTATGGACAAACTGTAAGTTCCTTGAAAAGAACGTCCTGTTCTTGTTTTGTTTTTATAAATAATATAATATCCTTTTCGGTAGACCTTAAATTTATCGGAAGAACAGAGAACTCGTGCTAGACAATATGCTACGGAATGTACCGCACAAGAAGGCGTTACTAATGAACAAGTTCAAGCTTTGCGATCGGGTCAAGTGGAGGGAGCTGATAATAAGTTGAAGTGTTTTGCTAATTGCTTTTTGGAACGAGCCGGCTATTTGAAAGATGGTGTCATACAGGAGGCCCGAGTTACTCAGTCGTTGAGTGCTGCTGTCGGTGCCGATAAATTGAAAACCATTATCAGCAAATGTAATGGTCTTAAGGGAACTGATAACTGTGATACTGGTTTTCAAATTCTTAATTGCTATCGCACCGAACGTGCCTCAATTCTATAAATAGATATATTCCCTTTTGTCAATGCTTTAAGCTTTGTATTTAATATTTTTGTTTGCGAATATATAATTTGATAATTTGGTGAAAGAATACATGTGGTGGACTTTTTATTATACTGAGTTTGACAAAGAATAAATAAATGAAGCATTGCTGCTGATGATAATTAAGATAAACGAGGAACTTGAACTTGAAGTTGAAGTTTCTTTGTTATACATAAATAAGTCTTGATTGTAAATTAGAATTGAAGGCGCATAAAGTGACGATAATATTTTATACCCAATGTCAGATCTTTTGTTAGGTTATACAGAGATTATTATTGCAAGACAATATTAGTACAGTACAAGTACAAGTGCAGTACCATACACACACAAGTACTTATATTACAACTTCAGTTCAAGTACAGTATTATTTGTCCGTACGTCCATCGATTTAAATTTGAAGCTAGACGCAAACTGAAGTTAGCAGCCAATAAAATGAAACTAGCAGTCAACAATTTATGCTAGCATTTTGTTCGTATGCCCTTAAAAATGAAGTTAGCAGCCGAGTAATTAAATGTGATGTGATGTTATCTTAAGATTAAAGGGCATCCGTTGACCTTATTCGACTCAAGAATGCGCCTCCATAATTGATAATTATAATAAAGTGGCCTATTCTGCCCATTCTACATATAAGGAGTAGATATGTTAAATTTTCCATCAATCGCACCTATACACCACTACTACCCCTATCTTGACGGACGTATTAGACAAAGTATGATGTCCGTACATCCGTTAAGAATTCGGTTGATACCAAATTTTATACATTATGCATAATGTTAAGGTCAAAGGGCATTTGATTGCTGACACCTATCTAGACACGTCTCATAATTGTAAATTTCAACCAATTATACCAAAGCATAGTTGAACTTCATATTGTAGATAAGTACACAAAAAATGGACGTGTCATATTTGAAATGAATATTTTTACAAAAATTCCATGAAATTTAGATTAGATCGATAAAAATTTTGCTATAACGACTATTGAACACTTTGATATACGATTACAACACTTAAATTAAAGTTTTTGAATGTTTCATTTCTTTATGTTCCTAATCAAAGAGCTTTTCAAAAAAATTATATTAAATTTCTTAGAAAATATGAATAAAGCCTAGAAGTATGCAACATTAATTAATTTTGAATTAATAATAATTATTACTTGTTGTTGTTGTTATTATTGTTATTGCTTTTTTATTTTTGTTCAGAAATTTGTACAGACACTTAATGTTTTTGCACGCAGATCGCTATTTATAATGGACAAAATCGATCAAGAGCCACGCGACCACAAAAGCTATGTATCTATTGACCTAAGTCAAATTTAGTTTTCTGCACATTTAACACCCTTTCAATCGTCCACTTGTAATAAATCTTGGAAAAAAAAATATTGAGGAATTTCTTTATCAAAATATGCATAATATTGCCTGACAAAGTTGTTGTACGCCTGCTGCATGTCATAAGCGGTCTCACAGCTATTATCATATATATTAATATCCAACCAATTGAGAATAGGTTTTTGCCTATTGGGTGCGCCGTCATCTTTCATATAACCCCTCCACTCTAAAGTACATTTTAAAGCACATTTCAATGAATAGTCTGTGTCACTAATTTTAGCCAAATCGTTCTTTTTGCAATTATACTCTTCTACGCATTCCTTCGAGCCCATTATATAAACATCCAATTCAAATTGAAATATTTGTTGGAATATATAGCTATTGAGATGTGCAGCCATTTCACAAATGTTCGCTCCAGTTTCGATGGGATCCTTAATTATAATATTTATTTTACCATTGTTCATAAAATTAATTTTCTCATAAACACATTTATAAAAACAATTCCAATTGCCCAGTAATTCTTGGTAACAATTTTGAGCCACTGCAAGCTGTAGCTGCTGTGTTAATTGTTGAAATATAAATTAATGATATTGTATAGCTTTCGATTTATTTAACTTACCATCACTAGTAGGTGTGCTGTAAGCTGTATTATAACCATTAAATATTTCATTTATTTTTATTTTTATATAAAATTGAATTATTTTCAGTTTCTGTCATAAATGACATTCTTTGCGTAAGTTTAGTTAATTTATAACCAATCAATTATTGATTTGTGTGAAAAGCAATGATATGTATATATTCTTGATCAGCATCAAAATGCGAGCTGATATAGACATATCCATCCGTACGTCCTTTGTTGGTAACAATCTTACGGTCACAAATATTAACATATTGAGTCAAAGTTTTGTTCATAACTTCCGTAGATTTTGAAATTGAAGAAATTGAGCAAAATCAGTTTAGAACCACGCCCACAATTGACAAAAATCTACCTAACTGCCAACAAAAATGACCACTAAACTTGAAATTTAAAACACATTTTTATAATTATCCCATCTAACAATGTGCCAAAAATGGGCATGGTCATGTATCTATTGAAATTTGGTGTAAATATCTCTTCTATGGATGTTGAAACGCCCACAATTTTCACATTTTGCACTATTTATACAATGACTGTCAAAATAATTGAAAAACAAAACAACAGCGTAAACTATTATACATCAACCATATAATGCAGTTATATGTATATACAAAAAAAATTAGACCACTGTTTTATATTTCGCTAATAAATATAAAGAGCATTCAGTTGTTAATTAGTTGAAATATCTTTAAATACCGAACAACAATCAACAAAATGAAGTTCCTTCTAACTCTTGTTCTAGTGGCTTTAATCTGTGGTGTAGTTTATGGAACTATAGTACGTTCCTACTTTTTAATGCAGATTTTCTTTATATAAATAACAAATATTCTTGCAGCATATGAAATTAACGGAACAGCAAAAAGAGCATGCTAGAAAAGTTGCTAATGAATGTGTCAAAAAAGAGGGCGCTGATGCAAAAGAAGTTGACAACCTGCGAACCGGTAAAATGGTAAAGGTTAATAGAGAATTGACGTGTTTCGCTAAATGCTTTTTGGAGAGAATTGGCTATTTTGTGAATGGTGTCATACAGACCCACAAGATTTGGCAAACATTGAGGACAGCTGTACTCCCTGAACAATTGAACATGGTTATGGAACATTGTAATAAATTTAGGGGTTATGATCACTGTGATACTGCTTTTCAATTAGTTAACTGCTACCGCAGCATGCATTCCTTAACTTTCTAAATAGAAATATTCCTTCTCATCTTCACTATACATAAATTAAGTCTTGAGTTTAATTAGTGTCAGTTTGAAATTTGAATAAAGTGAAGGTAGTACTTGTATTCTGGTCACAATGAGCTACTTACTTTTGATATATTCTAGTTTAATGTTTTGAGCATAGCACTGTGCAGTGAGTTTCTTGATTGCTCCATGTTCTGTAGCATATACGCAGATTTTCAATTTAAAACGGACGAGCTTAGTTATTACTCGTATCGATAGACAGACGCATAGACGGACATGTTCTAAATGATTCAGAAGGTAATTCTAATATTTCTATAGTTGACTAAGAGTTAATGATCATAAAACACAAAATTATTCATTAATAATAATAATAATGTTTAATTCAATATATGTATTATGCATATAAACATAGCAACCTTTCCATTCTTTACTCAATAAAAATTGGCCATTTTTTTCAATACTATCATCAAACCGTAATATATATTATAAGCCGTCTCGCACGCATCCGGTTTCTTTACAATTTTCTCCAATCCCAAGTGGAATATCGACTCATGACTATTATCCATTGTGCCATTTTTCATATAACCGACCGTTTCAAAAATGCATTTTAAAAAGCATTTCAAACTATGCGTAAGAGACGTATCGCCTGCAACTATGTGGTCGACATTATCGTATGTAACATTAGCTTCTTTCAAACATTTCTCTTTGGCATTCGATTGCCTGATAAGTACTTCAAATTCCTTCTTTTTTTTCATGTAATATTTGAAGAAATTAAATGCCGTTTCACATTCAGTGTTGCCCTTATCAATATGCGCTTTAATTTTAGGATTGATTTTATCTTTCACCATAAAACCGACACCCTCATAGAGACAGTGCAGAAAACACTTGCCTTTGGTGTTGACATGCTCAAAGTGCATACGTCTTAACGGTAGGTAATCATCATTCGTCATACCCGCCTCTTTGGAGCAACTTTTCGTTTCCTTAAATATTAATTAAGTTATCAAGTTTTAAATATTTTATATAGACTTCATATAAACTTACTCCCTGCGCTGGCCTTATTAAACATATTGTTAATATTGCTGAGCTTATAAGTGCAACTAATTTCATTTTGTAGGTGTTTACGATTTCACACTTTTTTCAAGACTCACTGCAATTTATTTTAATATTTTTTATTAGACTTGAACTTATTATTATTATTACTTGTTGTGATTTGTACTGTAAAACAACTAAAATAACAACTAAACATTTGTTTTTCATTAAACATGTGTTTTGAAATGAAACTTTGTAAAGAAAGCTAGTGAACCTCCAAGCTGCAACTTTAACTATTCAATAGAGTTTAAGTTGCAGCCATACATGTACATGGCATATGCTTCGACTTGGAATAGATATGTGAAATTGCTATAAAAAATGTGAATCTCGCTTTGAGCGTTTAGGAGTCAAGTGCCTTTGAGGAGGAATGATAAACATGAGAACGCCAACGTTACGTGGCATTATTTATATATCAGTTGTCTTGTGTGGCTTGTTGTAATAGTGATGGCGACTAAAAGCATTTATTTATCTTCCATTAGAATAATTTCACGTATAATGATTGAGAGACGTTTGTTCTTTGGAATATTTAACTTTTAATTTCATTTTAATTCTTAACCGAATTGCGTTCATTTTCCTATTCTCCAAAGTCAAATGCTACATAGTTTATATAAACGCCAACACACAAGTCATAACACAAGCCAGAAAAAGTAATTTTCTTTATTTCTCATTCCATCTTCCACTTATCTGCTCTAAATGTATTATTCTTAACTTTTGGTAGAAATAAAAATTAAAATTAAAAAACAAAAACAAATAAAACAAAAATAAAATAAAGGAAAGAGAAAAAAGATGTTAAAGCAGAACAACTAAAATGTTGGAACTAAAAATAAGAAAAAAAATTGAAAAGGCAAGAAAGATGAAATGAAAACAGGAAAAACTTTTACCCGAAATCCTATTATTTCTACATAGTTGTAATCTTATTATCCACGAGATGACAGCAAAATGACATTTAGAGAGAAGTTCAGGGAAAACTCAAAAGAAAAATGGCAAAAGAAATAATAACAACAAAACCAACAACAACAACATTAGTAATAACAAACTTTCCAGCTATAAGTGAGAAATGGTTAAGACCAAAATCTTAGCGAATGTTGAGAAATGTTTTATTAAGAGAAGGCAAACCACTAACCAAGCAATCTAAACCCCAACCCCAACCCCGACCTCAACCCAACGCTGTCAAGTCAAACGTAACATAACGAAATAAATGTTACAAGGCATCTGAAATAGAAATATTTATGTGTGGGTGCAATGGCATTCTATTGCTAACTATTCTTATGCTTCATCATCTTCTTCTTCTTGTCTTGGTCTATTGTTGATGTTGGTAACAGTGGTTAAGGAATGTTGGCTTTAAGAATCTTGTTCTGTTTTGGCAAGTGTAAATGTTTTGGTTTTTACTATTACAACAACAACAATTCCAATTTAATTGAAAAATGTTCCATCATCAGTATCATCATCAACACCATTGGGTGTTATAAATCACACATACATATATTGTCCGTGTATGAATAGAGTAAAAATATGCAATTAAACAAATCAGAAAATGAACAACATAAACATAGTTGTTGTTTTTGTACTAATCTAAATATTTTTAGTTGATTCTTTTTTTT
Organism: Ornithomya chloropus; assembly: GCA_963971445.1. NCBI lineage: Eukaryota > Metazoa > Arthropoda > Insecta > Diptera > Hippoboscidae > Ornithomya > Ornithomya chloropus. The sequence continues at coordinate 14,592,089 of OZ020530.1, read as the reverse complement.
TTATGCTTTTGGTTACAAAAGTATTTTAGTTTTATTTAATTAAGTACAAATGTTTTTTATCATTGTTCGTTTCAAGGGGTTAGTAACAGCATACATTATGAAATAAATCGAAATCATTCACTTTTCTGTAATATTCCACTTAATTGTGTTTCGATGAATATTTAGAAAACACATGTACATGATGCAGCCATTTAACTCAACTCATTCGTTTCATTTATTTATGCATATTTTCGCTTAATATGATCAAGTATTTTAGTCAGTCAAATACGATCATTTAATACCCTAAACTATTAAGTCTTGTTTATATGTGTGACAAAATTGAAAGATGGGGAAGAAAGAAACAACAATACTTTCATCATGAAAGTAAAAGATAAAGAAGAAAAAATTAAAGAATTTGTTGGAAATAACGAAAACAGTAACAGTCGATCCTGGCCCTTTTTATTAAGAAACGCTTCCAAGTACATCCATGAGTCGAAATTTTATTGAAAAATATCATAATTAAATATGTGTACCTCCATTAGCCATTGAAGAGTTACAAACATCTGATCTGACAACCATATACATACCCTGATACCACTTTACGGTGTAGGGTATAGAAATTGATAATGAAATATTTTTGGCGCCATATTGTTTTCCAATCAATTTTCCCAACAATTTATTTATATATGGTGTACACGACTATTGATATGGTGCAAAGTGGTTTTTACACGTTTTGTTTTGCTTTGTTTTCGTTTTTGGTAATAATTTGTGGAATATCACAATTTATAGAAAAATAAAGAAAAAACATAACCCCACTGAGTACTTACCGCACAATTTATGGATGCTGTTATTGTTGTTGTTGTTGTTGTTGTTGTTGTTGTGAAGTTTCAACAAAATTGAAAAACCACACAGTTATCTATCGATAGCATTTTCCGTTTGGCTTTTCGAGGTGTACACAAATTGAATTTTACGTTTTCCTCTTTTTTCTTTTTTGGCAACCACAGAGACAAGTGAGAGTTTTTTTTTAATATTTTTTTTGCTTAATTTCACAACATGAACAGAGTGGTGACCATTATGTCATGGAGATATAAAATAAACACAACGAATAAATTACCAAAAAAAAAAAAAAAAAAAAATTAAACGCACAAAATTAAATTGCACACTCTATGTAAAGAGCTGTCGCTCACTTTCTCCCTCTCACTCTCTCTCTCTCTCTCTCTTTCATACATTATTGGAAGAATGAGAATAGAAATTTATAGTACTTAGTTAAAAAGTGAACAATGAATGGCGACAACAAAACCATTCAAACGTTGCAATGACAGCTCCAAGTGAAGGAAAACGCACACTTACAATATTTGAACAACCAAAATCAAACAATAAATTGTGGAACAACTCAACACAAAGTATGAATATAGAGGTGTGAGAGAATATTGCTTCAGGTCCTGACGTAAAGCACACAATTTTAATATTTTGACAGTCATCCATGTCTTTTAGTTAAGTGTACATAGTGTGGTGACTGTTGTAGTGAAAAATGTTCCGTAAGGTTAGACATTTTAAGTAATACAGTTTTTTGTTACGTGTGGCTTGCTGGTCTTTGTACTTCTACATCTACTAAGAAGGCAAACAGTCAACTTCAAACAAGAGAAAAACATATAAATGAAAATGTTATAGACCGGCCAGTTCAACCATTTCATACCCTATAGCATTTGGCCACACAAGTTATGCTACAATTCATTTAGTTGTATCAAAAAACCCGAGGCATTGCCATTTAAGTCATTTCGAGACCCATTACCATTATATGGAAAAGGGTTCTAAAAGTGGTTCGATCGTGTCAAAATTTGACGTGGACAATTATTAAGTTAATTAACTATTATGCAATAAATTTTGTCAAAAAATATTAAGAATTGCGAATTTTTGTCATCTAAAGACTCATTTTATTATAGAATCTTATATGGAAAGCGGTAAAAAAAATTGACATAGCCAATTATTAGACTACTTAACTATTGATTTCAAAATTTGATCAAAAAATATTAAGAATTTCATCGAAATATCTGAAAAAGTGTGCCCTCTAGCTTAGGCACAAATGTACACGCGGACGGATGGACGGATATAGTTAAAGCAATTCAGTGTTGACTGTTTGCGCTTTTAATTTCGAGTTGATCGGTACAATTGAAGGTGGTTGTGACATTTGCCGTTTAGGGGTTACAAACATTCGCACAAACTTAATATACCCTTTTCCACAAGTCGCGCAGGGTAAAAAAAGAACAATACTAACAGCAGCGCTAAGGAAAATTTCAAATTCAATTTATTTTCATTTTTTTCAAAAACCGTGATGATATTAAAACAACTGCCAACCACAACACCCATTTGAATGTGTGCAGACTTTTAGGCCTCCAGGGCCTGAAACTTTATTACACATAATACCTATACCAATACAATATATTAGTAAAGAGCCCATGAATATATTGTTCACATACAATACAATTTCTGGTGTGTTGAGGTCAGCCAATACAGCCTTTTTCTACCGTTAAAAGGCAGGCAAATGACAACTATACAACCGGAAAGACAAAGACATGAACGCACACATCTATTAGTTAGTTTGGGTTAGGGTACATATATATATTGTATACTGAGTCACATGTCATGTCTGAAGATGGCAGTTGGCAAGGAAGTGGTTGGAAGCAAAAAAAAAAAAAACAACAAAAAATAACCAAAAATACTCAATTTCATGTGACAAAAACCTTATAGGAGTATACTTAAATGATTGCAACCCTCCTTTACTTTTAACAAATTAAATGACTTGCTCTGCTGTGTTGATAAAAGGAATGAATGGAAAATATTTCAATGATTTCGTTGGAGCTCTATTAAGTAATTAAATTTTTAATATGAATTAAAATAAAATGAAATAAAATATAGTAAAATTATGCTCCACTTGGTTTAGTTGTGTCACCAAACGCAACCCACTGCCATATGAGTCACATCGTTTTTCTAAAAATGGACCGTACATGTATATGTTATGTTAGCAAAGCTAATAAAAATTTGTTTTTTAGAAAATTGAAGTGTTTGTAAAAAATTTTAAATGAAAATCTCAAAATTTACAGAGCCAACAATAGACGGACGTACGGACACATGAATACTGCTAAAGAAGAGTTCAAATTTTCTAAAAATGAAATTCAAAGTTTCAAAGTGTCTGGAACCTCATGCTTTTTGAAGCAAAAAATAAGAAAAAAAATGCACATTCACTTCTCCATCAACATACATATTATGAATGAGAAATCATTTAAGATTAGCTTGACATTGTTGACACGGTATCCCTTATGCAAATATAGTCAACGTCTATTCTTGCTGGTTCCCCCGTTTCCTTTTTCCCTTTTTTTCATATTTTTCCATCAAAAACTCCTCACTCAGAACCATCTAAACTATTTATGTGTGTGTGTGAGTGTGTGCGTTAATATGCATGTATCACACGTTCCTTTTTTTGTCACTTTTAACAGCACGCGATGTGAAAAAAAAAAAAAGTTATTTGTAAATGAAATGAAAAATGAAGTATAGTCAAGTAACAAGATTTATACATATTATAGGACTGTTGCTGCAGCAGGAAATGTTCAGTTGTTGGAGATTTTTGGTTAAAATGGCGAAAATAGGAATAAAATCTCAGGAAAGAATAAACAACTAATTTTTGGTAGTCTTCTTAATGATATAAGAAAATGTTGGTTTATGTGAGTGTTGATATATGTTGTATTTTATGTAGAGTGTAAGGGTGAGTCATGCTATTTATGTTACGGGAATCATCACAAACTTGATAAATGGCCAACAAATACCTTAAACTTATAAAAAATATCCTTTAAACGATTTCAGGTAGTTAGACGAGTGTTTGAAATTCGTTTTAAACTAGCGAACAATTTTGCATAAGCTGTTAGCAGGATTTCTCGCGAAAGCTGTATGCGTTTTTGATTCCTTGCTGTTATGCTTGCTGTAGTCGTTTCATTTTTTCTTTTGCAGCCTCTTTCTCTTTATATGTCTGTCTGTCTGTCTGTCTTATTTATTCAGTATTTCACGTAATTATGTCTTTTATCATGACACCATATGTAAAAATAGCAATAACAGCATCACCAACAGTAACAAGATGAACGAATGAACAAAAAAAGGTCAACAGGAATAACAATCGTAACATGATTTAAGTTAAAAACGACTGTTGATTGCCCTATGTTTAGTTCGCTAAGTATTCGGATCCCAATTTAGCTCTATTTATTATTAAGTTAACTAATAGTAGGAATTGCAAATTTTCATCATATAAATATTCTAGGGCTTTCAATCTGAACCATTTTCAATAAAGGTCTCCTTGGGTCAGTACTAAATTTCATTCAATTATCTTAAAAAATTGAAACCTAAAGCTTGCCCGCAAATTTATTTGAACACTGAACAGACAGACGGAAATGATTGAATCGATTTCCCTTCCCTTAGTCATATACTATCAAATCAAAGAAAATTAGTTCAATTAAATTTTCAAAGCAAAAAAGTACTGGTCGTTATAGTATTGTAAAGAACTTCAGCAAAGAAGAGCGTTTGTATGTAAATGAGAATAAAAAGCTTTTACAACAAAAACAATAATCATACTGACAATACAATTACGAAAAAGGAATTTTACAATATTCTCCAGTTTTTCCTTTGGTATAGATACCAAAGGACACTGAACATATTAAGATTGTCTCTCCAGTGCACAGACTAAGTAAGCCGTGAAAAAACCTTTATGTATATAAAGCCGGAAAAAAGAAGAAAAAAAAATATAGTAAATGGATTTTGGAGTTGCATACACTCTGTGTGTGTGTGTGTGTGTGTGTGTGTTCTTTACTCCACCATGACATTGAACGAGTGTCCTTTGGTGTAAAAAGCGCAGCTAGCGTAGAATACGGAAAACTCCCAGCAACAGTTGCTTAACGTTGACAAAAACAAACAAAATAAAACAAAACAAAACAAAAAAAAAATGCAAAAAAAATCTCTGCAGCAATATGTTGCTAATACAGTTTTTTTTTTTTTGAAGCTGTTCCATTATCAAGTTGAGTGCATATGCGTACTTACATGTAATAAATGTGGACGTACGTACACAGTTTACTATGGCGGTTGAGAGGTATTAAATATAGCTTAAGTTTTATATTCAAAATACAAGTCAAATAGGTAAACTTACCATTGTGTACAGTTGGTAACACCTGAAAAGATATAAAAAATATATTTTAGTATGAAAAATTTCATAATTTTTAATTTTGTCCATCAGTCCGTCTTTTGATATTTTTAAGAAACTTAAAAATCTGCTAAGAAAAAATGTTTTATCTAAAAATATATACATAACTTACATTAATGTATATATTGTATTAATAGGTAAGCAAATTGCTGCAGCTTATATTGTATGTAGGGCAACCTCAATGTTTTTGCATGCGGAAAGTTAATCATTTTTATTGTATATTATTTTGCTTAATGTCCCTTAACATCCCTTTAACGTTACACATTTACACACATACACTTGTATATATATATAGAAATAATTTTCTGTATATATCTTGGGCGTGTTATTATATCCAACACAGTGTGTCCCCCAGCTAAAGCACTTGCATTCTATGTGTTTTAAATATGTATGTGATCCTGTAAGAAGGAGTGTCTCTTTCTGTGCATAGTATTTATAACTGTATTGGGATTTTTCCCTTTATTTTGCATACATACACACACACATACATAGTTTTTTGTTAATATTTAATTCCTCGCGGCATCATCAAATTCTCGTTAAGATCGTTCAGTAAAGTACAATTATCATTGTTGTTGTTGCTGTTGGCAAACGAGTTAAAATATCAAATAGAAAGGAAACTTAGGCTAGGGTATCCTTTTACGAATTTAATGCATAATAAACTTGATTCTCGCCGCCGCCACAGAATACAACTCCTACCCACCATTCGCCATTGTTATATGATATTTAGAGAATCCTGAATACAAATTTCATACATTATTTATATACATGCATATGTATGTATATAAAGGTACAATTTAGGAAACAATTATAGAAATGAAACACATTAAATTTTATTATTCATAACAATCTCAAAAGAGTTAATGTGTGTTTTGTGAGTTGGAATCTGTAGAAATTATGTGTGGAAATATTTATAATATATAAATATTCGTTGAGCACAGAGTATGCTCACAGTATTATTCATTTCCATACTTTGTGTAATATTAGGTGCTTGGAAAAATCCTGATTTTTTTGAAACTTTAGTTAAGCAAGAAAATATTAAAATTAAAATTTCAACAAATGGAAAAACTAAATCTCAACATCCTTCACAATGGGCGCGGTAGGTACTTCATTGCGCCCTCTAATAGGGTATGCATTACGTACGCAAGAAATAATTTATTGGAAATGAAGAATTCTTTTCCTTTTTCTTTTCAACTTCCTTTAAACATCAGAGTGCAGAAAAGTCATCGTCTCCTGAATGGAAAATTGTTAATATTTTTAATATCCAATAACAAGTCACCAAAAAGAAAAAAAAAAGTGTAACTTCGAACTTATCAAAAAAGCAGAAAACTTGTAAAAAAAAAGTAAATACGAATTTTTTTCTTACTATTAATAGAAATGCAAGTTGAAAGAGTATTAAGAAGAATTCTAGCAATTGACAATAAAAAGTAACGAAAATGGAGTGTAAAAAAAGCAACTTGTTATATAACAAATTGGAAAAGTATTTTAATTATAATACCCAATACGTCTGCACAGTCTAGACTTTCATACAAACAACTGTATACAGGCAACATACAAAGACCCGGACTGTAGCCAAGTTATATTGTATTATTTGTAAATAATGTTGTTAAAGAAGATTTCTATGGGTAGGTGGAGTTCTATAGAGAAACGAAAAGGATGGAAGAAAAACTCCTTTCGGGCAAACAGCATGACGAGTACGTTAATAAAAGAATTATAGAAATTTGTTATATGGTATACAGTTATATATATATATTGTTGTTGTTGTTGTTGTATACAAAAAGTTATAAACAGAACTTACTTCTGTACTCTATATTTTCTGTGTTATAATATCATGTGAAACTGTTCTTAATGTTATTAATAGAGTTAGTTTTACAAGGTTGCAGTCAAAGTTGTAGGTGTGTCATTAGCATTATGAAGTACAAGCACATAATTAAAGTAAATAAAGTCTTATAAATTTTAAGTATTGGAAATATTCATTTGTAAGAAGAGTAATTTCGTTTGAAAGATCGAATTTTAGGCACAATGAAGGTAAACCTTAGGATTAGGTGGAAATTAATGAAATTTATTTCCACCTTATAAAACGTTCCATGGTTTGTTATTTTCCTTAAGTACATAATAAAATGAAAGCTTATAAATATTTAATTACATGGTTGATAATTTCACGACATGTAAAATATTTCAACTTCTACTTACAAATGCATTACAAAGGACAACTGATTTACAATGTGACAACATTTACAAATGTTTGAAGTACGTGTGTGTGTGTGTGTGTGTGTGCGTGTGTGTATGTGTTTTTAACACACAACACATGGGTCATAAATAAACCGTAATGTCCGGTTAGTTGACACAACATATCAACACAAGAGACACATATTTACTTATACGAAAAATTAAGTAAGCCCAAGCTAATGTCACCGCCAGGTAGGAAAAGTGAAAAAATTCACCAACAATCCGATACCAGAAATTAACATGGAGTACTAACTAACTTCAAAGAGAAGTTACGACAGAATTGTGGAATGAGTAATAAGAAATAAGGAGCATTTTAGAGTATTGTCCAAGGAATTTTTAGGTTTTTTTATACTCTATACCACATGCGCTATAGGAAACTCTAAGTTTGTGTTGATGTTTGTAACTTCTGAATGGAAAATTCCATACCCACCTTCAATTATACCGATCGGATCAAAATCAAAATCTGAATCGTTTTAAAACTCTATTAAAAATTGTACTGAATTGAACCATTTTCGTCTGTACGTCTGTCTAACCATGCAAATTTGTGTGTAAGTTGCAAGTTTTAATAAAATTTGGTATAAAGACATGTATTGTGTCAAAGAGGAAACCTATTGAAAATGGACCGAATCGAACCATTTTTAGAACCTCTCCCTTTATAAGGTCCTATTATAATGGAAGTCTGTATATAGCAAAATATCGTAATTATTAATATTTTTTGACAAAAATGAGTAAGAAATAGTTAATTAACTTAATAACTAGGTGTATCAAATTTGGTCTCGATCGAACCATTTTTAGAAACTTTTTCTATTTAAAGACCTTTCACGCAGAGACTCATACGACAATATCTCGGGTTTACTGACGCAACTAAGCTAATTGTAGCATAACTTGAGAAGCTTAGTGTAGAATATTAAATAGTTCGACTTGAAACTCCAACATTTTCCCGTGTTGTATATTTTTTTTCTCTTTTTCTATATAAAGTAATTTAAATTTATTTCTGTAAAAGTTAGTTTTCATGTTTTTAGAAAATGTCCCCAAGGATCGTTCCTTTATATTTTTTCCTACAAAAGCTAGATGTTAACGTTTGATAGAAACGAATATATGACCGAGGCATACAACAGTAAAAATATATGGTAGAACAAGTTTTCATTCTTCACTCCATACATCGTTAGCAAATTATAAGACCATGAAAATCAAAATCTATTTCATTTGTATATATAATTATCATAATACACAAGGGATGGTAAATTTCATGGCTTTTGTCGTAAATTTTCCGAATTTTTGTAGAAAAGTCTAAAAGACTACAATAAACGAAGCCCTTCCGCCCCCTCCCATCAGCTTACTAACGGTTTCTTTTGATTTTCATATAAAGGCTGTGTATGTAAATAATGTATTATTAAGCTGGATTCACTTTATATTGTTGTGGTGTTTGGTGGAGTGAAGCGAAGTGTATAAATGGTGTCATGCACACAAAAATCGTTTCTGTTCTTTTTGTTAGTATATTAATATCATGTGTGTTTATAAATATCCTCAAGCCAAATAGCTAATGCTGATAAATTGTGGAATTTAAGAAAATCTTCGATCTAGTTTGCTTTATAAATTTCTGAAGAATTAATAAAAAATGCTGAATTTAACTTGAGCCAAGGGTAAGATGGCAACGAAGCCGTCAAAATTTGTAAATATTTAGCTTGATGTGGAAGTCAGTTTTCTCATCCCTGGCTTAGGCCTAACTTTAAATACTGTCCACATATATATCTTATTTATAGGCATGGCAGATACATTATTCCACCACACACCTTTTTTGTAAACTGGCATTTCAACAAGAACATAACAAATTTATACATAAATAAAATACAGAAAAATTGAGATATTATGGGCTAAAATTTATTACAGCTACAGTAGACACCTTACATTTAACTAAAAAATTATAAATACTTGACTGCAAAAACTTTTTAAATAAAATGTGATTCGTTACATTACTAAATAATTCATTCAAAAAGTCAATGGCAAGAATAAGAGAAAAACATTCCTTTTTACTGCATTTTAATACACAATAATTGTTTCACAATTGACTTACTAAAGGATTTCAATGCCAGGATTTTCCAGCATTACCATCATTATACAAATCAAAAGAGAATTTTTTGTTGATTTATTTTATTTATCACTTTTCAACTTTGAACTTGAACGAGAAAATCTTGTTATTTACAAAAAAAAACAAACAAAAATGCTGATTTGATTTGTTCTTCCTGAACAAAACTTCCTTACTCGTTTGGCTAAGGAAGTTTTCAAAACTGTTAAGGTTACTGTTAAGGTGTAGAAAACCAAGATATTAACCTTAACGTGTATTTTATTTATAGATGTGTACGTGTACTGGAGGAAAAACAAGTAAGAAAACTAAATTTGACTTGGACTAAAAAATACCCTCCACATCTACTTACAAATAGGAGACAGGTACAGGTGCATCGGATTGCATGACGAGTTTAACTCTGAGTACCGGTTTTTATAAATAGTTGGCGTGTCGGCTATACAATCATACCCATACGAATAAATAGATATTAATTTTTTTGGGCGTGGCTCTTGACTATTTTTGCCCAATTTATATAGCATTTTACGTTCAACTAGAAAGTAGAAAGTTACAAAATTTCAACTCAATATCTCAAAATTTACGATCGTAAGAATGAAAACAAGGGACGGACATCCATGTCTAAATTGACTCAGTTTTTCATGCAGATCAAGAATATATATACTTTGTAGAGTCTGTGACGCCTCCTTCAGGATGTTACAAATGGTATGACAAATTTAGTATGCCCCTTATTTTATGTGTAGGGTATAAGAAAACAGAAAATTGGCAGCAAAGGAATTCTTACATAGCTTTGCTATTAGATTTGGCACCTGTAAATCCCATTTATAAATTTCAAAGGTACAAATATGCACGCATGCCTTCAAGTTGGTGTGTGTGTGTGTGTGTTATAAGGATATATTCTTATAGCAGCAAAAACCTTTGCATTTATTCAAAAGGTATTTAAGGATTGTTATATTCAAATTTTCACAAAACAAATCACTGCTGCTGCTTCTCCTTTCTTACTCCTCTCTTTCCCCTTTTCCCCTTTACAACTATAACCGAAACTTCGATGCTAATGCTATTTGGTTTATAGATTTTTACCCCAAAATATACAATAAGATAAAGTGCTATAGAACCATAGATCCCTTATGCATACATATGCACGCTTGTGCAGGCGTTCCGTAAAAAGCTGATATTTTATATATTGCATTACCATGGAAATATAGTTTTGGTACGAAAAGAATCCTTTTGCAGTTAACTTGTATTCTTATATTTTGTTTTTTTTTTTTAGTCCATAATATTTTGCATAAATTTATGCTTATTGAATAATATTTTCCTGTTTTCTTTTTCATTCCATTAGGAGTGATATTCGAATACATCTTGCGCCGGAAAGGAATTTGATTTTCTTCTCTATATATATAAGAAGTTTATTATAAAATATTCTCCAACATTATAAATGACTTATAGGGCAGTGAGGGAGGAGGGGAAGGGGAAGAGAGATACTACTCTGGCTGGTCTACGATAGTGACATTCCAAAGTCATTGCCTCTAGAAGCAGCCAAGCAGCCACCACTTGAAGATTATTCAATAAACAAATTATGAGTCATAAACACCATCCTTACAATTGCTACATAGAGCCTCTCTGGTATTGGAAATATCAAAGGAGTACCTCTTATACATTATGGTTGGTTAGCATAACATTGCTTGCCTGTCTTTTTCTTCCTTTACTAAGCATTCTTGTGCGCTTCTATTTGTAACGAAAATCTTATTTAAATGCTATTTGTTTGTTTGCTGATTTATATTTTGCATTTCAAATGCAAAGAAAATATGTGTAGAGTTATACACGCACATGGACGACTTACTTAGCGTTTCCTTTTTAAAGGCCAGAAGTTGGTATGGAGATGGAAAATATCTTGATAATATTTATGGGGCACAAATTGCTTGAAAATTTATTGATAACGTGCCGCATAAATAACATTAGCATTTAAAATATTTTCACAATGAATCTTCCAACGATTTAACTACATGTGTATAAATTTACGAAATTCAAATTTACTGTTAGGGCATTATGTTAAGTATGTTGTTTTAAAGTTTCTAATAAAGTGCCCTTGCTTCAAGGGGGGTATGTTAAGTTTGTCATTCCTTTTAAAAAAACCCAGAGGGAGGCGTCAAATACTCTACAAAATGTATATAGTTTTGATGAGCATCAACATTTGAATCAACTTGGATATGTTCGTCCCTATCATCCTTGTCTATTGTTATTTTACAGGGTGGGAAGTGTATTTGAGGACACTCATATATGTGAATCTCTTCCATTTTAATGTAATCAAGTTTTAAACAAGAAAGTTTTATTTTGTAAGTAATTCTTTCTAATCGTAACTTAATCTTTGGAAAATGAAAGTGAAACCTTTTAAATATATGTATATATAAATAAATAAAATTTCTAAAACTTTCTTCATAAAAAAAAAAACCTATCATACCTCAGATATATGTAGAGATTTCATTTATAAGTATTGTTAGTTACAGTTGTAGTTTTAGTAGCAAAAGTCTTTATAATTAAGTGCTCTTAACAGCAATGAAAGCATCCATCCATCCATTCATCTCTTTTATGTAAAAGATCTCTCAAAGCAGACAGCTCAGATACGCACACATTTTAACCATACGTTGCATATAAATATAACCTGTGTAACTAAATTTTGCAATAACACAAGGATTCATATGAGTTTGGAGAGTGCAAGGTAAGTTTTCAAACATACGTGTAATTATTTTGTAATATATTTGTAGAGGTGCATACAGTACACTTATCATACTAATGAGTAACAAGAAAAATGAGAAGAAAAAGTTTCAAGTACACGCACATGTACACACAGAGCAGCCAGCAACCGCAACGACAGGTTTTACCCAAACACCACCATCACCAACATGGAGACAACCAATACATAAACATGTTCAAATATATTTAGTAACATAATAAGTCTTGGCAAAGAAAAGAAACTTAAGTAAGAAGCACAAAAGTACGTAGAAAATGTATGAAGAAGAAGAAGAAGATGTAATCTGAAAGAACGATGAATTATGAGCAGAGAAGGAACTCAAGCATAAAGTATAACCTTCACAGTGTAACCACCACCATCACATACCGTCAATACATATATATATATAAATATATATACAACGTACATGACCAGCAACATTTGTTAAGAAGAAGAAATATGCCAGCATTACATTACAATACTCTTACTTATACACTCATAAATCTCTGCTCTCTCTCGCATACACATAATTTTAAATAATATTGTACACGTTTGTGTGTTGTACGTGTACAATGTATAATCATCATCATTATAAGCATTTTTAAAGAACTTACAAGTACAACGGTAAGTATACCTTTTATGTGTGTTATTACTGCTGCTGCTCCAGCTACTTGCTGTTATATGATATTATGATATGAATAGTTGTCATGTGACTTTTAAAACTGCTCGTTAGTAGATACAAAAAAAAAAACTAAAATTGACTTAAGTCAAATCTTAAATACCCTGCGCGTTTTTATACAAGAAAGTGGGCGTGACAGATACCTAAATTGCGCCCTCTTTTATTGTGTGTATCATACGTCAATTAACAAATTGGATTTTACTCTCAAGGATAGTTTTTTGTATATTGTGGGCGTGCCTGTTATGCTACCACACCCATTTTTGGTTACTTTTGTAGATAAACTAATTATAAACATGTGTACTAGGTGTTAAATTATTGTGAAAGAGAGATACATTTTTGATTTGAGGGCGTGGCACTTGACCATTTTTGCTGTTTCCTAATAATTGTACTAAAGTTTAAGTAAATTACCTTAAAATTTAAGACAGACGGACGTACATTTTAGTTATAGAAAACAGAATAGCATAACTTAGTATACCGTCATCTTATTTGAAGGATATACAAATATACATGTGTGTGTATGTGTATAGTGTTTTAAATCTTTTTTGAGTTTTTTATAATTATACTTCATACCATATAATCATAGTTTCGCTGACTATGTAACACAATCACACACATGCGTATGCCTGTGCGTATAATAAATTTAAATTAAATGAAAAATTATGTCTAGCCTCTTGGCGAGTTGGTTTCAATTAAACGTAAAAAGGTCGCCATTAAAAAAAAATGGAAGTAAATTATTTCCAGTTATTACTTAAGAGACTATGTTAAGGAACTTCAGCTTTATATTTAATTATAAAAAAAAGTAGGAGATTTGTATTATCAGGGCAGGGTTTATTGTATGTTTGCACGCAGCTACATTCTTTTCGATTTTAATAAATTTTGAATTTTAAAATTTAATGATTTTTCTCATTCGTGGATAAATCTCTCACATCTTTACGGCACCATTTATCGATTGTAAATTATAGTTAATGATTGCGTGAAGGGAAATGCGTGTATTTAAAGATTTACTTATTTCTTAACCATAATTGCACAACGTAATGGCTTACGCAACGCAACACAATGAATGACTGAATTAAAAAAGTATGGAAAGGGGCAAAAAAAAGAAAAAATTATTAATACGTGAATACAATCAATAAAACTTAAGCAGAATGGTATATAATGTGCCATTATTTGCATCATTACATAACACTTTATGAACACGTCTGTATGTTACATGTGCAGTAATCACATATCAAGTATTTATCATAAATTTGTATGTGGGTGATGGTGGCCAACAACAACAACAGCAGCAGATTATATTTTATATTCAATGTTATACAATAAGATCTAAAAGAGAGAGAGAGAGAGAGAGAGAGAGAGAGAGAGAGAAAGAGAAGGAGAAAGAAAAGAGGCGGGGAAAGGAATAAATGGCATACAACAATGATTACAATTCATTCATTTATATCGTTTACAAATGCTTTCCAATACCATAAACCAGTGTTTCTCAAAGTGTGCTCCGCGAACGCCTTTGCTGTTAGACACCTACACAAAATTAGTCATTGGGGTTTCGTGTGAATTATTACGCCTTTGGCGGACTCCGCAGCTCAAAAAGTTTGAGAACCGCTGCCATAGACCATTCACATTTGTCATGCTATAGTAATTGTTGTCGTTAAGGTTTTATATTAAAGCATAAAATAAAAAAATTAATATCATAAATAAAGATAAAAGTAATAGTAATTATTATTATTATTATTTTTTTATATACATTTTTTTAATTTGCTATTTTTATTTAGTTTTTAAAAATTTCATTATGTGTAAAAGGAAAAAATATGAAATACTTGGACTTAGATACTCGGATGATTTAGAGTCAATAGCAGATGCGGGTGGACTTTGACCTAAAAAGATTTATAACATCCTCTGAATGGTTCTCTTCCGGTGCATACATTTTCCAATCGTTATCATTGTTAGAGGTACCATAAAGGATCCAAGTAAATATTTGATTCAATTTTCTTATCTTCTATTACCCAAAACTATATATGTAAACACACAGTTGTTTATTTAGTGTGAGAGAGAAATAAAAGTAAATATAACCTTGCCTACCTTTAGGCATTACATCAATTAGTCAATATTTTGCCTATTACTTAGGCATAATTACTTTTAACTATACTCAGCCTACCTTTGGGCTTAAAATTTAAAGCAAATAATAGCGGTTATTAAAGGATTAAATGAAAAGCAATTGAGGCTTATTTTAAAGGATTTGTTAAAATAAAACGATGACAAAATGCGGGATTAAAATGTCAGTTGAAACAAAATTTTAAAATATTCATTGCTTACACTTAACTAGTGACACATTGTAGAAAATTTTTTATTTTGACAAAAACTAAATGAGAGTTTTAAGGACGGAGAACAAAGATATAATCAATAATGAATGTGTCGAAATAAATCCTACATCGTAAAAATATCCGATATTATGTGATTAAAGCAAATATCCTAAGTAACGCTGAATGGAATAATATATTGTACAAATAAAGTGACACTTAATTTCACCTGATAAAACAACTTATGATTCTTTGGAAAATACGTTTTCAATAATTAATTTCGCTACAAAGTTTTCCCATGACGCATTACGTATTTTCCAAAACTATTAACAGCATTTAAAGGTTTACACCTTAACAGTATAAAAAAGGTACTGACTGGGAAATTCCTAACAAGTAACATATGTACACATATAATTTTGATGGAGAAACCTTCTTCTTAGTTAAAGAGAAATTTTATAAAAAAACACTCAATAATTTTATAAGCGAGAGAATATGCGTTGAAAAGAGAGTGATTGAGTGATAGTTTACAAAATTTACCGCTATTGAAATATGGCGCTGGTGTTACATTAGAGAGAGAGAGAGAGAGAGAAAGAGAGGGAGTCTTCACTTCTCTCTTTGCAGTCCATTCTTCATCACAACTTTGTAATCATTTCTCTCCATGTATATTCTTTGCTAAGCTCTCTTCATTTTTTGATCCATTTCATATTTATATTCTCGTTTTTGTTCTTATTTTCTTTAATCAATCTTTATTTTCAGGTCCTTTACCTTCATAGTACTTTACTCCACTGTGTATTACGATAATTCCTTGGTGTTGCATGTTTGTCATTCCTTTAAGTTTTTCCTACCTACATTTAATTTATATATATATATATTTTTGTTTACCTCTTTGTCTTTACAACATACTATATATAATTCTCTCTACTCTCTATCACTTCCACCCTTTTTCTTTACCTATTTATATATCCGAATATTTTGTTAAACAGCCCATTCAACTTGTTTAAGGGTTTTGATAGCATTATTTTGCCAGCTGTTGGAGATGAAAATGAAATTCAGTGAAGAGCTAACAAAAACATAGAGTAAATATGTAGCATTGCTTTAATACAACAACAACGTAATATATGTGTATGTATTAAAGGTATAAATCTAATTTAATAGTAAACTTTTAAAGTATAGTTTTAGGATGGGCTGGGTGATTTAAGAAGAAAGCATACTTTTAAATGGTGGTAAAATACGTAAACCTAAGCTTTTACATTAAAAAGAAGTTTAATTGAATAGAAAATCCCACCATCAAATATAATCTTACGTAACTTAAATAGAACCCTTTACTTTACTGACAGAATTAAAATAATTATAATATAATTTAAGGAACTTGGCGATGAAGGAGAAGAAGATTAAATGGTTCGACTATAACACTTTCACTTGTTATGATTACTCAATTAATTCCATCTAATAATATAGAAATCATGCCTTAGTACTATTTTTAGCCGTATGACAGAAATTAGAATATATTTTCAACTTGAATGCAAATATATACGGATATATAAATACACAGTAATAATGAGATTTTTGTGTAAAGCCGGATTTGACCGGAAATAAATGTATATTTAAAAAGTGATTATTTAACTTGAAGCAAGTTCTTGCCATTTAAAAATAAATTCTATTCAATTTTTTTTTAGAATGTATTAAAATTTGCATGACTTAATGGTGCACACGGAAGGCTTGAGAAATACAAAAGCACCCATACAAAGGGAGTGTCAACTGTATTGCTTTAAAAATGTAAAATAAAAAGCGAAGATTTGTTTGCTTAGCATACATATTTACATGCATTGCCTTATTTATACAATTTACTATTAGATATATATGCACACTATAGCATGTACATATTTCATATACTTTACGTACATCTGATAATAGTTGGTAGCTGTTGGTATTGTATACTACGATAAGTGTTTATTTATATATGTACTCGTATCCACTTCTTTAACACATTTTCCAAGTTGACGCCTTTTGTTTTAAAACCATTTATAATTTCCATTGAAGTTTTACTACCATTAGCCATTCGATGGCCTTTTGCTGGCTTTTGCACTTAAGGATTATCCGTTATTTTTAGACTTGAGTGCCTTTTCCGGTGATTTGCATGTTTCCAGTTATACAATATCAAATGCGTGTGCGGCAGGTTATGTTTTTTTCGTTTTTGTTTTCCATGGAATATAATATTTTTCTTTCCTTCTTTTTTTTTTCAATTTTTTTTGTGCGGTCTCGTTTATTGAGATAAGAAAATAGTGTGTTTTTAGGGTAGATGGAATAATAATTGGAATTTTCTATTTTTAGAACATAATTTCAATAAATGGAGTTGACCTAAAAATGTGATTTTAAAAAATCATAACAAAGGAAAATTGTGGTTAAAAAAATATGAATAATTCGCCAAAAAAAAAAAAAAAAACGTGTTGACAATAATTTGTTTTTCTCACAAAAGTATGCTTCATATTATAAAAACATGTCAACCTGAATTTGCGCTTTTGTTTTTATATGATTAAAGAGCAACTGATTGTATACTGTTTTCATTATTGAGTTTATTAAAGATTTTTATAATATTTTTGTAGCAACTAAGATTTTTCTATTTACGAACAAATATAAAGAAAATGTCCAAAGTAATTATAGTTATTTTCTGTAATTTAGTCAATTATAAGTATTAAAAGTAAATCAGGTCATTACTGCAGAAAGAAATGCTGTATAACCACCCTCGCAACTATTCCCATCACCATCATCAACCATATCAGTGTATATTCTATCCTTCAACTTCTTACTACTATGGGCCATCTGTACAACCCCTGTTTAGAACTGTTTACGGGTGTATGCTTATGTGAAGTGTTGGGTAATTAAAAATAAATTGACATCATTCATTTAATTGCTGCAGTAAAAGAATGTGAATAATTTTCTAGTTTTAGAAAAGTAAAAAACAAATAAAAAAATATATATATATATAAGACCACTCCTAAAGTGGCTTAATAATTTTGCATAGTTAGAGGGCATAAGTAAAAGTCTCTCGAGTTATAACTAGTTAATAAAAATTGTTGTGATAAACTATGGTTGTAAAGATTAAAAAGCAAGAAATGCATGCAATACTCAGATGAAATTATGAAATAGAAATGTGATGCAAATGTAGTCTTCGCTGTGTTTGTAAGTTTTATTATATAATTAGGACTAAATGTAGGCAACTTTCATGAATTTTTTTTTTAATCCAAATTGCTGGCCTTTACGTTATATGTACCTGCCATCTTATGTGGAGGGTCTTAAAAGTTACATAAAGTATTCATCTTTCCCTTCATAATATTCATAATATGCATAATTTCTACTAATTAAATTCATAGCATATGTTACAGCTGCTGCTATAACAACAACACACTTAAAATTATAATAAAGTATATTTTTACGCTATTATGCAACAATTTCGAAAGAAAAACGCTTATTCACCCGCAATATTTTCATAATGAATAAATAATAATAAAATACTGGTTCATAATTATATAAATATTATGCATAATACGTACTATTAAGCATCGTAATTTCGAAGAGAAACTTCAATTTAATGAGAGTACTCCACCTTGACACACATTATCTGGTATCAACTTGTAAAAAAGTAATGAAGAAATTGAAAAAAGCAAACAAACAAACAAGTAGAGAGAAAATTACATTTTAATTAGAAAACTACATGTGATATGATATTTGTGTTGAGCACCTGGTGAAGGTACGTGAAAATGGAAACGTATGAGCTAAAAGTATGAGTATGAATAATAAGTTTATGCTTAGTTGGATGAGAAAAGGTAATAATTGCAAGGTTAGTAAGGCTACTAATGAGTGTAATAAGGAAATAACGATTTTTTTATTGAAAAATTAATCAGGCTGAGTCAATTGAGGGGAGAAGTTAGTTTGCACCCACAGCTACGATGAACGGGTTACGTTTTTCTCGGGTGTCAGGGTAATATAATCAAAGTTCCCCGGCTTAATAATCAGAGATTTTTGCACTTCCTAATACTGCGGATTTAAAGCCTGCAATTAAAGACTTTAATACTTTGTTGAACGTCTAAATAAATCTCTCTTTAGTCATGCAACTTAATTCAGTGAAAGTCTTTGTTAATAACAATTTTTTTTAAACTTTACCCTTAAGTGAATCATCACTTTATTGCGTTGCATTTTCTACCATATTTTTCTAGTAACCATACGTATTATCTATAGCAAATACAAACTGTTTCAGCGTTACATGTGTTACCTTCTCTATCAATATAATTAATTCCTATTATCTATCATAATCTTATCTAAAATCTATTCCACTTTCATAACAAATGAAAAATTTCTATAAAGCAAATCTATTCAAACATTTACTAAATAGTGTTAAAATAACTTTGAAACTATTCACAAAGAAATTTTCAGTTTAATATGTATCAACAGAGTCCAGCACCTCCGTATCAAGGGACTCCGACAGCGCCACCACCGGCCTATCAATCGTATTCAACACCACCAGTATATCAAGCACCTCATGCACCTCCCCCGGTTGTTATAGTTCAACAAACTCCTGCACCTGCTTATGGTGTACATGGTCATCATCATGGCCATCACCATGGCCGTCATCATCACCTTTTCGGACATCGTCATCATCGTCACCATTAAAAATAAATTCAATAGATTTGTGGAATATTTTGCAAATGAAATATAAAATATTTAACGAAATAAGAACGAATATGAGAATAAAGTTCCATGATCATAGCTGGAATGCATTTTTCAAATATTTATTGAATATTACAACGAAATAATACTCCTTACAAATTTGTGAAGGAATAAACTGCAACCTTATGAGGGTTTCTTTAAGTAAAACTGTGTTTGTGAAGTGATTTATTGCGAGGGAATGATTTAAAAGAAACTTTTGGCCTTTCTACAAACTTTTAGGTCATTCACTTGTCGAACAAACCTCGTCTGTGATGGTTACCAGCCGAAATCCATCTGAAAATCTTTTTTTACTTTGCTTTTCAGCTAGATTTAAATCCGCATCCTATGTTCATGCAGAGTTTACTAAGTCAAAGGCTTAACCATCTCGGTTACCGTAGTGAAAGAGTGAGAGTTTAAAAATAAATGAAAGTCGAATGTCTTGGGCACGGTTTACTCTCTTCGATGTATTTTTTTTATACGGCCTGGAATCTTTTATAGATATCGAAGACCTCTATCGTTTACGTGCATGTCTTTAGCTAAACTTGTTCTGAAATGTACGTGACTCCCTCATCTGTCCATATTAGGGGCTTAACTTAACTTAACTTAACAGATTGGATCCTTCCCTTTCCTATTCTTTGCAGACTGTATTTAATAAAAGTTCAGCTTCAGCTACTAGTTTCTCTTTAAAGATTTACTTAAATTTCTAGGGAATGTTTGCTACGAGTCTAGGCTTCTCTTTATTTTATTGATTAAACTTTATGTTTCTGATAATTACTCTACTACTTCAGCTGCTTCAGAAGTAGTCCTTGTTATGGTAAATACTATAACTTTACCTTTTATTATTATTATTATTATGATTACATTTCTTATTACTCATTTCCCTTTTACCTAAACATTGGGCCCCTCCTTAATAATTCACATGGCAATAAACCGTCACGTAGTAAAGATTATTTAAGTATCAAAGACGGATAACAACAATTACTTTGCGGTAACAATTACACATACAGACACACACACACACACACATACACACAAACACACTCATTACGCGCATATGCTACGAAAGGTTTTTAGTTTACATTATACCCTTAGTCTACGTTTATAAATCGTAGCAATTATTATTTGCCTACATTTGGGCAGGTATTAATATGCAACGAGTTGTTGCATAACTTTAAGTGCAATCAGTAAGAATTATAACGAATGCAAAGTTGTTGCAATAAAATGTGATTTTTATGAAATCAAAACGGAAGAGTTTCACAAAAAAACAAAAATGGAAAATATACAGAACAAGAGCAGGGTAAATAACAGAAATTTATTGTACAGTCAACGTTATTACTTGAAAGGTTTCCGTTTTGTTATGCTGTTGGTTCTGTCGTATTAACGCGGCTCCTCTTAATGTAAACACCCCTGCCAGACCGCCAGACTGTTTGAGATATCAAATACATTGTGTTACAGGGGTACACAAGTTATTCTCGTACTTGTGAAGTTTCTAATAATGATACGATGAATGTATGTATTTTTCATGTTGGAAACTTCATTCGTAAATGTGTGGCTGACTGTACAATATATTGGTTGAGCTGTTGTCTACGTCCCATTGCTGGGTTGCCATTACATTTATGTAGGAGTTTCTGTTATTTTGTCAGCTCGTAGAACAGGAAATGAGAGTTCCGTTTTGACAACTTTACGTTTCAAACCGTTCTTTCCCCACCCCTGCTTGTAATATCATTCTATGTGGTAGGTGTTTATAAACCAGTTATCACTAATATTGTTGTTTTTCACGCCTGAGACCATTTTTTTTTCCTATTATTAAATTACATACTCTACGCTGTTAACCCGTTTTACCATCACAATCATCATGTATTCGTACAAATAAATTTGTAAAATTCCCCTCAGGAGAGACGACGAGACAAGGAGTAATGCAATTTCTAAGTCCAAAACTGACAATTGTTTCATAGTTTGTAATGTTTTTATGGTAAAGAGTTCAACACACACAAATATAGAGAAAATTTTTCCAAGTAAGAAAAAAAAATAATTGTGTATGTATTACGGATCAGCTTGCAAGTCTAGTTTTGTGGTGAATATGATTTTGTATAAATTGTGGGCGTGTCTGTTATTCGATCATGTCAATTTTTTACACATCGATGGATAGGACAACCACATATATGTGCACCAAATGTTAAGTTCCTAGATTAATTTTTGTGCCATATATATACATTTTTATCGATCGTGGGAGTGGCTGTTGACCGATTTTGCCAATTTTAACCAGGATAGGGTTCTCTGAGGCCTCTTTCTGGGTGACAAACTTAATATATACGCCATCTATTATAGAGGGTATAATAAATACGAGGGCGTTCCTACCCCATAAACCTGAAACTCTCTATCTTTCTACCACTCTCTCTGGTTATATTTACTGTAAACAATATGGACGCTATATTCCATATTTGCTCACAAAAATATGCGTGTTACTGATGGTATTGCTGCCATCAACTTTCGAAACAACTTCTCCCTCTCTTTCCCTTTGTCGTTGGCATATTTTATCATAACTTTTTTATTCAATTTAACTTCTAGTTTTTATAGTTGTTGTTGCTGTTGTTGTTATTATTGTTATATAAGGGCCAACAAGAAAAGTTTTGCATTTTTATGTTGCACAAATGTTGCTTAACGCAGTAAAGCAGTAAAAAATATTTATACAATAACAACAATGTTAAATATTATATTTTAAAAATGTTACACCGTAAGAAATGCGAAGGTAAGAACTTGGTAAAAAAAATGTAAACTTTAAGAAATTATGGTAATACCATTAAATTGTAAACTTTTTCTATGAAACTTTAAGCAAAAATGTTGCACACTTACGTAAGAAAAGGAGATATTGCAACAAAAAATTACGCAAATTTTTTTTTGCCTACATGAAAGGGCTCTGGCTTATACAAAATATTATGACCTACTTTTCAGAATGTTGTATTTTCTTTTGTGGATTTTTAAATATTTTTTTAGTACTTTAAACTTAGGTAATGAGAATAAATGAGATGAAGGAAAATTGTTTTAAATTTTCGAGTGTAATATTCTTCAAATATATTTATTTATGTCATTTATAAAATAAATATAAAGTATATTAAGTTTATAAGGATAAATGGAACTTCAAAATAGAGAAACACTTTCTGTCTGTCAGTCCATGAATTATATGTCAACGTAAAAAGCGTAGTTTTTGAGATCATTCATATAAAATTTAGAGGAAAAACATATGTTGGAAATAGTTTTGATTAAAAATAGTTCAGTTCCTTAGTGAATGTTTGTGTCTCTTGCCATATAAAGTCATTTAGCATCATATTTTGTCTGTCAGTCCAATCATATTGATTGATAGTAGCTTGTGTAGGATTTTTGTTTTTTAATCTACACTGGTACAACCTACAGGTCACTTAGACTTGGCTGCCATTCAGTAGTGTAGAGTATTTAAAAACTTATCTTGATTGTCTCTAACATTTTATTTATTTTCCCAACCAATTTTATTTATTTGTTTGTTTTGCAATTTGCTACTAAAAATTAAACGGTACTATTACGAGGATGGTTTTCCAAGTTGCTAAAGTTTCAAAATTAAAAATTAAACAGAGGTTAAAAGTAATGAAATATTATTGTTTACTTATACCATCATCACATTAAGGTTTTAATTGAGGTTGCAATCCTTCTCCACCCATCCTCGTATATATAATTTCCGACTATATTAAACAGTCAAACATATGAGTTAGTTTTCTTTTATAAAGTTTTGCAACTTTATTTGACTGTAGCTTAAACAAGAGTGGCAGTTGTGAAACTCACATGTGAGTTGATATTGAAATATATTGTAAATATACACCAGGCACTGAGCAGGAGCTGTACAGTTCTAAACAAATATACACAAACGTATGTGTGTGTGGGTGTGCTAAAAATTGTAATGGGTAATAGTTGAAGAAGAAGTTTTCATATTATAACTGAAGTAAAACAACAAGAAAGTTTTGTGTCATGACATAAAACTTTATTTACTAATGTTGTTGTTGTTGTTATTATTATTGTTATTGTTGTTGTCTTGTATAAATATTGTAAAATTATGATAATAATAAAAATTATTTTGCCGTTTACAGAAAATAAACACCAAAACCAAACAAGCACAAAGAAAAGAAAATTTAGCTTAGACCAAATCCCAAATACCCTCCCCACCCAAACATACAAACAGTAGGCGTGGCATGTACTTAATTACATCTTTTATGGTGTGTGCATTTTATATCAACTTCCTCGTTGAGCTCAGTGTGGGTTTTCTGTTACTTGAACACGCCCATTTTTGGCATATAGAGAAATAATGTAACTACAAATACTAAAATCAACTTCACAAGTTAATTTTTATGGCCTTCATATAAATTTTGGTCCATTTTCAGCGTGGCTTTTGACCAATTTTGTCCAATTTAATTACGTACAGAAATTAGAATATAACTCAAAACCTCAACATTTATAATGTGAGAGTGTCAACACATCTAGGTTTTAATGCTGATCAACAATGTTGGCAAATAGTATGACAAACTTTATATGCCCTCAGCACTAAGGTTGAGGGTATAGACCCAAACGTCATTTATATGAAGAAAGTTTATGTGGACGTACGTACCATATGCATGTACATATATATGCACGTATGTATGCATGAACGGTTGCATTTGTTTAAGTAAACAATTATAGATAATACAATAGAAAAACTTTTAGTAACTGACAAACACTCAAGGGCTGCCTTTTAATAAAAAAGGAAAAAAAAAGAAAAAAAAAGGGCGAAATATATGTTCAAGCATAGGAGCACATAAGTTTGGTTAAGTGTTAAAAGGATTTCCGTTTTTCATATAAACTTTGGCACTTGCTTTAAATTTCAAATATATTCAAAATACATTCGTGCCCGTGTATAGTAAGTAGTGGTGGAGTTTGAAAAAGCTTACAACTATTTGTCTCGTAAAAGTAAATTTATAGTTAACTAAAGTGCTAACGCAAAAAAAAAATGGAGAAAAAAGCAGAGCTCAATAAAACTAATATGGTGAAAAATTGCCTTGTTATTCAATAAATTGCATTCGCAGGAATATAACAAAAAAAAAAGAAAAAACATGTGTGTAAAAAGAGGAAACACCCTCACTCAGCAAAATTTCATTTTTTTAAGCTCCTTTATCGGAGATTATAGTTTAGCGAAACTTTTTGACATTTTTCGTAATAACGCAATAAAAAAAACCAAGCAAAGTATAGAATGGAAAACCAATTTAGTTTTATTTTTATGGGAATATTGTAAAATATTCTTTTTTTTTCCTTTTTCTGTGTTTTCTCACAAAACGATTTTTAATAAAAATGTCAACGCATGAAAAATATGTAAAAAAAAAGAAAATTAAATTTGATTTAGAGCAAATAGAAAATTCTCTACTCACAGTCTTGCAAAAAAAAGGGGCGTGGCAAATACTTTATAACGCCCTCTAAATATGTATGTATTTTGCATCAAAGCATTATAAACCAAATATAGTTTTCTTGTACTCTATAAGACCTCTAAGGCTTTATGGTAGGTGTTGCCAATGAAATAATAAACTTAGTATACCCTTAATAATATGGGTAGGGTATAAAAATAGAAAGAAGGAAAGAAAAATAAAAGAAAATACCACTTAGCTATAATAAAAGCATAACATGAATTAAAAAAAAAAACTTTTCTACTTTGTCTAACTCATCATGCTTTAGAAAGAGGGATAGATAGAGAAAGAGCAGAATATTTGAATTGGACAAGGTCGACTTTTGGGAAAACGCCTAATCTTCATATATAAAGTTTTTCTAAAAATGTTTAATACTTTTAAAACCAATTGTGCGCTTGAAAGTGAAATTTTTTAATAGAAATTTCTAATTATAGAAATAAATCTGCACTTGGTCAAAATTAGTACTACCAAGGAATGAAAAAGTTACTCTAGAGCTCCGCGCATTATCTGAAAATATAACATATGAGCTTGGAGCTACTGGAGCTTAAGTAAAAATTTCCTTTTTTTTTAATAAGCCCGCCCCTATTTATAAGTAGTAAGATGATAACAGTGGAAAAACAATCTTGTAGAACCAACTTTAACGTTCCCGGTAACTTTCTTAATTGTCAAAGTTCAAATTTTAGCTGTACTAAGTTTCATACTTTATTCGTGAGCTATCTAAACATTGCCCAGTTTTCAGAATCTACCAGCTCTTGTAAAGAGAATAACACAATTGGAGAGTAGCACACTTATTCCATAAGCCTTTACATAATCGAGCTAACCGGGGCATCCAAATAAGCAAAGCTTTAGAATATTTGGAATATTTCCATAATATGCAAAAAAACGCTATTAGTTTTATAAAGGGAGCAGACCATCAATACAGAGTATCTGTAAAGAAAGAAGGAATCTCCATTTTAGGTGACTTGAAGTAATGATATTTATAGAAGAATTTTCTCATATAAGTTTACATTCAACAACCATCAATTTCAAATATGTGAAGATGGAGAAATAACTAACAGACTATGTAGAAAGAAAGATGTTTATACGGTATCATCTCACCATCATATATACATATATTTGTATTGTATGATAATGGATATCACTATCATACTAAAGTAGATGGATAACAATGTTTCAATATTATCATTATCATGCATAGAATATAAAATTTTGCTGTGCTTTGTCTTTGTGCAAGTATATTTTATAACAAGTAAGACAACTAAATCTGGTTTGGCTTAGGCCAGATCCTAAACACCCTCCACACATACATACAAAGGGTGGGCGTGGCAGGTATATAATTACATTCTCTAATATGGTTTGCATTGAGTATCAGTGTGATAGTCGTGTTTTACGTAGAGTACCGATTTATGGGCGTGACCATTTATGGTGAATCTACGGAGAAGTTAATTGTAAATAAGCATACTAAATTTCAACTTGATGGCTCAATTCTTGTATATATTTTTATATAGATTCTATCGACACGCGGACATACGGACACAGTTTTTGATGCTGATCAAGAATATATATCCTTTTTAAGGTCTCTGACGCTTCTTTCTGGGTGTTGCAAATGGAATGACAAACTTAGTATACCCCTCCATCTTATGTGGATGATATAAAAAGGAAATTTGTTTTTTCTTTTGCTTATAAAAAGTATAAATAAATATGCAAATTAGTTTTTATTTTTTATTTTGAAATAATTTGCATATATGCTAGTGTAAAAATCATCTGTTTTTATAAGAATTTATACTGACAGATTTTTTCGTATATATAAAGAGATAATAGGGTGACTGTAGCGTGAAATGTTTTATTTAAATGAATGAATGCTTTTTCTTGGATATATATAAACATAAAGATTTATTATTCATTTAATTTTATAATTTTATTACGTTGAATAGTTTCCTTACTTATTGAATTATTCAAGCATCCTTATGATACGTTTAAGAGCATCTTTTAAGCATCGCTTAAGAGTATCTTAAACGTATCAAAAGGTAATTCGCTTAATTAAAATGTATAAAAAAATAGTAGAAAAAATATTGCAAAAAACATTATAAAATCTAACTTGGCTCTTGAGTTACATAAAACTCTTCTTCTGTAGGTACTTCGTTATGGTAATTTTAGTAAAACACTTTTCAATACATTTTCCAAATTGAAATCACTAGTAAATGATTGAAAATTTTGAAATTATATAGAAAGTTTCCTTTTTCTATTATAAACTGAAAAGCACTTAAAAGTATGCTATTCATTTTGTTTATATAAATATCAGCTTAAAAATATGCAAACATAATTTTAATAAGTAAAATTTTATATATCCTCCACATCTACATACAAAAAGTGGGCATGGCCGGTACATAACTACACCCTATAATAATATATGTATCAGCTTGCAAGCTGAGTTTTACTGAGTATGGTTTTTTGTTAATTGTGGGTACGTCTGACGTCCATTTTTAGTGCATCGAGAGAAAGATTATTAATATGCGTAACAAATGCCACGTTCATAGGTCAATTTTTGTGACAAATATAAAGGTTTCCAACCGAGAATACCAAGAGAGACGGACGGACATAAGCACAGACTCAGATTTTGATGCTCAATAATATTTCATAAGCTCTTCTAGTTGTTACAAAAAGAAGAAATAGAATTAAAAAAGATTTTACTTTTATTAAAAAACTTCAAGTTCTAAATAAATACAATTTTCTCTTAAAGTATAAAATTTTAAATATACTGTTTACTAATGTTTTATTGTATAATGGGAATTATATGTAAATCCACAAAACATTTGGAAATTGTTTTTAAATGTAGGTCACTATGCAAGCAAACAACCTGTATTCACCAACAAAATGAAAATCAATCTGTACAAAATACTTTTTATTAACAACAAAACTAAACAATAATAATAACACAAACAACAACAACAACAATGTTAAAATAAATAATACAAAAAATAATTCACTAAACACAAAAACTTTTAGTATTCCAGCAAAAATATTTTATATTGTAAACGGAAATAAATACGAGTAAATATACACATTGTGTTATAGTTTTCTCGATTTTAATTGATACTATGTTTTATATGGTAAAGCCATTAAAACACAGTTGAAATTGTCAATATTATTTATAACGTATTTTTAGATTTATAGTGTATATAGTAGTTTGACAAACAATCGACAGATGAGAGACTAAATATTTTATCAATTTTCATTGCATCAACTTATTTGATCCATTCGGTTTAGTTATAAATCATTCGTTTGAATTTTTAATAGCAACATTTTATTACTGTCAACAATATGAAAAATATTTCGAATTTTTTGACAACTACTAGGAACAAACAGTTGTCGATAACCGGTCCAACAATATCAAGAAAATAGATGAAAAGGTTATCTTTTCGTACCTAAAGAAATCGGTACGAATTTGACATCCAACCGCCCTTTTTCCCACTTCTTCTAAGCAAAACTTGTATTCCGTTTATGAAATTCGACTAAAATCTTCAAATATTTGTTTTTCTAATTCCTTAGTCTTCACTTTCTTTATATATTTATATATATTCCCATATAAATAATAAAGTGTTGGCATACATACCACAATATGTCTGTTAGATGGAGTGTCTACATGTCTCTAAAGTGTTATTTGTTAAATTTTTAATATAAAATTGCTTTCCATAAACTTCGTTTGACACATTTCCACTTTACAATACTGTCACAAAAATTGTTACTAAACTATATATATAAACACAATATGTGTATATGGAAGTTGAAGAATGAATAGTTCAACGGGAAAAATAGAAAAAATGTTTTGTTAGGATTTATATGAAAATCTGGTACAAATTTAAGCTCAAAGGAAATAACTTTCATATAAATAAAAAGTATACTTTTAGGGTCAGTTGGTGAGATAAATAAGGTAAGTACATTTAGTAGAAATATTATAATAAATATTTCAGCTCGATATCTTGATGATTCCAAAAAAAGACAGACGCCCGGACGGAAATGTCTAGATCGATTCAGATTTCGGTGCTGATTAAGAATTTATATATTTTGTAGGGTTTCTCAGTATTGCACACGAAAAACCAAACCTAGTACATGCTCATCACTAAGGTGGACAATATAAAAATAATTATTTATCATAGTATTTACCATAGTATGTATTTGTAAGTGATTCAAGGACATCAATTATTTTAATATTTATTTATTACAATCACAACAAAATAGTGTCCCTGCTACATTGTCATAATGCAAGATTTAAGAAACCAAACACGTGCCTAAAACATACTTTGTTATGTTAAACATGGAAGTCACAGGAGACCATCAATGCGGTAGGCAATGTCACTGCGGTTAGTGGATTTAGTGGCTGTGTATTATTCATATATACACATAGCGTAAGCCATACATGCAGTATCAACTTTACTTCTATAATTTAAACATAATGGGCGGCATGTGGGAGGAAACAATGTAACAGCTTTATAGTCTATACCACAAAATATAAAATTTTCATAAAAATTTCACTTTAACTTCTATACGAAAACGGTACAAATTCGAAATATTATTAAGCCTAAAAGAAGTTTATGAAATGTCAATTTTTTTATTAGCCTACGGCTAGGCAATGTAATTCATAAAATTGATAAAACAAAGTAGGTTATATTTTAAGTTATGAGCATTAAGAAGTTTTTCTACATTTTGAAAATCAATTTTGTAAAATATTTATAATAAAAACGAAATGCATATAAATAAAAGAGATGGAAATATAAAGTAAGTATGTAAGTAAGAGCCACATAGCAAACAGGATGAGTCAGACATGTTGACAATGATAAAATTTTTGTCTGCCATTATACAACGGCTTATACAGACCGGATTACAATGGCAGCATAGTATACATAGCATACATTTGCTTGGCCCCATAAAACCATATGCATAATATTAAGAGTTGAAGCGTCATGTGACAGTCCATAGAGTATATAACAGAGCACTTGCTAACGGTACGAATATCCCATCAAATCCTTGGACAACGTAGACAATGTAGTGCTGTTGTAGTAAATTATATTAAACTTGTAAAATGAAATTGGAAACAATCACTTTTCATGTCTTTGCCCCCGCCAACAACACACGGATAAAAGTAATCTTAATGAATACAACTGCATTTCTTTTCACAAAATTCCTTTCAATCACACATTAAAGTCGTTTTGTTTCCAAATTGAATTTAAAACTAAACGAATAAGAAAATTAAAATTGGCTTATACCAAATCTTAAATACCCTGCACATCTACATATAAACGGTAGGCATGGTAGCTACGCCCTCTAATAGTGCATGTATAATATCTTAGCTTGCGAATCGAGTTTTAGACTGAGTATGGTTTTTGTAGATTGTGAGGGTGTAAGTTATCCGACCACGCCCATTTTTGGCAAATCGATGGATGGCATAACCAAAGATGTGCATACCGAATTTCAAGTTCATAGGTCAATTATTGTGGCAGATATAGAGGTTTTTTTCAATTATGGGCGTGGCTCTTTACCAATTTACCTCAATTTAAATAGCGATTAGCTCAAACTAGAATATATATGCAAAATTTCAGCTCAATATCTCAAAATTTACGACCGTGAGAATGCCAACGACTGACGGACACGAACATATGTGTCTAGATCCACTCAGTTTTTGATACTGATTAGGAATATATACACTTTGGAGGATCTCTGACTTCTTCCGGTTGTTGCAAATAGAACGACAAACTTAGTACACCCACATTTTATATTTCAAATGACTACGTGACTAGAATCCAGCACTAACCTACTTTTCCTATCTATCTCTAATAAATTTAAGCAATTTATACAAATTGTTTTCTTTCTTAAAAATCGATTTTTATTTTACAAAAAATTTTGTTTGACATACAAGTTTAAAACCATTGTATAGACAATTTCATTTCAGTTAGTGAGTGACAGCAGCAGGTGTAATTGAAATAGCAGAAAGAATAGAAAGAACAATGTGGAAATGTAATGTAAACTAAAGAAGACAAATGGTTCCAGCAATTTTTCTTCACAGAAAAGATGATATAATGGAATAGTGATGGTAAAGGTAAGAAGTGGAAATGAATGTAAAATGGAACAATCTAAAACTGTTACAAACACTTGTTACGGTTATACAAATGGTCTGCAGAAGAACGCCATAGAGAAGGGAAGGAAATAAGATTTATTTAAGGATCATAAATACAAAACAAATGTTGTTTGCTTTAAATGATATATGCAGGTATGGAAAACTTTGAGAAAGTAAGAAAACGGCAATAAGAAACATTTTTACATTACCAGACATAACCTTAATCCCCTAATGATTCATAAATGAAAAGGCATTAAACATTTGCTAGAGGTTTGAAAACCTCTCTGAATAATATATTTTATTCAAAATAAAACTTTCAGAGTTTTATTAATAATTTTACAACTTTTTAGATGAAACTCTTTGAAAGGTTTATAAGAAAGTAGCTTCATAACCACGGAAGCATTTAAACAACTGATAGGCGGTTTCACAATCGTCATTACATCCTTCGTGTTTTTTACAAACTTCAATAATACTCCCCAATCTTTCTTTGCCAACGAGTCGTTGCAATTGCATTACCTTTTCCACAACTATTTTACCGTCCTTCATATAATTCAGATTCACTAGGAAGCATTTCAAAAAGCATTTGCCTGCTTCACTCACATCGACCCAAACACCACGTCGTGCATTCTCCACCATATTTTCATCAACATCTACCTCAAGTTTGCACTTTTCAGTTAAATCAAAGATCTTTTCTTGACCTGCTTGACCGGGCGGTAGTCGGTGACGCTTATTAAATTATATGATTAGATTAAATAAAAAATTTGGACGAAAGTATTCTATAAAACTTACATATTGAGCTTGAATACAGGAAATGATTGAAATAATAGTGAAGAGAAATAATTTCACCATCATGATTATATTCACAGACAAGGTTATACTTAATGGTCGCAGCTTTTGTGATAGTTTTATATAGAAAATATTGAGTAAATATTTTTGTAATTTATATTTAATAATAGGCCTTGGCTCTGGTTAAAAGAAAATAAATAATAAATATCTGTAAATAGCTGCACCTGCTAGCGCAATGAATTAACTGCAACGCGACAACGTCGACAATAGCGAAGAGGATGTCAACGTCAGCTGCATAATACAATGTTACTAGAAGAAGTTTACTATGTAAGATTCGATCCGCCATTGAGTTCATACCAACAAGCTACAATGGGATCATATTACTATTTCGGCGAAGGTATAATCAAATTATGAACTTTGAGATAACACCAAAATGATACAAGGGTAGACAAGTCATCAAGGTTGCCCTAATATGAAATGTCAAGGCAGGAAGTGAGGTATATAAGATTCAACTGCCTTCGACATCGTACCAAATGATGTAAATTATGAAATTGAAATGTCACGCATAGATTTTTTAAATGTCACCTTCTTCTCCCTATAAACTCACCAAAGCTCTTTCAGAAGATCTATTAACCATATAAATGTATTAAATATATTATAAATGAAGTGCTTCATTGGGTACCATCGACAGCACAAACTCAACAACATCTCTGTAAACAAAAATTCTCTCCATTTCCATCCGGTACACCACTTGTTTGTAAAATATTTCACTTCATTGTATGATGTGAATTTTAAATTAAGTCAATTACTTGCCATAAGATGATTGTAGTGCAGCAGGCTGCCTAGACAAATTGCTGGAACGTTACATCCGTTTGCATGGCTATAACCTACAACTTTCATTTACTGTGCGTATCATATTTCATCCAAATAATGGCAAAGAAGGAGAAAAAAAAAACTATTTTTCAAACACTCAAACACTCACACACACACACACACATACACCTAAACCCTATGTTTACAAATGATATCATAAAATATCTCTTTTTGGCTGGTTGCTGCTTCTTTCTATTTAGATGAAAATTTGATACCGATTTCATGATGGGCGAGTATGTTTATGTAAGAACTAAGGTCATTGAGGTGTCAAATGCATAATGTTTTCAAATTTTTAATGTATATGACACTAATCAACAGGTTGTAATTAAGTTTTTGGTTAGTTAGTGTTAGTTGGTCCATCTTTTTTTTTTTTGGGGGAGGGAAGGGAGCAAAGATAATTTAACTTGCTTCCATTACATGGGTTTTATAAAATAAAAGACACACTTCATCAAATAGATTTTGGGTAACAAAAGGAGCTTTCCTTTGAAATCTTAATCTAGTTATTTAGTTTAATTAAGAAAAAGTTTCAAGTATTTTTTTCTATATTTGGCAATTTGTGAATATATTAAAAGAAATGGACATACAGGACATTAAATCGATTCAGATTTCGATTCCTTACCGATCCGTATAAAAAAAAAATTGATGCCTAATTATATTTTCAACTTCCTAAGTACATTTTTTATGGCTATGACAGATTCTAGTCCATTGTAGAAGACATTTTCCTCAATTTAAATAGGAATTTACGTAAAAAACTAGGAATATTTGTACAAAATTTCACACAGATTTCTTAAAATTTATAAATATGAAAGTACCAACAACAACAACCCGAACGGACCTGTCTACATGGACTTTGACTTTGATGTCAATCAAGTATATAAAATATATACTTTTTTTAGAATCTCTGGGTATTACAAACGAACTAGCAAGTAGTATACCCTCATCGCTAACGTGGAGAGTTTAAAAACAAGGACAAAACAAGAAAAACATATAAGGCAAGTAATTATTTCAAAAATTCCTAACAAGGGTAGTAAGCAGTGATAGAGATAGAGGGAGAAAAACAATAATAAATTGCGTCATATTGCACCAAATGCATAACAAATCAACCCTGATTTTAATAAATTACAAAAATGAAAAAAAAATCACACAAGAGAAAAAAATTTTACACTTTTGCAAACCAATATGAAATATAAACTAGAACAATATCACGATTGCAATTTATATGCGTCATCATCAACATTATTCGTTTTTTTTTTTTGTTCTTTGTTTTTTGTAGCACACTTTGTATGTTGTGTTGGTTGCGCCTTAAAAGCACAATTCCCCAATTTCCCAACATTAAAACACATTCGTAGGGGTTTTCTTTTGTGTTTGCTTAAAAACACATTTACACAGAGAAGATGAGAAATTGCAAGTGCAAGTGCAAGTGCAATCATGCACTCCAATTCACATATGCCACTAAAGCACACCATACACCACCATAACATGCAAGCAAGCGAGCGAGCCAGGCAGCCAGCAGCCAGCTGGTGTCTGTGATACAAAAGTGAAATATCATCAACATCATTCTCGTCGTACTGTGATTGTTGTTTGATTATAAACATATATTCACACATAACGTCGAATTCATGGGGAAAAGAACGGGATGGGTAGGTATACGCACACAATATAAAATTTTATTATTCCTTTGCATAAATTCTTTTATGGCAATTTTTTTCCTTTCATTTTTTGTTCTCTTTCTTTGCATTCATACACATATTGCATACTTTTGTTTTCATTTAACAAATAACCATAACAATGATACACAACTGATTGCATGGCCCCCATCTACGCGCTAAAAATCTCAGTTTCTTTGATATTTAAAGTTATTTCGCTTTATCTGTTGTATAAAGAAAAAAAAAAAAACGGAGCTAACAGCACAGAAATGTGTTCCATAAAGAACCGTAAATATTATATTTTTTTTAAAGAGAAATTTTTTAAAGTCCTCGTAAGGCTGAAAAGTTTTGTGAAAAAAGAGAATTTTAAAATTTTAAAAATAAATTCATTTAAATAATTGCAACATGTTTTATACCCCCCAGGTAAGATATAAAATTTGTTTTAATTTATAATTATTATATATAATAACCAATAATAAATAAATAAAAATAGAAGAAAACTTAAGTTAATAAAGCGCTAGTTGTAGAGTATTTCAAAAAAATTTTACTTTCCCCTGAACCAATAGTGATATCTGATGAACAGAGTAATTGCGACTTGAACAGCTGAGTAAATAGAAAACAGTTATGCATTATTTTTATAAATAATAAGTGAATATTATAAAGAGAGAACTGCACTACGACCTAAATGAGATCTATTGTGCTAGCCTAGCTCCCATGCTTAGAGTTTGAGGCTTTTAATGAAGCCAACCACTGCTCTTTAAGCTCAAAATAATAAAAAGTTGTTAGTGAAGACGTGTCAGTAAAGAGTGTCAACTTTATTCATAATTTTTGCATTAATAGTGGTTGATTTCATTATAACTACTTTACTCGTTATTGAATCATTATAAACATGAATTTTCTACGAATTTTTGTTTTAATGGCTACTATTTGTGCTGTATTTTGTAAAGCTAAAATCCCTCAATTGAAAATTGGCAACAGTAATAAGTTATTACCTGAGGAACAGAGATCTTTACAACAAAAAATTCAGCATTGTCGTTCAAGCGAGATGAGTAATATTAATGAAAATACTTTACAGTCTTTGAAAGAACATAATCTTGCTGATCTTAATGAAAATTCCGCTGGAAAATGTTTCGTCAAGTGCATGCTGAGGGAACTTGAAATCTTAGAAGGCGCTAATATAAAAAAAGACGTTTTGCAACAAAAACTAAAAAAAGTTATTAAAGAAACGTCAGTGGAAAAAGTGGTTCAAAAGTGCCAGCAATATACTCCAAAGCATGACTGCACTCCTGAATTCGATTTGTATAAATGCTTCGTTCAACAAGCTAGTAATGTTAAGAAATTTTGGGATCTAGTAACTTTAAAATAATATCTAACTTGATTGATTTAAAAGTGGGCGTGGCATGTATACTATTTTTCCTTTATCATTAAACCAGTATCAGATTTATTGGATTTTTTTAAATTTTTATCGTTCATATTATCCGACCACGCCCATTTTAAATATATTTTTGGATAAAGTTTCTCTGAATATGTGACAAATAAAAAATAAATCTTTAAAGCTTAATCCTCTTATTCTATAATGAGAAGGCAAGGGATGGGAACTGTGTTGAGTAATGTCACGGGATGACATTTTTGGAACAAACTTCAAACATAAATGTAGAGTTAAATGAACAGATATTGACGATGACCTTTATGCCTCTTTAAAACTTCAACTTTTCTATTTTCTAAATCTTGCAATCAATACAATTTCCAAACAATTTAACAATAAATTAATAATCATGATAATGAAATGTCCAAATTACCCCCATTTCTACACTTCACTGGTACTTCCGCAGCTAAACACTTTCACGGTTGAGTGCATTTGTCCCTTTACAAACTATTAACCCAACAACAATAATGATAACAACAACAACAACAACAACAACAACAACAACAAAGTACTAATATTGCTAATTGCTAACCATTGATAAACAACAAAGTTGAAGGAAAATACTCTAATAATACACATCTGCTTAAAAGTTAGGGATAATTTTCGTTAATATCTTGATAAATATACAATAAGTAGAAGAAAAAATTTTTATAAAAAATTAAAAAGTTATAAAAATCAGACCCAGATAAATAATAGTGTTCTACTTAATTGAAAAAAAACATTTCTTCTCTAGTTCTTAAACAAGCTATCAGTGAGTGATAGAAATCATAACCAAAATATTTACATTTCACTTAAAAGAAAACTTCAAAAAAAAAAAAACAACAAAAATGAAAAGACAGCAGCATTCAATCATGGCTGCTATTCAGTATACTTAATAATGATCAATACCATCAATAACAAGCGAAAGCAAAACAAATAATATTGGAAAACCATTTTCTTTTCATATGATTGACCATCACCTTTATACTCTCTTCAATAATGATTGCCAACATCACTATCATCATCATCATCATCATCATCATTATCTTCAACTTGACAAATATGAAGGTAATGACCAAAGTCATTGAATATCTGTCAATGACAATATTGATAGAAAAGAAATTGTGTAAATATAAGGAAAAGTAGAAAAGGACAAAAGGAGTAGAAGAAGAGAACGTACATTACAGCACGTGTGTGTGCAGGGGCTGCCCTTTTTAAAAAAATCTGTATTATTAGTGAAAACTGTAAATGATGAGGGCGTTTAGTTTGAATGGGGAGTGCGAGTCAGTAAGTAAGTAAGTAAACGGGAAAAAAGAAAGAAAATATGAAAAGCAAATATGAAAGTAGTTATTAAATCAACTGAAATGAATTAAGTTCGCTATAGTATGAGAAAGTAATCGTTTTACTCAACTTTCTTGCTTGGGGCGAGTAAGAGAAAAATTGATTACATTTACAAAAGTCACGTGTATTTGGTTAAATGAAAGCATGTGGTTTAACAACTACATTAAAGGCAACCTATATAATTATAACTATCATGCATGGACGTAATAATAATGTTTGATTTCTTTACATTAAGATAGAAAATAGAAATAAAAGAGTTTTTATAGAATATTTTGATGATTTCATTAAATCAATATAAATTCTCTCATAAGAAAATCATTATGAGAGAAAGATTTCCAAAAAAGCCGTTTTTTGTACTGACATCTACTATATCTAATTTAAAACAACAATACATAGCTCAAGGCATTCTCCTCCTCATCTCCTTTCATTTGATACCCATATTGATTATACTATGGAGAATAGTAATTTTGGGGCGGGCGCCATATTGGATTTTATAATTAAATCATTTATCTTAAGGCATTTCATTTGTCAATAACTTTTATCAGACATCCATACCTTATATATTGAAAAAATATAAAAAAAAGGACCTCCATTGTGGATTAATTAATTCAATATAGTTTATTACATTCTACTGGTCAACTCCTTTCATTTGATACCCATATTGAATATGTTGTAAAGGATAGTTCAATAACATCCTTGAAAAGCCGCCATATTGGATTTATTATAATGTTACTTTGGTTATGACACTCTACTCATGCAGCCCTTTTATTTGATACCCATATTGTATGCATTAGGAACAAATTAATAAATGACCTTTTTGGAGAGAACGCCATGTTGAATTTCAATTCAGTTCATTTTTGTATTGAAAAAAAATGTTATTAACTAAAAAACCTGTTGCATACTTCCTACCTTTTTTTCTAAGCAACAATTTAAACCCTTTCATTATTACTCCCCTTACACTCATACCATATTTTTCTGCAGTTTATAGCCATTATATGTAATATATGTTATTAGAGTAATATTTTTATTAAATTTTATACAAGTTTAACCCAGTGGTCACATATGTTGAAAAATAATACCTTTTCGGTTTACATTTGTTTTTTGTTTATGTTTTGTTTCTAACAGAAATAAATGAAACTTTTGAAACACATGTGTTACCGTTTATTAATAAAATCTAAATCTGCAAAAACAAAACAAAAAAAAAACTTTAGCTATAAAAACTTTGATTGTGGTGACCAATGAATGTAATAAAATGTAACAAATTATGATTTATCAAAAACGAAAACAAAAACAAAAACAAAAAAAACCGACTGAGCTCGTACAACTAAGCAAGGGATGAAAAGTAAGGAGTGAAATTTTTAAAAAATGTGTAACTAAGCCTCTTTATGTAAACCTGACATGCTAATATAATTGTTGTTGTTGTTTATTTTATTCTTATTTAATTTAATTTAATTTTATTTTCATTCAAAGGCTTAAAAAATCTTAATTTTTATCGAAATGATTAAAAAAAAAAAATTCATAAAAAAGAATTTCAAGCCAATTAAAATTGGCCATAAAGACAGGATACATACGGTAAAGGTTAAATTACGTTTTATGTTAATAATAATGATGTTGTTTTCTCTTTGACGTTAACCAAGTTGAATACAATTTGAAAACTCTGCCAATAAGTACAAATAACAGCAGTAAAGCTAACACACACGTACACATACGCAGAGGCGAGTGAAAGAGGAGAAAATGTTGTCTATTTGTTTTTGTTTCTTTTATTTATTTATTTGCACATATAATGTATATGTCTTGTCTGTCGGTCTGTCTGTCCCCTATTTACAATATAATTGCTTGACTCTGCCATCTTATGACAATTACTATATGAAGTGAAGGGGGGAGGGGGGGTATACATAAATGTTAATGCCGACATCTGAACAAATGAATGCATGCATGCATGAAGCTTCAAGTTGGTGAATGGTGAATGGAAAAACTCCGTAAAAGAGGAAATAATTAAAGCTTGAATATTACATTATGTTTACTTTTCATTAAAAAACAAAAAAAACAAGAACAGATAAGCAGACAGTCCCAGACATTAAACTATAACTCGCTTTCTCTCTTTCTCTCTCTTTCATTTCCAAAACCATAAAATTAAAGTTTTATTTGCAAAATAACCGAACTGACAACATTACTTTTTAAAACAAGCAAATCTATCAATAAATGAATAAAAAAATTAATAAACATTTACAAAATTGAAAAAAAAACTTATTATTTATTTTTCATATAAAGGAAATTTAATTAATTAAATAACATATTTACTTAATCTTGTTTTTGTAACCGAATAAATGAAGCATTAAACAGTTATTTTTTATACCCTCCTTATAAGATAAGAGGTATACTGAGTTTGTCATTCCATTTGCAACACCCAGAAGGAGACACAAAGTATACTTATTCTAGATCAACATCAAAAACTGATTCGACATAGTCAAGTATGACTTTGTGTCCGTCTGTCCACCTAATGTTGGCGATTACAATCGACGAAACTCTTTATATCTGCCATAAATATTGAACTATGAACTTAAAGTTTGGTGCACATATTAACAGTTATCCCAGCCATCGATGTGCTGAAAATAGGAGAGGTCCGTTAACAGATACGCCCACTATTTACAAAAACCATACTCAGCATAAAACTCGATTTGTAAGCTGACACGTAATACACGCTATTAGAGAGCGTAATCGTATACCTGCCACGCCCTCCTTTTGTATGTAGATGTGGAGGGTATTTAAAATTTGCCAAAACCCAAATTTAGTTTCATTACTTGAGTTTATATCGAAACTATAAAAAAAACTTTAAACGTATTTTTGTTTATTTACTAAAAACTTATTTAAACAGCTTCTCTCTTTTATTTCATTTTAATTCGATGACACAATTTCATTATTAACTTTATTATATTTTATTATTTTTTCCACCTATTCTGTGGTGCAGTGGCGGCAGCAGCTTTAGTGGGTAATAAAATATTGCACAATAATAATAATAACAGAAAAAAAAAAAACTTTATCAGGTGTAATCATCCTTATTTGTGGTTGATTTTATCGTTCATTTGTTAATGTTTATAAATAAAGATTATTTTGTTTTTGTTGTAAAAAAACAATTTATTCATTATTACTGTACTGCAGCACTTGTGGCAAATGGCATATTAAGTTTGTGTGTACGTTTATAACTTCTACCGTCAAATATACCGATCGGATAAGAAGGGACTAACAGAGTAGAAATCTAAATCGATTAATAATGTCCATCTGTCCATATAAATTTATGTACAAACTATAGGTTGGTTGTATTTTGTGAGATATTTCGATGAAATACAAAAACAAGGGCAAGTACAAGGACATATATCGGTCCTAAAGAGAAACTCTATTGAAAATGGGCCGAATTGGATCATTTTTAGAACCCCTCCCCATATAAGGTCTTAAAATATATGTAAATTGTGGGCGTGCGTACTTTCCAACCATGCCCATTTTTGGCTCATCCATAGGCGGGGTAATTATAAATATCTATACTAAATTTCAACTTCACAGCTCACGTGTAGGGTATAAAAATCATAAGCCGAATTATATGCAAAATATTCTACAACTCGCTAATATTATGAAATATTTTGGCGTGCAATTTATTTTATAGCCTCCTTTTAAGGCTTATAGCATATATGCATAAATTAGAAAAAAAATGGTTATTGCGAAATATTTTATTGCATAATTTAGAATGGAATTAAAAATTAATAAAAATAACATCAAATGTTTGGTTATTTAAAATCCTAGTCACGCTTTCATATAAGAAAAAAGATTATATTTTCGCGTCATGTATGTTATCTAGTATCACATATTATTCATAATATTTCGCATTATTTATAAGATTATGTTGAAGAATTCCTTGAGGAATAGGTTTAAGCAGAAAGTGCTTTAATGACATGGTAACAAAAAAAAAAGGTCTAATACGCGCTTAAATTAGAAAAAAAAGGAATAATATATACGAATTCAACCCTAGAGACAAGCAATATCCTTTTTTCGTTAGCTATGACACTCATACACTGCGTAACTTATAGTACTTGCAGTTATCTAAGGGATGCTGGTTGGTTTAGTTAACTTACTTTATACAAATACCTCCCTAATCAGGGTCACAAGTTGTCCTTAGTAAACCAGGATTACCAAGGAACAAATCTTTAAACAGAAATCTTTATTTTCACAGATTGTAACGACAAAAAGAGAGATCTATGAGGAAGGTATATTATGACAGAATATATATAAAATATTTTTATGAATAAAAAAAAGTCAATTTAAAAATATGGAACCAAAATTTTGTTTAAAGCCAAGACTTTAAGAGCACTATTCATAATAAAAAGGGAAAAAAAACAAACATTTGTTGAGGCCACATGAGACCATTTAACACTAAAACACTTCATTGCCAAAAAGAACATTTTATGGAAACAAAAATGTCGGAAATGTTTATAATTTTTATAATGACTGTAAGCGTGTGTATATTTCCGCTGCCATATGCGTTTAAATTTATGTATAGCAGTTCCCCAAGAAAGCAAGTCTTTTGCCAAAGAAGTCCTCTTACACAATTAAGACCTTGTCTATTAGCTATGCAGCAACAGCAACAGCAGCACATTTTGTTGTGTTATTATATAAAAAAAAAAAAAAAAACAATATAAAAACCTAAATTTGGTTTAGGCTAAAACTTATACACCCTCCACATCTATAGACAAAAGGTAGGTGTGGCAGGTACCTGATTATACTCTTTAATAATGTATGTACTACGTATCAGCTTGGAACTCGTTTTAAGCTACGTACCGTTTTTGGTACATTGTGGGCATATCTTCAATCCGACCATGCCCATTTTTGGCACAAATGAATAAAGTAATTATAAATACTTGCAAAAAATTTCAACTTTTTTGCTTAAATTTTGTGGCAGATAAAAGGATTTTTATCGATTTAGGGCGTATCTGTTGTC
This sequence comes from Ornithomya chloropus, assembly GCA_963971445.1. Lineage (NCBI taxonomy): Eukaryota > Metazoa > Arthropoda > Insecta > Diptera > Hippoboscidae > Ornithomya > Ornithomya chloropus. The sequence goes on along the minus strand of OZ020530.1, from coordinate 14,549,554 downwards.
CGACCATGCCCATTTTTGGTGCATCAGTGAAGAAGGCAATTATACATATGTGTACTAAATTTCAACTTCATAGGTCAATTTTTGTGGCAGATAAGTGAATTTTTATTAATTGTGGGCGTGGCTCTTGACCGAGTTTGCCCCATTTATATTATAAAAATATATCTGTACCAAATTTCATCTTTATAACCTACTTTATGCGCTAGATAAATATATTTTTGTCAATTGTGGGCGTGGCTCTTGAGTATTTTTAGCCAGCTATCTGTAAGAATAAAAAACTATAAATGTTTGTACAAAATTTCGGTTCAATATTTTAAAATTTACAAGCATGAGAATGCAAATAACGGACGGACATAAGGACAGATATAACTAGATCGACTCAATATTTGATGCTGCTGAAGAAAAGAAATGATAAACTTAGTATACTTTCCATTTTATGTGAAGGGTGTAGAAAAAAGTCTCACCCAAGGAATACAAAAACAGTATAACGCGGCTTATAGCAACAATAACAACATCAACAACAATAATAATAATATAAAAAGAGCCAAAACCAAAAACCATTGCTGATTTCCTACTCAAACATTTATACAAGCATTCATTTTTAATAATGTCTAAAGTAAGTAATTACACAAAAACGGGCTTGTTCTACAATAAAGGAAAGAAAACAAACAAAAAAAAAACGTTACAACACTATGAACACGAACCAACGGCGGAAATATAACATTTTAACTCAAACTACTGCTTAAATAAGTTTGATTATCCGTAAAGAAAGAAACAAGGGACATATAAAGCCAGCGCAACAGAGAGAGAGGGAGAGGGAGAGTAGTTAAGATAGAGTATCAGAGTTGAGAAGAAACAACATTCTTCTTGGTGCGAAAATGAAAGCACTAATTAACCACAAAAGAACACTAATAATGTAAACAGATCCCTAGACAAACACCAAACAAATCAAACAAACCAAACCAAACAGACAGACGGCAAGTAGCGGTGGTCTGGTACAATGTTAGCTAATGAATATATATACACATGCTGTTACATGGAGTCTACATAGAGTACAAACCGTTTTGTTATATCGAAAAGTTAAGACAAGAGAATGAAATGGACGATTTAAAGAAAGAGAGAGATAAAGTCATCCTTTTACATACACCAACCTAATGACTTATTGTCTAGCTGTAGTGCTAAGCATACGCTTAGGAGTGAGATTTAAAAAAAAAACTAAATTTGGATTTGGCCTAATCTTAAACAGCCTTCACATTTATATGCAAAATGTAGGCGTGGCAAGTATGTGAATATGCCGCTTAATGCAAGCAATGCGTATTAACTTCAATGACGGATTGTTTACAAGTGAGATTTGAAAAATTGTGGGTGGTAATACGCCTACTTTTTGCCCATCTAAAAAAAGGTTCTATATAAATAAACTGTTTAAAGCTCTTAAATTTTTGTAGCTAATATATAGATTTTAGACAATTGTGGGCTTAATATATCAAAGAAATGCACGGACACACGGTCGGACATGTCTAGGTTGTTTTAGATTCTGATGCTGATTAAAAATATATACACTTTTGAGTGTAGCAAATGAAACAACAAACTTAGCACAATTTCCACCTTAAGCAGAGTGTATAAAAGAGGAAAATAATGTTTGTTGTAATCAGCAATACCTTTAATGCTATAAACATCGACTCTTTGTTAATTATAATTATTATTTCTCTTTAGATTTTTAACTCTATTAACTACTTATTCGTATAATGTATGCGTATATTTTATTCTTTATAACACCTAACATACAAACAAGCCCTGGACTATGTTAAATATTTTAAAAATAACAAAATTAAAAACTGGTCGCTAGAGTATATTGTCGTTTGTGTATGTATCACTTCATATATAAGCACCCTAGCGGAGGCTTTTTATACTTTCTTATTTTCACTAATTTTAAAGCGATCATCTGTTGCAAGACATCTGTAAACTTGCTTACGGTTAAGAGAGCAGTAAAAGTGTCGTACTCATTAATGTATTAGCGGAAGTAAGCGCTTCTATTAATAGGCACTAACCGGAACAGAAATAAACAAATGATGTTAAATAATAAAAGTCTAACTGTTGCTGTCTTCACTGAAAAGGAAATATATCTATGCTCTCTACAGGTACTCACCGGATAAACGCGAACTTATCTCAGCCACCACACAACAGCCGAAGTTCATTACACAAAACACACAAAAGCCGATAGGCTTTTATATGTAAAATTTCTTTGCTTATTGCACACACGCGCACACACCATTTTAACACTTGTGTACGAATGAATTACGCAACTAAAACCTTTGCTTTTTTTAAAACATTTTAGTGAAAAATTGAAGAAAAACTTTTAAATTTTTGACTATTTCGATGATTTTTTTACTAAAACACACAGATTTTAGATTATTTTATACATATTTAGTAAAATTACACAATTTTGCAACACTTTTTATTCACATTTGTAATAATTATTTTTTAAAAAACGACTTTTTTTACATTTTCTTAAAGTAAAATAGTTTTCTTTTATGAATTCCACAAAAAATTTGATCAAAAACGTATTTAAATTGTTTTAAAAAGGTTTTCTCAAAATATTTTTTGTTCTTGTCGCCATTTTTTTACCCTTAAAAAATGGCAGCGTTTTGTTAGAAAGCAACCGATCACACCGATGGTTAAAAACGAACTGAAAATCATTTCGGGTGATTTTCGTATAGAAAATGTCGGCAAATATTAGATAATTTTTCGGCCTCGTACACATTTCTTCTTCTTTTTCTTACTCTTTTTAAAATCAATGTTACACACCCATAATCTGCTGCCTGCAGATAAACGCTCATCTGATATATACACCCCACTCTCCCAACAACATCTTAAGAAAATCACCCGAACTTTCACTGATTTTCAGTTCGTTTTTAACCATCGGTGTGATCGGTTGCTTTTTAACAAAACGCTGCCATTTTTTAAGGGTAAAAAAATGGCGACAAGAACAAAATGTTAAAAAACTTCTATTTTTACTACTAAATACTAAATATGTATAAAATAATCTAAAAAATGTGTGTTTTAGTAAAAAAATCATCGAAATATTCAAAAATTTAAAAGTTTTTCTGCAATTTTTCACTAAAATGTTTTAAAAAAAGCAAAGGTTTTAGTTGCGTAATTCATTCGTACACAAGTGTTAAAATGGTGTGTGCGCGTGTGTGCAATAAGCAAAGAAATTTTACATATAAAAGTCTATCGGCTTCAGTGTGTTTTGTGTAATGAAGTTCGGCTGTTGTGTGGTGGCTGAGATAAGTTCGCGTTTATCCGGTGAGTACCTATAGAGAGCATAGATATATTTCCTTTTCAGTGAAGACAGCAACAGTTAGACTTTTATTATTAACATCATTTGTTTATTTCTGTTCCGGTTAGTGCCTATTAATAGAAACGCTTACTTCCGCTAATATATTAATGAGTACGACACTTTTACTGTTCTCTTAACCGCAAGCAAGTTTACAGATGTTGTGCAACAGATCACTTTTAAGTTATGGAAAATAACAAAGTATAAAAAGCCTCCGCTAGGGTGCTTATATATGAAGTGATACATACACAAACGACAATATACTCTAGTGACCAGTTTTTAATTTTGTTACTTTTAAAAAATTTAACATAGTCCAGGGCTCGTTTGTATGTTAGGTGTTATAAAGAATAAAATGTACACATACATTACACGAATAAGTAGTTAATAGAGTTAAAAATCTAAAGAGAAATAATAATTATAATTAACAAAGAGTCGATGTTGCATTAAAGGTATTGCTGATTACAACAAACATTATTTTCCTTTTTTATACACTCTGTTTAAGGTGGAAATTGTGTTAAGTTTGTTGTTTCATTTGCTACACCCAAAAGTATACATATTATCACCATCAAAATCTAAAACGATCTAGACATGTCCGACCGTGTGTCCGTGCATTTCTTTGATATATTAAGCCCACAATTGTCTAAAATCTACTAATTTGGTACACATATTTATATTTAGTGTAGCTATTAATGTGATAAAAAATGGGCGTGGTCTCATAACAGACAGGAGCTTACCTTATATGGTGTAAAATTCTATTTTAAAGTATTCATGTATATATTGATTTTTTTTTAAACAATTTGTTCAACTTGTTTTTACTAAAATATACCTTAAAATAACCACGCTTGCTGATATTTATCCATGCAATATGTACATATGCATTGGTGTATGCTTTTGCTCATAATTACATACGATTAAACACTTGTATGCAAACACATACAATATAAAATATATAAATTAAGCTTAAATGAAGTCATGAATGAATGCAGTGATATACAACAATAATAAAAACTATGTGTTCATATATATGTGTTGTATGTACAATAAAGGTATTTTATTGTGAATTAACACTACAACTGTAATTAAAAGTAATCGATAGGATTTTTATATTTGATACATAATATATTCCAGATAAATAAAAGAACATAAATGGTATGTGGATTATAAATGTATATAAATGTAAACCGAAAGAGCTAAAATCGGGTCATCATCATATAAACATTTTATTACAGAGAGTTTTACAATTTTTTTTTATTTTAAAAATGAAAAAAAATTCATTTTTTTTTAAATGAAAAAATCTATAAAAACCGAAATTAAACTTTTTCAAACCAAATCTGGAATACCCCTAAACTGTCTCTATAGAAACTACAGCTTATATTGTGGTTGTTGTTGTTGTTGTTGTTGTTACTGTTATGAACTTTTTGACAGTTTTATTAACGTTATGATTTCATCATCTGCATGTCACATGATGGCAGTAGGTTAAGCACTACATGTGCTGACAAATAGCTAATCTAAGAAACTGACGCAGCCCATCACTAACATGTCAATTGGTTGAATGTATACAATGTAATAAAGTAATAAACAACTACAACAACAACAACGACAGTGCAACAATATGCAAAAATAAACTTTCATCGATATCACAAAACTCAATCATATCAACATAGCCTCGTCTGTTCCACCACGAATGAGTGAAATATGCGTGAGCTCAAATCAAAGAAGAAGAAAAAACAAATTTGAAATATAATTTGACTCGTCCAAAAACAAATCAGTGAGTAGACAATAATCAATCCATCTCATTCTTCGTCAACAAAAACAACAAAGCTGGAGTAAAAAGTTCATCATACTTCCCTGTTTTGCTTGTCTTTCAGGTAGAAGGTAAAAAATTGAAAACTTACTGAGTCTGTGCCACTTGATTAGTGTGATTTTATTCAATTTCATTCATGGAAGCAGGCAGGCTTTAAAGAGAATCTTAATTTATATGTAGAAAATGCGGGGGTAGTTCCAGAATTAGGCAGTTTTACAGAAAAAATGCGAGAATTAAAAAAAATCGTTGACTTTAGTTTTGTAAGCATTGCTTGAGGAACCCTTTTTGCAGTTATTTTTGGTTGGTTAGTACAAAGTGGAATTTATTCAGAAGTATGCTCAGATGAAAAACACGCCAAGTTTTTCAATAGGGACATAACAATTTAGTATTTCAATAAATTCGCATTCTGAAATAATTTTTTATAATCTGTTTACGTTAATACCTAACGTAAAGTTACTATTTTTATCACGCTGAAGTTCATAAACAAGAAACTTTTGAAAATTATTAAAAATTGCAAAAAATGACGGAATGTTGTAAATTTCAGGTCTGAGGTATGATAGGATCATATTTTTCAGTAAAGAAAATGATCTTCAACTTATGATTAACGGAGTTCGTTACCAAAACATATTAAGGGTGATATATGCCCTATATCTGATATAAATTTCAGCCCAATATCTCAATTATTCAGTGTTTTATTTAGGTACCAAATTGTTATGTCCTTACTGAAAAACCATTTATTATGACAAATGTTTTTTTTATTATCAATGGCTGTAAAGAATTTCAAGGTCTAAAAACAAAGCTTGTTTTGCTGTTTTTATAAATTATTTTTTAATATTAAGTTTTATATAATTCTTTCAACATTTGCATACCAAGCAATTGTTTGAACAGCTGCGAGTTTACTTTTAAATTATTTATTATTGTTTTTGTGTGAACAATTGTGTAAAAAGTATAAAAGAGGAGTTCAGTTTTCTATCAGTAGGTTTTCAATTTGATACTTGAATACTACGTTTGAATTATAAATAAGAGTGATTTGGAAAATACTGTCAAAATGGTGACAGCTACAAAAGTGATGGAGTTTTTAATATTCGCTGCTATGGTTCATATGATTCGGGGCCAGGTAAAAGATACTTTTTATACCCAAAACCACTTGAGGCAACTTTGTAACTCCTAAATGGTAAATGACACACTCTCCTTCAATTATGCCGATCGATTCAGAAGCAAAATATGACTATAACATTTTCACTTGTTTTAGTTCTTAATTTAAAATAATCAATTGTTTTTCCTGTCCAGAATTATAAGCTAAAGGCGGAAATGCATAAAATAAAACAGGACGCGCTTACAACATGTTTTTCCATAGGTAATGTGGACGGTCTTAATAATATGAGGTACGAATACCGGTGGCAAGATGTGGATAATGATAATGAAGCTAAATGCAATTTAAAATGTTTTTATGAAAAAATTGGATTTATGGATAAAGACGGAGGTTTACAAAAGGATGTGATAACATCATGGTCTTGCTCAGCTAATTTGGAAGACATAAATAACAATTGTGGTGCCTCCGCTGATAATTGTAATTTTGCCTTTTGTGCGCATAAAGAGTTATATCGTTATCAATGCAGATTTTTGTAATGAAATTTACTTATATTGAATATAAATAAATGAGTTTAATCATTCATTATAATTTTTTTAATTATTATTAAATAATTATTTGATTAATTCAAAATTTATAAGGATTTCAATTTTTGGTATCAGGGTAAGAGTAAAATAAATAACTTTTTTTGAAAAATATATAATTACAATTCTTTAATTTTAATTAATTTCTTTAAAAATTAAGTAATTTTTTGAAAATTAAGGTTTTTTGTAAATTATTTTTATACCCTCCATATAAAATGGTATAATAATTCACCCAGAAGGAGGTGTCAGGGACGTATATATATTCTTTATCAGCATAAAAAACTGAGTCAATCTAGATAAGTATGTTCGTGTATGTGTCTGTTGTTGGCATTCTCACAAGCATAAATTTTGAGATATTGAGTTGATATTTTGTACAGACACTTTTAGTTTTAGCACGCAGATCTCAATTTAACATTTAAAAACATCGGTCAAGAGCCACGCCCATAATTGAAAAAAATCTATTTATATGCCACAAAAAATGAGCTAAAAAGTTGAAATTTGGTATTCACTTTAATAGTTATTCTATCCATTGATGTGCCTAAAGTGGGCGTAATCAGATAACAATCACGTCCACAATTTACAAAAAACAATCTCCACTTAGAACTGAACTTTCAAGCTGATATGTAATACACACACTATTCGAAGGCGTAATATATATATATATATATATATATATATATATTTGCCACGCCCACTATTATAGATGTGGATGGTATTTAAGATTTGGTCTAAGTAAAATTTAGTTTTGTTACTTGTTTTGGGTTATGTTAGTCTTCTTGAAGTATTGATCCAAAAGTTGGGAGAAAAAGAATTATAGAAAAAGAGTCTTTTTTTGTTGTTGCTGCTAGTTATTTATTTATTATTGGAATTTTTAAGTTAAAATACATTTTTTAATTTAAGAATTAAGAATTCTATACTTGAAAATTAAAAATATTTACAAGAAACCTGCATCGTATGAACGGAAACAGTCATATATATGCTTAGCGGCCCCACACGAATTATCTTTGTCCTCGTAGTTTTTACAAGCGTTGTAAATAAATTGTGCATTTTGTTGTCCTTGCAAATAATCTTTGAATTCATCTACGATGCTTTTTTCAATTATTTTACCACATGCATCTGTTGTTTGAGTTTTATACAAGGCACACTTAAGGAAGCATGGCACTTGGTCAGAACCATCATAATTGCCTTTCTTTATTTCTTCATATACTTCCTCAGTAATGTTATATTGCGTTTTACATTCACCGATTTTTAGATTCGCAAAAGCCTGAAGGTGTGAACTTAGATCATTTAACTATAATGATAAAAATTTTAATATTCTCAATGCAAAATATATATACTTTTTTAATCTTACCCTTTGATTTTGCACCCAAGTAGCGCCCAGCACTATTAACGTAATAGTGATTAAAATTTTCATGATTTCAGAGAAGAGTTCTTAGTCAAAGCTCAAGAATATTTTAAAGTAAGTTACAGAGTCTCCGTATTTATATAAAAATATTATACACCTGTTGCGTAATTAATAATAGATATGTATAAAATTGTTTATTTTGCTTAAATGAAGAAAATATTTATTTAATTATAGTTCTTATTTATGGATTAGAACAACAGTTTATTATATTATTATATTTATAAAAAAACAACAACAACGTAACAAGTAATAGCCTATACATGTATGTATATATGTAAACGTTACACAAGGTAAACATTTTTATTATGATGAAGTTCATAAATAAGCAACTTTTGAAAATTTATAAAAATTATTCGAGAGGTGGTCAAATTGAGTCCAGTAATGAAGTCCCTTTATTACTTAATAAAGATATGAAACTTCTCCCATGAGGCTTTACTGAAGTTGAAAGTGAGCCACCTCGCTCATAATATTTATCGCCGTTGCATTTTTCTTACGCTATTCTATACAATTCGTATTAATTTAGTTTGTATTAAAAATTCGTTTTATCATTATTAAAATAATATTTTATTGATTAATATTTTCAATCATTAAACATTTCAATGTAAAAACAAGTAATAAAACTAAACTTGAATTAAGCTAAATCTTAAATATCCTCCACATCAATCATCAAACAGTGGACGTAGCGTAGATTACTAGTGTATGCATTACGTGTCAGCTTGTAAAAGTTTTACACTTAAAACGGTTTTTTGTATATTGTGAGCGTGTTTGTTTTATGACCGTGCCCATTTTTGTTACATCAATGGAAGAAATAATAATTAATATGTATACCAAACAATTTAGTTCAATTTTTGTGGTAAATAGATAGATTTTTCTCGATTATGGGCGTGGTTCTTGACCAATTTTTACCAATTTAAATAGAGATATTCTTCAAAGTAGAATATCTATTCAAAATATCAAATCAACATCTTAAAATTTATGATCGTGAGAGTCTCATCAAGAGAAGGACACACGGACGGACATGTTTAGATCGACTCAGTTTTTGATGCTGATAAGGAATATATATACTTTTTTAGGGACTCTGACACCTCTTTCTGAGTGTTGCCTGAGGAATTTGGTGATGGAGAGTATTTAAGATTTCGTCTAAGCCAAGTTCCATTTAAACAAACGTCCATAACCAACTAATAGTTGAATGCCGGCCTAAGTAGCACTCATATAATTTGAAAGCTTCATCACAATCCTTCTTTTTCTGATATGGACAGCTCGTAATAGTTTCATTTAGTTTTTTTTCACCGACAAATTTTCCCAAATTCTTTACCATATTTTCACTTTGCACTTGACCATCTTTCAAAACTCTGACTTCTTTCAGCAAACATTCAAGAAAACACTTGGCATTATTATCATTCTTCAACTTTTCAACTTCATTTTTCTTGATTAATTTCAGTTTCTCAGGGCCAATATTATACATTGTGGTGCAATTTTTTACTTTGTTCTTTAACTTTTCTAGTTCATTGGTGGGCAAAGATGGTATCTATAACATTAAAATAAATTAATTAATTTAAAATAAAGCGTGTACTCTTATACTTTACTTACTTTACTCTTTAGATTCTCTATGACTCCACCTCTGCTATACGTAACACTTGCAATAATAATTAAAATTAAGACCTTCATGTTTCTTGAAGGAGAGCTTGCATTTAAATAAAAAATGTTTATGTCGAATTATTGTTAATATACGTTTTCATTTACGAGAAACACGAAAACTATGATCGGTTAATCGGAATCATTTAATACCTTACAGTTCTTCATAAATGTGTGCGACCATGCGAACGCAACTAAATGAAACTTATATCAAAGTTTTCGTAAGAGGATTAAGACTGAACGAAAGTGTTTTCTTTTTATTTCTGGGCTCAAAGGAAATTATAATATTTATAATTAAACAGTAATTATAGATAATATAAAAGATATATTCCACGGAGTTGAAAAATGTTATTGAAATTAATGAGGAAATGTTAATGTTTTATTCAATTGTTTCGTTCTTTTAACCACTATTGGGATTCATTTTCTACTTTGTACAAATGGGAGTGGCATTTTCCATATTAAATACATACATAAAAAATTTGTGACCTTCAATGATTTTTATAGTCTGTTAACATTTTTATCACGGTGAATTTCAGAAATAACCAACGTTTGGATATTATAAAAAATCACTGACAATCAATCGATTTCACACTTGTCTCAGGAATTGGGAATCTCTCAAACCAAATTTTGACGAATTTTACATGGAAATATTGACTTACACGAAAACAAATTAACTCAAGAACTGAAACACGTTCATCATTTAAAGCGCCGAAACTTTTCCGATTGGGCTCTGCTAAGGTTTGAAAAAACCTTAATTTCACCTCGTTACCTTTTTAAGCTCTATTACGCTTTCATCATAATTAAAATAATATTAATTTATTATCTTACATAAGTCATATATTTGTAATTTATATTATTATATGTTTTATTATAAGAATAATATATTACGTGAAATACAATTGTTTAAATACAATACAATAATAGGAAAGGTATTAACAATTACGCCTTAATTGAAAAAGCTGGTTTTGCCTGTTCACCCACTGACCAAAAAAGTTTCAAAATATAGACTTCAAATTCTTCAAAGCAATCATATAATGAAAAGGCCTTTTCGCAAGAGTTTTCATTTTTAAATGTGTCATGTGAACTATCATTGCAATTACTTCGTATATTTTGTAAGTTTGCTTCATCGACTTTCATTTCCGTCAATTTTGACTCAATCACATCCATTTGTATGGAATTATTTTTTAAAAAGTTTATGCTTTCCATTACACATTTTATAAAGCACTTGTGTTTCTCTTCCACGTTTTCAATTGTCCTTTCTCTTAAATCTTTAACATCATCTAAGAGAATAGGCGGCTTTTGCATGCAATTCAATATGGTCGAGGAAGGAAAATGATTCTGAAATTAAAGAAAATAATTAAATTATTTTAAAATCTTTCATTTAATTTCTTCATTTCTTTAACTTACTTCGGTCGCCAATAAGTTGTGGACACCAAATGCCAAAAACAGTAATGCAGCAAAAGTGTTCATTGTTGGTTCACTTAGGAGAATTTCAATGGAATTATTTCTTTAAAAAGACATAAGCAACCTAATTAATAAGCATTTTTGTGTTATTGAAAATATTTTATTTGTTCTTTCTGGTTAAATTGTCAATATTCGCGACTGTTTGATTGCATAATTCCGCTTCTGGAAAATCTATTTCAATAACAATTGAAAGCCATCTATTTGGTTTAAGCTAAATATTGAATATATTTCATATGTATACTTGATACCTGTGAGCGTGGCAACTATACATATGCGCCTTCTTTCAATAATTATTAAAGTATATTCTGTCTTTTACCTCGGCTGTCAAATATTTTTTGTATCCTACACAATATGTGATAAGAGGGTATATTAAGTTAGTTCTAATATTTATAACTTCAAGCATACCAAACGATTCAGAATCAAAATCTGAATCGATTTAACCATCACAGTCTACCATTTGTCCATTTAAATTTTTGTGCACCCTACTAGTCGTATTTTTTGAGATGTTTCTATGAAATTTGGCGTAGAAAGGAACTATGTCGAAAATGTACGAATTTGGACCATTTTTGGAACTTTTCCCCATATAAGGTCCTATTATAAAAGCAGTTTATATATGGGAAAATATCGTAATTCTTAATATTTTTTGATAAAAATGGGTAAAGAATAGTTAATTCGCTTAATATTTGGCTGTAACAAATTTTCAATTCTATCGGAATATTTGTAAATTGCGAACGCTTCTTATATATGACCCCACCCATTTTAAGCACATCGATAAAAGAGAACATATAAACTTATTTAGTATGTTGCATTATAAATAGAGTCGAGGCGGAAATGTATATAATATGTAATTTTGAATGCGATCTATGGCTTGCATACGAACATTGTTAAATCGAATTCAAATTTGCTTCTAAATCGTGATTCGAGTAAAAATGTTGTTGCTGGTTATTAATACATATACTTTTTAGGATCCCTGAAGCCTCATTCATTATAATGATAAGCCCTTATTTTTTTTTTTTTTTCAAATTAAAACTATTGAATTGGAATGCTCAGGATATTTTATTTATATATTGTATTGTATTGTATATATATACATATATATATATAACTTTGATATGTACACAATTTCTGGAAAATATTTATTTTCGTGAACTCTGTGTATTCATTAAGTCACTTTGTAAACCTTGCAAAAGTTGTTGAAGTTTGGGAACCTTTTCAAAGAAGCACTTGTACACATCATATTCATCGCGACAACCATCTGCCGGCTTATGTTTACATTTTAATAGGTTGCTTACTTCATTGTCTTCCAAGACACCTTTTGCCTTTTGTTTTATTTTTTCTTCATTTATCTTATCGTCTTTTATAAATTTGGTTTGGTCCATCAAACATTTGATGAAACATTGAGCTGAATTATCGTTGTCCATTGCACTGAATTTACTGGTAAGTAATAATCCCATTTTTTGCTGATCTAATGAGTTCTTCTGCATACATGTTCCGAATTTTCCCTGTAAACTCTGTTTATCCTTATCGCTTAGCTTCTAAAGATATAGAACATTGTATTTTAATATTACCCAGGTACGTGTAATAACAAATTTATTTAATTTAAGAAATTCCATGAATTAAATAAAAAATATATAATTAAAATTATTTTCATGACTTACCGCTTCACAGCAAGCAAAAACGTAAACCAACAAAGTAACAGTTACGAAAAGTTTCATTTTTTTAAGTTGCTTGTACAATAACTTGCAAAAGTCTAGTGAAGATAGAAAAAATGACCGCCTTTATATAGTAGGAGAACAACAAGTTCTTGTTTATTTGCAAGAGGTAAATATTTTTCACATTCTTGTTTATTTATTTTTTACTTATTTAATTAGTTAGCCTTTCCAACTGTAAAAATACAACTGTTTCTTATGATATTTAGTCAACAATAGAAATATGAAAATAAACATGATCAAGGACATGTCTATACTTGACCTTGACGACCTTCTGTTAAAAAATAGGAATAATTGTAAATTACTTATATACACCTATTTATCATATATAATCATGTAAAGACTTCTTTCCAACAACATGTTACATGTATTATAAGACCCTCTAGACATTGCTCGATTCGGTCTCATCACAAAATGAGTATTTTTCTATCCAAGTTTCTATATAACTTTTGTGCAAGTTATTAAAGCAAAATACATGGAAAGTTGTCTCAAAAATTGCGACATGTAGTTCCAAGAGAAATTTAGATGAACAAACAATACACACATATACACAAGCAGATGGACTTGATCAAGTATGAATTGTAATTGATGAAAATTTCCTTGAAAGAAATTTCAATTCAAGACTTTTTTCTCTTACAAAACTTTCTGTCGTGAACTTTGATCGATCATAGATCAGAATCATTCAAAAATGCTTCAATATTAATTATACTGCCCTATTATCATTAACTATTAAAAAAGAAACAAGAAGTAAAAAATCTACATTTGGTAGATTATAGATTATTTGGAGTTACGGTCCAGAATAAAACCATCAAAAAAATGTTATAAATCGGAAATTTTTGTATCTGTTAGTGATGCTAACATCTCTGGGAATGTTATGTCAAGTGTTTTGTCCCACTTTTCTTATAAAACCGAGCAAACACACAGTTTCAACCTCTGCTTCATTTCTGTAGCACCTACCAGAGTAGTTGTATAGAACACCATACCTGCCTATAGGACAGTGTCACGTAAGAACTTCACCTGATCTTTGTCTATCTCACCGCTTTCGTATCCACTCGGCTGTTTAGTCCCTAGAGAACACACGCACCTCCACTATTTCGCATGCAACCTGTTTTCCAACTCCGATTCTAGCACACTCGTCTGCTGACCCCTATTACACTTATACATTTTCCTAGATAAAATCATACCTAATACTAACTAAATATTACTTTTGTACTCAGAGTCATGGTATGTAAACTATTGAAATAGTTCGTACAAGAGTAAAGAAAATCGATTTAAACAAATCGACAACGTGAAAAAAACTGTTTTTTAGTTAATTTGATTTATTACTCTTTAATGAATTGTTTGTTTTTGAATATTTACATGAATATTTACGTTGCATATTAAAATATCTCTGCAATTAATAAAATAACAATGTTTCATTTTTGCTTGCTTTATTTTTTAAAATATAATGTTCTTTGGAAGGCAAAGAACATGTAAGGATACGTGTTATTTTCCATATATCCTTAAAATTACAAAATATTTAAAGGAAACCTGCGTTGTTACTGCGGAAGCAGTCATATATCTCTTTAGCGCTTTCACAGGTATCACCTTGCTCTTTTTTTTTACAGTTTTGATAAAGTTCTTGAGCTTTTTGGTTTCCACCTAAATGTCCTTGGAAACTCATCACGCTTTGCTCCGAAATTGTACCATCGGCACCTAACACTTTTGTCCCCTTTAAAGCGCATTGAAGGAAGCAAGGCACACTTGAGGAACCATCATATTTGCCTTGTTTTATTTGTTGAAAAATATTTTCATCGATGCCATGTTGCGTTTTACAGTTTTGTATTTGGGGACCAGCGGCTTTTTTGGCTCCTTCACTCATCTCGTCAAACTACAATAACGATTATTTATACTTTTGCTCTAAAATATTTTTGACGAATTTTACCCTTTGACCATGCACCCAAGTAACGCCAAGGACTATACAAATAATTGCTAAGAATTTCATTATTGCAACGAAGTCGTTTGTTAAAGCTCTGTAACAAAGAACTGTGAGTTGCAGAAAGTTCTTGTTCTTATATACCGAATTGAGGCACCTCTTGCATATTTCCAATAATTAAACATTTTGCTTCACTACAAGCAATTGTGTAAATATGAGTATAATTTGACAACTTGACAAACATAGGAAATATATACGTTTATATAAAATATTTACCTAGAAAATTACATCACGTAAATATTTCAAGAGAATTTTTTAATGTTTCTTTGGTAAAGGGGTGCTTTCAGTAGGGGAGTTGACGAAGGTTTCGTTTCTGTACGCTATCGATCAAGGCTTCAAATCGAGATGAGGAAAAAAATGAGAGTTTTTTGAATGGAATTTTAATTTTTATATACATATATACTGCTACGCCCACGCCATGCGGATGTGAAGGGTATTTAAGATTTGGCCTAAGCCAACTTTAGTTTTTTTACTTGTTTTTACTTTTTTCGAATCCTAAATCAGAACCTGAATGTGAAATTTTTATTTTGATTAAACAACTTGAATCCGAACCCAATTTTTTCAAGGTTTCACTCTCTCGAATAAACTTTACCACACAATGGTACTCTCTTATATTTATAAGCTATTATCTCTTTCACAAGTTTCTTCGGTAGATAAATGTATCCCCACAAGCATTGCTAGGGATTTATACTTACATATTTTTATAGATTAGACATATTTATGTTTCATGGACCATTTGAATGGGAAAACCCAAAAATTTTATTGTAATTCATCTTTGAAAAACATTGTTAATATTAAATTTTTTTTATTTATTACACATTACATAATATAAAATATATAATATTAATATATGCAATTAAGAAGAACTACCGTGTTCTGGAAATATAATTAACGACTTGGTGACAGTTCCTTGAAGGAGGCACTTAAGAAAATCATAAGATTTTTGTTCATCTTGGGGGACACCAAGTTTTTTGCACTCCTTTACAGTAGATTCACTAACACGTGCTTTTAAATGTTCATCATCAAATTTATTGCCAACAATAAATTTCAATTTCGGCAATAGACAATGTGCATATTTTCGGGCTTTAGGGAAAATGCTAGCATCCTCTTCAACAATATTGAAAAGTTTGTTTTTCAAATTTTTAGCCTTGACTTTTGTGAATCCATTAGATTTTTCTAAACATAAGTTATTAACGTTCTGAACTTCGGTCTCCTTCATGGATGCACATATAGCGATGGCAACAATACCCATAAAAATAGTTGCAATTAGAACTCTCATTTTTATATATCAAGTGGTTTTGGGATACTGACAACTGTGCAGTATTGATGAGCCTTTTATATATTCTAAAATTAGACGCCTTTTGTTATATGGCAAGTATGAATTACAAAATACAATTTGGGAATATTGTTATTCATTTATATTGTACACTTCGTTACGTTTTTTTCAATTCAACTATTTGACGTTAAGTTATTTACTGAAAACGTATTCCATAACTTTTATTTATGTAATGTAATGTAATTTATGTTTCACTTGTGCAAATATTTTTATACTTGAGTTGAAAACAATATTATATAATTATTAATAAATCCTCTACATAAGGTGGGGGATACACTAAGTTTGTCATTTTGTTTGCAACACCCAGAAGGAGGCGTTAGAGACGCCAAGAAGTATATACATTCTTGATAAGCCTTAAAAACTGATACGATGTAGACATGTATGTACGAGTGTTTTTGAATTTTGAGGTATTAAGCTGAAATGCATGCGCTTCTAATTTCTACACGTTAAAATTGGGCAAAACCGGTCAACAGCCACGACCACAATCGATGTAAGTCTATGTATCCATCACAAAAATTGACGTATGAACTTGAAATTAGATATACATATTAATAGTTATCCCTTTCATCGATGTACCAAAAATGGGCACGGCCACAATTTACAAAAAATTTATATTCAGCGTAAAACTTGACTTGCATGCTGATACGTAATACAAACACTCTTAGAAGGCGTAATCATAAACCTGCTTACTTGTTTTTGGTTACTTTTCTTACCTTCTAATTAATATTTTGCTATCGTTGCTGGATGTTTACTTAAAACCTTTGTTTTATTAAAGGCGATTATTATTTTGTTATTCAATTGAACTGTCGCTAACCTTTGTATACAAAAACATATACACGTACATACAATTAAAGATTGTATTGTAGGTATGATGTGTCCATCTATCCCATCTTTTATGAAAATCCAATTTTCCAGTGATTGATCAAACATGTCTCTTATGTAGCAATGATGAGTTGGGGTTTTGTGTTATGTATTAAACAAATATTCAATAATTATCAGCAGCAATGAAATGAATGTTTGTTTATCTGTTTATCAATGCGGCTGGTTTTACTCGGTACATAACATAATTATAAGAGTGAGTGACCGGAATTGAATTGAATTCATAGGCAATGCAAATAAATTTTTGCCAGAATTAGAATTTTATACCCACAGAGAGTAGGTTGGTTTCACAATTTATGGTATAATTAGTTTAAATGTATCAGTAAACTAGACTTGTCTATAAAAATCACTCTGTTAAAAAGTATTGTATGGAAAGAGGTTCTAAAAATGATCCAATTGGATCCAAAGTTAGCTCACTCACGTATTACTCTATTGATCTATTCATCATCATAAATTTTATGCAAAAATTTACAAAAAATAACTTTAATTACGTTCTTTTTGTCATATAAAGACTTAAGTTACTCTATACAAGCCATCAAAGACTTTTAGGAATGGTGTGGTAGCATTTGATTCACTTATTGTGACCCTTTGTCATGTCTTCTCTTCTATTATTGTTGTTGATCAATCAAAAATCATTGTCCCGGTTACGTTGTATGTTAATTTATTTTAAAACAAATAAAACAAAATGGAGACATAAATCCATTTACATTGGAAAGATTTCATTTGCTTTCATTTATTGTATGTTATATATGTATTTTGTACGTACGTCCGCATACCACATGGAAAAAACTCCGACATGTGTTTACTTTGGATTTTTCAACCAAATCCAGACTTTACCTACCATTTATACACATGTTGTTGTATAAACAAAATCTTAAATGTATTAAAAATATTGAAAAAACAAAAAAAAGTGCTTGAGTAACAGAAGGAGTGAACAAATGGTGTTATTTAGCAAACAAAAGGGATGATAAAATAAAATAAAATCGAAAAGTGTTTTTAATTCATTTTTAATCGGTTCTGATATACTGACAAGGGCAAACATTTTTCACAGAAATTCATTAAAAACTTTATTTTAAGGACAGAAGACAAAGACAAAGGTTGATATTTGTTTAGGTTAATTTTTATGCAAGAAGTAAACATGTAAGAAAACTAAATTTGGCTTAAGCCAAATACTCTTCACATCTACAATAGTAGGCATGGTAGGTATATGATTACATACTCCAATAGTGTATGTGTTACGTATGAGATTGAAAGTCGAGAAGGAGATAACTATGGATACCTAATTTCAAGTTCAATCAATTTTTGTGGCACGTATATAGATTTTTGTATATATATCTAGATCGACTCGGTTTTTAATGCTGATCAAGAATATATATACTCCCTGACGCCTCATTCTGGGAGTTGCAAACTTAGTATAACTTATATAGAGGGTATAACAACAAAAATTAACTTGAAAACTGTTGTTTATTGGAATGCGGAAATTTTTCTTTCAATTATCAGCTGAGTATATAGTGAGGCTTTGGAATTGTCTATACAGCTACTGTTTATTTACATAAATAATAAAAACATTTTACTAATAACAATAATATCAATATTGTCAACAGCAACAACAACAAAAACAACAACGTGAATGTCAGTTCATTATTATTATTGATTGATTGAAATTGAGCAAATTTCACATGCATTGACTAACTTACACATTATTTTGTTAACAAACAACTGTACAAACAACAATTTCCATGTCCTTGTCAATTATAAATATTTAGAGGTAAACAAATGTCTAGAAAACAACAGCTTTGAACAATTGGTCTGACCACAGTTATATTGACAGCTTACATAAACAAAACAAATATATAGACTAGAACTATATTTAATGTATATAATGATCTCCGTGCCCCTTAATGTATGCTATGTTTTCTGCGTTGAATATTATTTTCTCTACTAGAAAATTGCTAATAACGGAGTTTTCAATAAAGACATAACAATTTTGTATTTTAATAGGAACCCACCCTTTAACGCTTTTTATGATTAGTCAACGTTAAAACTTTAGAAAAAATTAACATTTTTATAATAATATAGTTAACTTTTATAATTGGGGTCTGCCAAGTTCAAAGAAATCCTAAACTTCAAACAAACAGAGGAACACATTTCAATTTTGATGCATTCCCTCTAACCTTAATATTATTAGATGAAGCGGAGTAATATTTATGATCCAATTTCAAGGTTTTTTATATTTAACCGACAATATTACGCTTTCACTGACAAATTCTCTATAAATCAACATATTTTTTCCGTACGTCCATTAAAATTTTTTAATGATTTTTTTAGAAAATTTGTAATCCAAAGTCCTTAAATTTAACTTTACAGCATTGATAATATAATTAAATTGAAAAAAAAAAATATAAAATTTTATGATTTATTTCATGTAAACAACTTTGAAATTGTAAACAACAGCAACTACTTGACAACCTTAGCGACACTAAACAAAAATGACAGTTTAACATGGCGACAAAATTACATTTAGTCATAATAATAAGAAAATCTTATAAGAGAGAGATGAGAAAAAGAAAAACAATAAAAGAAAGTCTGTCATTATTAACTGGCTTGAGGAAGTCTTACAACAAGCAGTAAGAATGAAGAGACATGTTGTCATGACTATTAACTGTTTTGCTGCTACTGAAATGACACTCTTTGGATGACTGTTTCAAATTATTCATTATCCCAGAGCACACATTGAATCAACGCTTATTAGTCATTTATCATATTTTGTTTTGTTTTTTTGTTCTTGGAAAACACTAAGAATGAGAAATTTTCTATTGTCTACAAGATTAAACATATTTTAAGCGTGCATTTTATTACATGTCACAGCTTTAAATTATCAAACAGTAATTAATCATTTTAAGTAAAATAGTAAACAAGTTTCTTTATAAATTCATATAAAACATACAATGTGTTCAATTAAACATAGAGTAGTGTGTTAAGGTTATTAAATATTTGAAATAATTTCTTCTTCTTTTGAAGACAATTCTCAAAAGAGTTGTAAAAAATGCCCGAAATTTTCATGTAATAAATTTATTATACCCTTCACCTCAGTGATGAGGGTTTACTAAGTTTGTTCTTCCGTTTGCAACACCCAGAAGGAGGCGTCAGAGACCCTACAAAGTATATATATTTTTGATCAGCGTCAAAAACTGAGTCGATTTAGACATGTATGTCCGTGTGTCCGTGTGTCCGTGTGTCCATCTGTTGTTGGCACTCTCATGGGCGTAAATTTTGAGATATTGAGCTGAAATTTTGTACATGCACTTTTAGTCACGCAGATCGCTATTTAAAATGGGCAAAATCGGTCAAGAGCCACGCCCACAATCGATAAAAATCTATTTATCTACCACAAAATATAAGCTACAAACTTGAAATTTGGTATATATATCTATGAATATTATCTTCATCGATATGCCAAAAATGGGCGTACTCGGATGACAAATACGCCCACAATTTTAAAAAAACCATATTCAACGTAAAAGTAGACTTACATGCTAAGACATACACTATTAGGGGGCACAACATATATATATATATATATTTGCCACGCCCTTTCGTGTAGAGGTGGAGGGTATTTAAGATTTGGTCTAAGCCAAATTTAGTTTTCTTACTTGTTGTAAATAAAACGAATCTTGCAAGCTTGAAAGGCTTAAAAAATTCATTCCCAAAAATGATAACCAAAATACCCAAAATCCCTTTTGAATTTGAATTTCTATTTTTTCATTAATTAGTTATAAAATGACCTTTTGACCACATCCTTTGCAGTTTTGTGTGGTTAACATATAACACTTCCTCCCACTAGAAACTACTTTGTTTCATAAATGAGTGCGGTCTTCAACTATGTGTTTGCTTAAGGCCACAAATTGATGAACCATAAGAAATAAAACCAAAATTTCAAGTAAAGAATTATTTATGTGTTGTTGTTTTTTTTCGTTTTTGTTCAACTACAATTTGGGTGATAACTATTTATGGGAATGCTTAGAATAATGAGGTTGTTAAGAAAACAAATATTTATCATCATAGCAGAGTTGTTCAATAGTTTTTAGTTTCAAGTTAAAATTTAAGTTTTTTTTTTTTTTTTTGTAAAGTTTGTAGACGTCTCAATTGCTTTAAACGGTATTTAACCATATAGTCTGCTGGTACAAAAATACAAAACATAAAAGTTAACAACCACAAAAAAACGCATAATAACTTATACATACATACACATGCTAACCACTTGAATGGGGCTATGTTGTAGTAGCAGTAACAGAAAATCGGAAAACTTGCCATTGAACGCATATAAATATCTTTAACAAATAATCACATTCATAAACATTACAAAATGGCTGTTAAAACGATACGGTACGAGTAGACATAGACTGTAAAATGGTCATACAAATGGAATGCTCACACACACACACACACACATACTCAATAGTCCTTTGGCTTTTTACTCCAACAACTCATGCATACACCACACAAACCGATACAAAAAGTTTCGATTTGTTGCACAATTTCAATGTTATTGTTGTTGTTGATGTTGTTCGTTTTATATACAGAAAACCAATCGATGTTAGAGCAGCTGCACATATTTGTATTGGTCATAAATTTTTTTACACTTACACACAACATTGCATACAAACCAATATTTGGAATAGAACTGGTTGTCATTTAATACACTGAAGAGCTGTAAATATGTTGTTGTTGTTGTTGTTGTTGTTTCTGTTGCTTTTGTACCATACAATTTGCCAAATGCATAAAATTCGATCTTAAATTAAAGCAATAATACCAACAACAACAATCACATAAAATATATATTGAAACTCGTTTCATTGTATTGCTTGGCCTGCAAACTTCCCACTATTACATCATGATAGAAAAGGAAATGCTTAGTAAAGCGTAAGATTTCAGCTTAAAGCAATTTCCTGAATTTTTTTTTTTCTTTTTTCAAAAAAAAAAAATATTTTTATGGTAAAATATGCTAAAATTTTTGTAATAAAAATAATTTTTTATATAACTTTTTTATTTTACTTTTGAAAAATTGTTTAGAAAAAAATCTGAATGAATTATAAAATATAAAAAAAAAAAAACTTTAAAAGTTTTATGAAAATTAAAAATTAACGAATGGAAGAAAAATACACAAAATATCTCTTCCGAATGTTATTTATATATAACCTTGAAGTAAGGTTCAACTTAATTGAATCGTAATAAAACACTAATAGTTTGCTAATATCATGAAAATCGATACAAATTGCTAAAATACTTACAAGTTTCATATATCCCATATGGTCTAGTGGCTAGGATATCTGGCTTTCACCCAGAAGGCCCGGGTTCGATTCCCGGTATGGGAAATTAATTTTTTCTTTGCGGTTGCTTCTCTATTGTATTCGAACTCTTAGACCTACTATGTACGAATATATTTACACCATGTAGTTGTTGTTGTTGTTTTTCTTTATATCATTTTCATTCAATGTTATTTTGTTATAAAATCTATGCTAGTAATTCTCATTTGTTTTATATTATTTGCCTATTTAATATTTCGCTTGTTTGTCACAAACTTTGTCATCGATAGAGGTTTGAACTGACGTTCTACCCTATAGATAAAGATCGTGTGATGTAAAAGAAATTATGATTCTTAGATGATTAGAATCTTAATCCGCAGTAATAGCTGGGGTTGCTCCTAACTGTTATTTGTGGCTTTACTGACGATCCAAAATGACCATCATCTATAAAAATAAATAAGAATTTTCTTAATTTTTTAAGTACTTAAAGAAAGGTTTGCAATGGGGTACGCAAAAATTATTGGTCGAAAAATTTAACCAAAGTTTTGGCGGTTGGTGAAATAATTGGGAGAAACATTTATATTCTTAGAGATTTTTTATTGTTTTTTAGCTCTTAGATAAACTTATCTATCATAAATCATAATTAGAGCAATTACTAAATTAAAAGGTGGGGATTTTGGGTATTTTAATTTTATTTTTGGGAATCAGTTTTTTTTTGCTTAAAAATTATAAAGAAATTTAAAAAGCCTAAACTGGTTGATATTATGTGGGGTGGGAAAAAAATACTCATTGCCAAACAGAATAATTATCTCAGTATAGAATTTAAAATTTTGATTTGCTGTGTTTCTTAATTTAATAAATAAAATTTTAGCATTTAGTTTTTTTTCTGAGTTTTTCTTTTCCTATAGCTCTCTCTCTCATATAAAAAACTGTTTTAATAAATAAAATATGTTGCAATTCTTTGAAAATAAAAACTGTTCTCTCCTCTTTTTCTATATATTGTGAATGTTATCCAATAAAATGTTATGGCTTGAAAAGAATTCTATTTAAACATTTTCCAAGGGTAGGCTATAGAGAACATTCCTTGTTGTTGTTAGCATGTGTGGGTTATTGTTACAATAAGAAAATGTAAACAATTTGCAAACCTTCCCTCACCCCCCATACACTACATCCCACCATCAACCAATTACCAGCAATTTGATAGAAACAAGAGAGATTTTGATTTATTGTTGCATGGAATATATATTTTATTGTTGCACAAAAACAACAGAAAACAAGCTGAAAAAACTAAATAAGTGGTTAAAGCCAAATTTTAAATACCGTTCACATATAAATACAAATGGTGGGCGTGGCAGGTATATGATTACGCCATCCAATAATGTATGTATTACGTATCAGCTTGCAAGTCTAGCGTTGTGGTGAATGAGGCTTTTGGAAACTTGGGGACGTGGATTTTGACCGATATTGCCCATATCTAATATAAATAATAGAAATCTCTGTGCAGAAATTAGAAGTGTCTGTCAACTTACGACTGTGAAAATAATAACAACGGACAGACATGCAGTTTCTGAAGCTGATTAAGAATATATAAACTTTGTTGGCCCTCTAAATGTTGCAAATGGAATGACCAACTTAGTATACCCCCCATCCTAGGTGTAGGGTACAAAAATGGAAATCAAAGCAAATACATATACGTATACAAACAACAACAATAAAATAAAATATTTAGCATTGTCCATTTTCCATATATGAACATATGTACTCAACATTTGTAAGCTTAACTATTAGGCTGGTTGATGATAGCAATGCATGAATGCATGCATGTTTGCATGTACGGGCCTGCATTGTTATAGCAATTTGTTTGTGTGTTAAGGGGGGAGACAGAGTAGAGAATTTTAATTTACTAAATAAACAAAACAAACATACAACAATGTCAGAGATCTGTCTCTGTGGGTGGAGGGCTGCCGTTGCTATTGATTTTATTATATTGTTTATAATTGTTGTTGTTGTTGTTGGACTATTCGTATAACATAACAGATATATGCTGAATTGTCTATATTTGCTTTGGATAAGTTTGATGTGTGATAAATAGCAAAATACACAAACCCTACTGCTGCCTAGTCCTCAATACCAAAAGTACTGAGCATTTTAGTTATTTTCATAGACTGTTTATATTGTATAATAAGTGAGGGTGGCAGGGGAAGGTGTGAGTTGAGTAAAGGGAATTTTAGGGAAAAACCTCAAATATATGATGCAGTGCCACAAAATCACTGACAAATGCTATCAAACATTATTTTGTCAACAAAGTACAGCCCATGACCACGACAGTCAATACTTTACAAAAAATAATAGACTATGGAGTAAATACAACATTTAGTGTAGTTTATGGTAAAGAATTTCTCTGCTTGATAGTTGACTTAATGATGAAACTCTGTAAACAAATTTTTGTTAGCAGATGTTTGCAATTTGTATACCTAATGCCTCTAAATGTAGCTTTGTTCCTTGATCTTTTTTATTCCTCACCCCCGCATTTACTTTTCATTTGATCTCACTTTTCAAATGCAACGATTTTCGAAAAATGTCAAATTTTTAACACAATTATTGAATTTAGTTCTCTGTTTATTTGGAAAATTGAAAAACTTCTTGTTTCTTTACCAAAAAGGTTAACATTCTGTCTCTCGTTAGTAAAGTATCATATGTCGTTAGTTGGCACTCATAGCTTTGGCAAAACTTTATTAACTTCAAATATTTGTCAATGCTTACAACAAAAATGAAAAAACTTTCTGTACAACCGTATGCGATACATTTTGTGCGTTGTGCGTTGAGCGTTGAGCGTTGTCATAGATATATTTGAAATAATTTGTGTTTTTGAATTTTCTTGTATGGTAAACAAAAACTTTCTATACCATCAACCAAAGTGGTTTAAGAGGTTTTCCTCAAATTTACACTTAAGTTCAAGTTAATGCGTATGTAATGGGAAAACCATTGAAATGTTGCCAAATTTTCCAGATTGAAAATGATATTTTGACAAAAAGTTGTACTGATACATGAGTTGCCATGCTTAAGTAAAGTGGGAAACTTAAAGTAAGGCTTTCGCTAAGTTGGGATTGAATGAAATTTGAAGCGAAAGAATTTCTCAAGTGTTTTCACCTAAGATGGGGGTATACTAAGTTTGTCTTTCCATTTGAAACAACCCCTTCTTCTTCTTCCTCAATTATCTATATGCCACGCCCACAAACTAGTACAAATGCGCAGAGTATATCCCACGTGGCTTAAGCTAAATTTACTTTTTTTTGTTTAAATTTATTTTCTTTTACATTAAAAGCATATTCCGAAATACTGGGCAACCCTGAAAACTACTTTTCAATAACGACATCAACACTTAAATGTTATTAACATAGTCATATCTATATCTAAATGCTTTTAATGTATGAGAAATATTTGTGTGTTGTTTATTTAAACATTTATCCTACTCGTGCACACCCAGCCCACCACCCTCACTTAACTGTGACACATAATATGAGGCAGCCAAATCATATGCATATAATACAACTATCTCACAGATACCAAAAACTTTTCATATTTGCATATAAATACTCGTCTATGTCTATATAGATACAAACTTATATTTGAAATGTGCTCAAGTGCTCTTTAGCTTCATTGCGGTTGCAAGTAATGCAAAAACCGCCAACTCCATAATGGAAACATTTAACTGTTCAGTTGAGTTCAGTTCAGTTGTTATAAATAAATGATTATAGTAAAATATTCGCGATATATATTGTATACATATACACACACTTGAAAATAAATGCAAAAATTTTGCCAACAGCACTTGAAGAGGAAACAAGTATTTTAGAAATTGTGCAGATAAGGGAAAATTTCTCTTGACTACTTAGTATTTAGAAAATTTATAACAACTTTTTTTTATTGTCTTTCATTAAAGCATTTTTTTACTTTAGAAAATCTTAAAGTTGCCACAATGCTACAAAATTTGTGTTTATTGAAAAGCTGAACTGAATATGTTTTTTTGTTTTGTTTTTATAATGAAAAAATTATCTTTAACCTAAATCTAATACGAGTATGTAGCTACTATAACAAGTTGGTTGGTTATAGAAAATGTGTGAACAAGAGAACCCTTAAACGTATAGAAGCAAAGGTCATTACCTACAGCATCTACTTCCAGTGCCCTTTCAGTCATTGTAAATAATTTTGTTAACAATCTGAGAGTAAAAATAAAACAAAACTGAAAACCTGTTAAGATCATAACAAATTCATTATAATAAAAAAAAATCCCTTAAAAATTTATTTTCAATTCCTAAATGTGAAAAAAATTATTGGGGATTTTTGGGTATTTTTTTTTTTTATTTTAGGAATTTCTGTAAAAATTCATAAAATAAATTTATTGATATCCATTGATTATCCAGGTTCAACCCCTCCAGTCGCCAAGTATTAATTTTTCACATTTTTAAAAATACATCACTACTTCGAAATATAATGTCCGTATGAAATATTTATTTCAAATTTATTGATTGTTTTGTAAAAAATGTCTAAAAATCATTTGAAATAATAATTTTTCCCCTGAAAATTAAGGAAATTATTCTTAAACTTTTTGAGAATCTCTTTAAAATATGTCCTTTTAATTATTTATTATAAATTTTTGTGGTTTTGTTAGAATTTGAATATAAAATTATTTAAAAATATACATAAGAGGTGCTAGGGGATATTTCTTTTCTATAGAATTTTACTAAACCTCCTTAACTGTCTCTCATATTTCATTTCTATATATATGTATTATATATACTTGCTTATCAACAGTTTTTTATAACCACAATCTTCTTCTTCTTTTTTCTATTTTTAGCATGAATAGACTGATACAAGATATGGACGAAGCTGAGTAAACAAGTGAGTGTTTAGTTTATACAAGTTTTTTATTTATATTTTTAGCTGTGTATTTGGGTCACTTTCACTCTGATGACATCATTAGATTATAAAATGAAAAACACATTCATTTATGTCAATGAATAGTGTTTTAAATAATATTTATAAATTGTTTGCAAAATCTTAATGACTGGACGATGACATATTAAAAGCTTTTAATTCATTTGGAATTAAAAAGAAAATATAATTTTTATTTATTAGATTAGAGTAGAATTTATAGAAATTTTTTCCCGAGTTCCCAAAAATTTACTAAAACAAACTTGTAGATTATAAAAGTTTGTAGCTGCTTCGTTTTTGTTTGAAATTAGTTTATATCCAAAAATTTTCAAGTTTTTTCCCTAAAATCCTTAAGATTTTCTTAAAAATGTTCTAATAAAAAGTTATCAATTTTAAATAATCTTTATATTATATATATAAAAAAATTTAGATTCCCAAATTTATATAAAATATCCCCAAAATCCCCTAAATGTAGTTAAAATAATTGGAAATAAGATAAAATTTACACAATTCCTTCTTTCTACAACATCGCATATGTCATTACGTGCAACTGCATTCACAATCGTTTGCAATTAGAGCTTCACAGTAAATTGAAAATGAGTGACTGGCACTTGTTTTGTTAGATTAAATTAAATTCGCTCTCTTTCTCTGTGTGTCACTAAAATAAAATTAACTAATTCTATTTATATACTTACCATTTCTATCTCTATTCAAAAACCTACTTACTCACTAAGTAGTATGTTGGGGCATTTGCGAGTGCAGAGTGTAATAACATTCAAATTAAAACGCGGTTATACAATTAAGTTTTAAGTGTTTTTTTTTGTTTGTTGGATATTCCATTATTTTCACCATGAACCCATTGACATTTCATGTATGTTTGTGTATGTATGTATGTATGTGTGTGTGTGTGTGTTTCTGTATAAGCATGTCATACACATTTACAATTAGTGGTCAAATGTGCGTTACAAACATTTTAATAGTAACATGTTTCACTTTTATAGTCAAACGTATGTATCCACACCACCATTACCACCGCCATACACTCCAGTCCCCAGTTATAAGATAAGGGCAAATAAAATGCTACTCCGCTTAGGTATACGGTGATAAATAGTTAGAGCACGTGAATTTGAATTTGAATGTAGTAAAACGACCATTTGTAAAACGCACTTAATAATAGTACCGTTAAAAGGAGTTATTCAACGCCTCACTAATGAATACACATAAAATTACTTTTATGTTTGCTACTGCCTCGGCAAAACCAAACATTACCTGAAATGAGGGTGAAATTACGTAGCACACGGTAGTTGTGTAAAGACAAAAGCCAACCATTGTAATGGTGATTAAAAAAATGTACCAACAAATTGACATTTGACTAGTGGGGCAAGTACGCTCAGTGAAAGCATAATTAGTTATACAATTTTCGTACACTTGGTGATGAATTTTGATGGAGGTTTGAAGACAATTGTTGAAGGTCTGATGATATAGAAAAAGTTAACTTTAAGTGGACGTATGGACAATTTGTGGAAAAGTTTATTATGACTTGTAAGAGATAAAAAAAAACCAAAATGTGACTTTAATTAAATCTTAAGATTTTACTTATTATACCCTTTACCAATTTCGGCTTATTTAGAAACACTTTTTAAATCAATTTAATATTGTCCGTCAGTCCATTTTCATGTTTGAGTATATTTAATATTCTCCTGATCGTAAAAATTGAGATATTCACGCCAAACGTGGCAGAAATATTGATAGACCTTACACGCAGAATGGTTCTTAAATTGGATAAAATTGGTTGAAGGACTTGCCTTCAATTAAAGAAAGAAAGGTCAATTTTTTATAAGATTTTTGACGCGTTTTTTTCTCGTATCATTTGTAAAATGTTAAAGATAGGAAACAGAAAATTGGCAAACATGTTCCTTAGATACTTAATTAAGATCACGCCCTTTAATTTATAGACATTGTTTGAGAATTTAGAAGATTTCGTTCAACTTTTTTTCGACTTGTTTGTTTCGATTAAATTTTTTATTCCGCATTCTTCAGCAGAAGTGTTCGTTCCCGTCTTTAGGTTTGTATAATATTCTGTATTTGGTAATTTTGTTTTGCTTTTTTATTAAAATGTCAAAACTTTCCTTTCAATTTCCTGAAAATGTCCTTTTGCGCTTAAAATTTTTCACAACAAAATTTCTCAATTTAGAAAGTTTTTGGTGAAACAAAAATTCTAATTAAAAGGTTTACACTCCACAACACACATTCCCACTATCGCACTCCACTTATAACAAACAATTGTTTCTCAAGCATACTGTAGAGAAATAAATGAACAAAAAAAAAAAAACAAAAAAGGAGTGCATCCTGGTATAGAAAGTTTATAAGTTTCTTTTAATTTTTGGGACATATTCTGTTGAGTTGTGCCATGTATTTGTTTTGGACATGTTACGCTTGGGTCATTTAAAAAATAACAACAACAACGAAAATAGCAATAACAAAATACAAGGATAACAAAAGCTTGGATACACTTGAAATGTCCACACACACACACACACACACACACTCAGACATGGCAGGCAAGCAATTGTTATTTTTGGTTTGTTGGTCACTTTAGGATTTTCAAAATATTACAAATAAGAGAAAACCAACAAAATTTTTTTTCAAGTCATTGTTAGAAGACTTAAACACACAACACAATGAACATGAACTTATTTTAAAAGCCAATTGTTTCGCCTTTAGTTTATTTCATTTTAGCCTCACAATTGTTTTTGGGTAATGTACTGCATCCGACAAATGCAACGTATGACCAGCAAAATACTTTCTGGATAGAGGAAACAATCCTTCACAGCAAAAGTTTTATGTATTTCACATTACGCGGATGCGGATGTTTGCGTTTGGCACATAAAAGAACAATTCAACAATAATTGACTGAAATACAACAAAAAAGAAGTTGTAAAATAATTGAGTTTTTGGTTAATTGCTTGAGATTGAAATGTTTAGACAAAGTGCAAACAAAAGTTTTGATCAAAATTGTTGCTTTTATTGTTATTTTGATATAAAGATATTATTAATTAATAAGGACCATATTTACGCCCAGTAATATTATTTATTTTTAGCATAATACAACATCCGTCCGGGTGTCTGTCTTTGTGGTATATTTACGGTCGTAACTTTGTGTTATTGTGTAAATGCCACGCCCACACTTTTTATGTGTGAAATGTGAAGCAAATATCCCCTACATAGGGGAGTGTCACAGATAAGAAGAAAATTTTATTTCAACATTTATACAAGAAAAGGACAGACGTACAGACAGGCAGTATAAAATTTAATGCTTTTTTTTTTTATAAAATTCCTAAAAATCTTTAAATTTTGTACAACCTTCAACTTACGTCTAATTAAAGCGTTTGTTTAACTATAACTTGCAACAATAACAACAGGGTGGTTACCAGCATACCATAGAAATTAGTTAAAAGGAAAACCATCAGAACCACCCACTTAGTTAGCCTAAAGGACTTCACGTTAGCAGCTCTGTTAACACCCCCTTGGATAATGTTTATCTTCTTCAACTAATTAATTAATGAATGTTGTTGTTATTGTTATTGGTGTCGTTGTGTCTATATATGTTTAAGGACCAGTTAATAAATTTTGTAACTACTTACTACATAACCCAAGAACATTATAATTGTGTGGCGGATGTGGTATTAATGAACGCTATAGGTGGTCTTTACGCCTTTACTCACTCATTTCAACAAAGTTTTAATATTCATACAGTTTAACGTTTAACGATTATATGTAAACTTTTACTGGCTACACCTGTTCATACACCGCAACTTTTTATTGGTTTCATGATATTTATTCTCTCAGTATTTCTACTTATGTTCTTGATGAGGGTGAAACTTAAGCTAAAGAACCTTTCAAAACCTTTCAAGGAATGACGATGCAACTCATTTACTCTTTACATTACAGTTCAATTCGGTTGAGTGAAATAATGATGATCCATTCCATTTTTTTCCTTTCAAAATATGTACAATACCAAAGCACAGTAATCCATTGAGTGTCGTTCTTTACCTCTCCTTGAATTTACATTTTCCATTTTCTTCTTTTCAATACCTCAACATAACGAGATGATGGGCTTGGAAACAAAACCAACTCATTAGACATTTGGGAATAATTTAATTGTCTCTTTACTTTAAAACCAAAAAAAAAAAAAAAACAAAAAAACAAAAAACTGAAATGACATCAGAAATCTTTTAATACTTTTACCCCAGCAAAGAGGCACAAAAGAATATCTTAACCGAACTGAGAAAACATGAAAAGTAAATTTGCAAACTTAAAATGCTATGAATGGCAAAAAACAAAGCAAGAATAAATGAGAACAACAAATAGAAATAGTCCTTAAGGATAACGAAAGAAAAAGGACAAGTAAAAGTGAAAAGCAAACAGGTTTTTTTTAGACTACGAAGAGAAAACGTTAGCTAGAGAAAGTGGCAGATGGATAGAGATAGGAAATAACTTCCCTGATTTTATGTGTGTTTCGTTAGAAACACTTTGTTTGGGGTTAAGGGAACCCATTAAAATATTAAACATTAAAATGTTTCTATTAGGAAAGCGCTAATCATGGCAAAAGAATCCTATCTAATAGTCCAGACTTTTATTCTTTCACTTTATCTTTAAATAATAAATTATTTTTTAATATATTTTATTACCATCCTTGTTGTTTCACTTTTTTTTATATAAATATGTATTTTTTTATTATAAATAATAATGCAATTTATTTGTTTTTATTTTTTCATTTCTTTTTATGAGAATGATTCACAAGATGAATATTTTTATACCCTACACATAAAAGTTTAGAGTTGGTAGACTCCGCACTGATCAAAAAATCATACTCAACGTAAAGCGTGAATTTCAACAACTCGCTGATACGTAATGCACACATTATTGAAGAGAGTAATCAAATACCCGTCACACCCACTGTTTCTTTGTAGATGTGGAGGGTATTTAAGATTTGGCCTAAGCCAGAATTAGTTTTCTGACTTGTTTTTGCTAGAAAAATAGTTGTAAATATTTCATCTTACAAAATAAATAGTAAACACTAATAATATAACCCGAGTACATGTTATTCAGTTATGATAAAACATAAATAATATTTTTATATGTATACAATATATATTTTTTCCACATCTCTTTTTAACAAATAATGGTCATAAAGCAATGTCTTGTTGTGTAGTCAGGACTTAAAGAATACATTCCCGAAGAGTATGTTTTAGTAGGTAGTTGCAGAAAACTTGATTACCCTTAGGTTATAGACGGTAGTAGTTGTTCTTGTTGTTGTCTTGTTCCAATTTATAGGACAAAAAAAATGGTAGCTTCTTGTGCATACTTTCCACTCTTGAGCTACTTGAATTGATTGTGCACTGGACCTGGAAGAAACTGTGTTAAGTACTTTGTAAGATGGCATGAAAAAGGTGAAAATCGATCTAGTTAGACTAGTTAATACCCTAAGAGAACAAGCTCTATGGAGAAAATCTCGATCGATTTGATCATGTACGCTTGTCCGTCTGTATGTCCATATTAATATCTCAGCAAGCTACAGATTTTATTTTTTAGAATATTTTAATGAAATTTGGTGCAAGGACATGTAATTGTGTAACGAAGAATTCTACTAAAAAGGCACCTAATCGAACCATTTTTAGAACCAGTATAAGTTTATTATTGAAAAATTGGGAAAGCTTTTTATTTCTTTGTACTTTACAACCATAAAGACTTGACGCTTTCATTTAATTGATTAAATTTCTTTTGTTTACAAATGATTTGTAAATGATTAATAGCATGAAATGAAGTTAATACTATTACCAAAAAGGGTTCCTTTCCTCTCCTCTCCTTTTATTTTATTGTTCCATTTACATTGGCAATAACAATGAAAAATTATTTTCCATAATAATAGCAAATATGCTTACATGAGTCATTTCAAACATCTGTCAAGTTTAGGGCCATAAATTTTGCAAAAATATTTTGCACACATATTAAATTTATAAAGACAGTGCCAGTATCATGTAAAGTAACCACCATTGCCACCGCCACCACCATTACCACCAGTAGCAAATAGTCATATTAATAAATTCCTTTAAGGGCTGAGTAATAAAAGAAGAATAAACCATAAAACCACACACTCTTGGATAAATATAAATGGATGAGTGGTTATAATAAAATTTAATCAATTTATTTAATCATTTACATAATTGATTTATGAAACAGAACATGTAAAAAAGTAAAACAATAAAAGTTAAAAACGAAATTGTCCAAATTGAACAGTTCGTGTTTTTTTCTTCTCATAGCATTGTGCCAAAGCAACGGCAGCCTTAGCGCTCCTTATGACCGGCGTTCCGCAGTCTGTGTTAATATTAGCACCTAAAAATTTCGCCGCCGCATCAGCATTTATTTTGGTACCTTTAAGAAGCACCCCTTTCAACAGATAACACCATCCCATCGCATTATTAACCATATCGAGTTCATCATGATCCATAAACAATCGGTGGCAATATCTTCTCACGGTCTTTAACTTCGGTATTTTATCGATAACGATATCTGCTTCCCAGCCAATTATTTGTCCAACAATAGCGACAATTATCGCCATAACAAATATCATAGAACGTGTCATTGCGTTGTGGTACTTATTCCCAACTTACTTATAATATTCTTTTAGATAAACATACCCCATATATATATAGAAAAAATAGTTACCATTGTTAATGTAGTTAATTAACTTTGCTCTTTAATTATATTTTATTAGTGACGCTTTCGTTTTATTACATACGAGGGTTGGCTCATATCATTTAGGAAAGTTTTGTTCTGATTTGCTAGTGAAAGATATTTGTACATGTGTATATAATTTCTGTAATTAAATTGTTATATAAATTGGTTAAAATTTCGAAAGTACCACGCCCACAATCTATAAAAATAGATAGCTATTAGCCACAAAAATTGATCGTCAAAAATGATATTTGGTTTATGCCTTAATTACTATTAAAAACTTTGGCCCCTTTGCTTAATTATATTAAAGTTCTTGAATAGATCTAAATATGAGATAATAAGCAGTAGAAATTAAGTACTAGTCATATATTTATTTATTTATTTAAGTGATTCATTTACACAAATGTTAGATAGTCTTTAAATAAGTATATATATGTTTACATATTTTTTTAATTATATATATACGATTTATAAAACTAGTCCTCGACTTTCGAAGTGAATCCAGTTATCTTTTTTATTTCTTAAACAATGTATATATTTCACCAATTGTACTCCCGATGTAATAGCGCTGCTACCGCAATCCCGGAGAATATTTTTACCCAACCAGTGTTTGGCACTGTCTTCTTTAATCCGTCCATCCTTGTCCACAATGAAACCTCTTATAATAAAGCACCAAGTCATATAAATATTTCTTGATTTATATACTTTCATAAGGCTGACAGCTCCTTCATCGAACAATAATTGGCAAAATTGTTCACACTGCTTATTGGGATTGGGAATATCTTTTATAAATACACTATGCATTCCCTCCTTCCATGTCCATTCGATTGTACAACTGATCATGAACGTAATCACAATCGTAAATGTGAAAAACTTTTTCATATTCTTTTTCGTCAATTTCTTAAAGTCTTGTTAGAGTAGTGCGTTGTCGCATTTTGAACAAGTTGTATATATAGAGTAAAAAATGTAATGTGCTAACCGTAAAAATGATTAATTAAATTATAAATAAAGCTTGAAAATTGATTATAAATGTTTCAATAAATTCTTTAACAAAAATGGACTTTGTTTCGTTTAAGGAAATTCGATGAGTGGGCAAAAACATGAGAGACAATGAAAAGTTAAGGATGACTCATTAGAGTCAATCACAAAGTACAGTTTTGTCTATGAATTGTTTATTTAAAAAAAAAAACTTCATTAATTGCCTCTCCCCGACGGGGAATTGAACCCCGGTCTCCCGCGTGACAGGCGGGGATACTAACCACTATACTATCGAGGACGTTAAGTAAATCTGATTTTTAGAATTATTAAATTTTTTAAGTTTCACGATCATAGGTCTATTTTTATTGTAGATATAAACGTTTTTCTTGTTTGTGGGTGTAGCTCTTGACCGATTTTGCCCATTTTAAGTAGCGATCTGCGTGCAAAAAATAAAAATTGTCTTCTAGGTGTTGCAAACGGTATGACAAATTTAGTATATATGTGGAGGGTATAAAAAGAACCACGCTCTTAAACTCCCCGACGGGGAATTGAACCCCGGTCTCCCGCGTGACAGGCGGGGATACTAACCACTATACTATCGAGGATGTTATGGAAATATGTCTTTTGTAGTATTAATACTTTATTAGTTTTATAAATAAAAGAGAAATTATATAGACGACATAATTATGAAGGCAATTTGAGTCGCATATATTAATAATTCGATCTAATCTAATATAATTTATTAATTAAATATTTTAAATTTTGACTCAGAACACTTTCGTAATCATGGCCTTATACACTCAAATCTCAATTACACACATTTCTCTCTCCTAGACCTATTAAATATTTAAACTTTGCTAGAAAAATAGTAAACAATATGTATAATTCTCTATAATTTTATAATTCTCAACCCATCTTTTTAAATTTGCATACACATCTGACTGAGTTATGAGAAGATTTTTTTATTTTGTTGAAAATAAAACCGGAATTTATTGAAATTTTACAACAACAATACAAACATAACATGAATAGTTGATTAAACAACACTCAGTGATGCTTATAGACCGAGTTTAACCATACAAGTCAATATGTTTAGCAGACCGTTATACACACAATCTGTAGGAGTATGATTTGTAACAAAACTTTTTACAGAAAATTTATTTTATAAAGTTTTTTTTTTTATCCATTTTACCTATTCATCCTATTGCCCGTGACCATGGCAATCTCATACATAAGCTTGTTTCTCCATTTTTTTATACTTACCAGTACTTATGGCAAAGAGTATATTAAGTTTGCGTGGAAGTTTGTAACTCCTAAACAACAAATGTTACATTCATCTTCAATTATACTGTCCGTCTGGTTGTCCATGTCAATTTTTGAGATATTTTGATGAAATTTGGTCTTGGCTCAGAAATGAACTCTATTAAAAATGAACCGAATAAGACTGAAGAATAGTCAATTAGCTTAATTTTTACTGTAACAAATTGGAACCCGATCGCATCATTATTAGAACCCCTTCCCTTATAAAGATACTTCACGAAAGGACTTATAGGGCAATACTTCTGATTTCACTGACACAACTGAACAAATTGTAGCATAATTTAAGAAGTTAAGTGGTGTAGGGTATAAAATGGTCATGCCTGATCGACATTTTTACTTGTTATTAACTGTACAATCCATTGATGTTCAGACACAATACGCAATTGTGGATAAAAAGATAGAATAGGAGAATGAGGGCGATAGAGAAAAATTTACATAAAAATCGCATTACACTTAACATCCACTTTGCTTAACGAAGCACACAAAATTCAGGTACAACCCCACAATCACTGTCTGTTTTATATGTACTTTCTCTTTATATTCAAGGCTCAGCTTTACTTTCCCTCTCTCTTTCTCTCTCTCTATCTACCCATAGACTTTATGTTTAGGCTGGGATATAACACCAAAATTAACTATCAGTCAGTATTTATGTGTCTGTTTGATGTTTTTTTTTTTAAATTTCATTTGAATGTTTGTCTGTCTTCTCCAACCAAATACACAGTTTACTTTTATTTAATACTTTTTTTATTGTATTCTCCAAATGAATGTGAAAAAAATATGAGATTTGTTCTGGCAGACACATATTGTATGAATGATTCGTAGTTATACCTTTGAAGTTATCATACGCACACTAATGCTGGGTCTGTATTTGTTTTAAATCCTATTCCAAAAGTATAAATATTGTTTTATGTTTTCATGTTTTGATAATTCTTTATAAAGAGGATTAATTTTTACATACATTTGTAATTAAAGTTAAAACAAAAATCCTATTTTTTCACTTCCCTCTTTATCTGACATTTTGTTTTCTTTTGTTGGTTATCTCTTTTTTTTTATTTTAACGAAATCCTAATCATCTTTTAGCCAAGCTTAGTTCTTTACACTCTAATGTTGATTATTTCAATATTTCAATAATAGAAAAGAAATTTTATTGAAAGAATAAATTTAATTTTTTGTTTATATATATATATATACATATTTTACAACACATCCAATACTTGTTTAATCGTTTATAATATTACGAATATATTACCAATAAATTATTCTTCCAATAATTTCACTTCACTTTAATAAATTTCAAAACTTATATGCAATTTATATAAAAAATATTTTCAATATGTTTCGGTTATAATCCTTTATAAACACACAAATACTTTATTCTTAAATTAGTTCAGTGGTATGCTTAACTGCTCTCTGTGTGGGGAACAGTGTGTTCGAATCCGCGGCGAGGGCTTGTGTGTACCTCGTTATTATTATATTTGTTATTTAAGAAATTTGAGTGGATGTGATGATTGTGGTTTCATCTTGCATTTTATTCGATGCTTGACGATTGTCTGCCCAACCGAATTAAAAGTTACGACAAATAAGAAGACAATCTTGAAACTTATCTGATCCATGTGAATTTTTTTGTAAATTCTTGAGGATTTAAATTCAATTAATATGCATTGAAAAAGTTACACAGTTTTATTTATAAGCATTAATTTTTTATTTATTTGATTATATAGCTAGTTTAACTACAATTAGTTGAACTGTATTTCTTTTTATATATTTTGAAGAGAATTAAACTACCAAAGCAGTGCAAAAGTCCTCAACCACACCACAAACACATTGCAATAAATTAAATCCTTTCGCACATTTTTCTCCTGAATTTACGTTTTTGCATCTCTGGATATTAGAATCAGAAGCGCCAAATCGTTTCATTTTTTGTTGCATAGGCCCAACTTGCACATTCCCATTTTGGTCCAAGAGGTTTTCTTTCTTCATCACACATTCTGCAAAACAATAGGCATCTGTATCACCCACTAATGTATAAATTTTTTTATCCTTAATTTTCCTTAATTTCTCATTCGACTGAAAATTCCTTTCTTCTTTACATTTGTTGTAAGCATCTCTAATTTTATTTCTCTCAGCGGTACTTTCACTCTTAAAATAAATGAAAATTATATGAAAGAAGTTCTAATTATTTTTATAGATTAAAAACTTACACTCCTGGTCGTTCCACAATCAACAAAACTAATTGTAGTTATTAAAGCAATTAAAATAAAAATTTTCATTCTTGTTAACAATTACACGCCTTTTGAATAATGTTAGTGAAGTAGTCTAAGCTTTCTTTTATATAAAACAGAGTCAATCTATAAAATGCAAATGTTATATAAATATTTATATGTTTTTTAATTACGTTGGTTTGAACATAAGAAATATTTATTCAGCTTGATTTATGGATGGTTCGCAACAATTACTAGTATGGCTGACTTTATTTGTTATTAAAAAAATTCCGATTGTATCCATTTCAAATATTTAAATGCTCACTTACATAAAAATTGTCATAGAACACAGTACGTCAATTCCTAGGTCCTTCGAAGAAGGGAGAGAAAGGCTGTTAATTAGACCTATGCCCATTTCTGTCAAAGAGAGAGAACGCGAAAGAAAATGTTTTACTTCAATAATCAGCGCCATATTTCTTATTATAGTTTTTTTCAAAAAGGTATTTTGCTTCAATTTAATGTTTTTACTCGTTTTTCAATTAATTCATAAGCTTAGAGTTCAGTTCTATTTAGTATAGTAAATAAAAATCTATATATCTCACCCCTTTCAAAAAGCGTTAAAACAATTTTGTATACTTTGCTTTATAACGATTATTTATTGAATTTTATATAAATGGAAATAGAGATTTTTGAAATGCATATTTTCAATGTTATTGAGGCATTTCATATTATTGTATTGCAGCTTGGGCGAACTCGCCAACTTTCTCCCAAAAACATTTGAATATTTTGTACCCAGTTGAGCATTTTACACTAGTGGTTGTGCTTTTACCGAGTACGCATTGTTGATTGTCGTTGCCAGTAATTGTTTTTATACTTTGCGATATAATTTTTGAGTCGACCTCACCGTTTTCTTTCAACATTTGCAGTTGTTTTACTATGCATTCAATAAAACAACGAGCGTCATCACTTTTATTCAAATCATCAAATTGCTTCTTTTTAATTTTTTGTAAGTTGTCTGAAGAGATTTTTGGGTGTTTTGTTTTGCAATGTGTAGCAGCGTCTTTAATTTTATTTGTGGCAGCAGTCTTGTCCTATTATTTTTTAGTAATGATAATGAAATATAGATGTAAAGGGTTAGAACTTTTTATTATTCAATATAATTATTATTACATATTTTTTAATTCAAAACAAAATGTGTGAAGAAGGTAGATATTTCTTTAAATAAAAACTAACTCAAAAAAGCCTATTCAAATTTGTAAAGCAATTATCTGTTAGTAGTGGTTTATGGTAATATTATGTCAATAGTGAGAAGGTATAAAAACTTACATTGCTTTTACCCGCACAGTTAACTGAAGCAATAACAGCAATTAATAAAATCACTATTGTAATTTTCTTCATTATTAAGCAAGTTTAAGAATGCACTGGTGTTCTTTGAAACTTTCGAACTGTTGTGGCTATTACTTGAACCATTCTTTATATAGATGAACACTTGCTCATTTTAATATTTATTTATTAAAAACTTACGTAAGCGATTCAGATGCGTCGTTAAAATTGAATAATTAATACCCATTATGAAATTATGACTTAATGGATTAAAATACTTTTAAAATTCAAGCAATTAAAGTTGTACTCGGAAAATAACATATACGGCAGCAAATTGTTTTAGACAAGGTATGTTTTGGAAACCTTATGTAATCCCTTTCACTTACTGTAGTCTTACATAAAAACTGTTTACGCAAGATATTTACACTACTTTAATTACGCTAATATATACTTTATTATATCAAGTTATGGTTTCATAGAGCAACAACTGTTGTCCATAGTTTAAAGGAATTGTAAATATTTACATAATGTGGCACTTGTTTATGTTAGCGAAAGGTGTAATTATATAAGAAGTTCATAATTGAAAAACATATTTAATTATTCATTATAAAAATATATTATTTGCAAAACAAATAGAAAAGCCATATTTGGCTGAGGGAAAATCTTCAATACCCTCCATTGATGCTCCGAAGTTTCCCGAGTAATACATATATCAATGCATCTTTTGTTCTTTATAAGTAAAATGGAAAATTTATTTTAAAAATTGCCAGCTTTGTAGTTTCCTTTGCATTTTGGGCGTATTGCTTGAGCAACTTTTGCTTAATTACCAACTTGCTTACGCATGTTTTTGGCATATTTATTTATATTTGACCCTCTATTGCTATAACTATTTTTTTTTCGATTTTCATTAGATCTAATAAGTGAAGGTAGGATAAGGATTTTATATATATTATTTTAAAAAATTGTTACAAGAGATTTAGTGCTTTATTTTGTATATTTTTTCAATTGTGTACAGTGAAAGATACACATTTTCTATATATTAATATATTTCATTTTATTTTACAACGACTTACAGAACTCACGAGCTCTTTCACAAACACATTTCAATAAACCCCATCCCGTCAGGCACGGATAACTGGCTACTGCTTTTACTCCAAGGCATTGCTGGATATGCATATTACTTGCGCCAAATTTTCCCATTTTCTCTTGCACCACAGTAGGATTTACTATATTATTGGGGGTTAACATTCCGACATTTCTCAATAGGCATTGAGCAAAACAACGGGCATCTTCATCAGCATCTAATGCGCCAAGTGAACCGCTTTTCATTTGCATTAGTTTATTGTTATGTAATGGTGACCCTTGTTTTTGGCAAAAATTAACAGCATTCTGAATATTCCTTTTTTCACCAATTAAGTTGCTCTACAATACATCCATCGTTCATAAATGTAAAAAGAATTGTTAAGGAAAAGTGAAAAAATTATAAATTTTTATTATTAAATATTTAGAAGAATTTGTGGCATCTCACCCCCTGGACTAAAAAAATAACTCAATATAATTTGTTCGTTTAGTTAGTTTTGCGTTAATAAGAAACTTGTGAAAACTTACACCGTATTGTTGTGCAGCAATTGCACCTACTAAGATCAACAATATTAAAATTTTCATCTTTACTCCACCCGACTAAATGTTTTGGTATATTATGGTACGATCGAACTGTTGAAACTATTCTTTAAAACGCGTTTTTATACGTATTTATAGAGACAAGTGCAAGGCCACGTAAATAAAAGTTAAGTAAATATTTATAAAAAACAAGGGCAAATGTAAAAGTTGGTCACGCCGGATCATACCCTACACTAGTTAACTACTTAAATTATGCTACAAATAGTTTATTTGCTTAGCTTAGACCCACATAAGTCTCTTTGTGAAATATCATTAGATGATAAGGGGTTCTAAAAATGGTCCGATTAGGTGCAAGTTTGTCAATTTAGTTAAGTATTAAGCTAATTATGTACAGTCCTTCAAGTCCAGCTTCATTTTTCAATATATTTGGCTGAAACTTAGATTTTTCTTGACTGTGGGCGTGGCTATTGACCGATTTTACTCAATTTATATAGCAAGCTACTTTCAAAAACCTGAAAATTTTTCGTCTGTTTAAAAATTTTACTACCGTGAGAGTTCTAATAACATGCAGACGCACGGACAGATATCGCTGGATGGAAAAGAAAAAGTTCACAGTTAGTGCACATGATCACAAATTATATGTGTACGAGTGTATAGTGGTGAATTTGTTTTATTTTAAAGAATGATCACCTACTTTGAGGTGTGTTGGAATAACTACAAGAAAACCTGAACTACTAAATAATAGAGGGCGCTTATTATTTTAATTATTATAACAACTAAGTAAAAGATCGTACGTAACAAAGTGAATAAAAAATATGAGTAAATGTTATGGCCCGATTATAATTGAATACTCTACGACTTGGCTCCACAAATGATGCTACAATTAGTTGAGTTGTAACAATAAACCCGAGGCAATGTCATATAAGTTTCTCCGTGAAATATCATTATATGGGAAGGAGTTCTAAAAATTGTACGATCGCGACTCTTTACTAAATTTTATCAAAAAATATATATAAAAAGAGTTGGCGTGACAGGTCCTCTAATAGTGTATCGTCTCAGCTTGCCAGTTGAGTTTTACGCTGAGAAAGCTTTTTCTTTGTATATTGTGAACGCATCTGTTATCCGACCATGCCCATATTTGGTACATCAATGAAGAGAATAATTATAAATATGTATACCAAATTTCAACATAATTGCTCAATTTTTGTGGCAGATAAATAGATTTTTGTAAATAGTGGGCGTGGCTCTCAACAGATTTTGCATGCTATAAATAACGGTTTAAGAAATTAGAAGTGTTTGTATAAAATTTTAGCTTAATATCTGAAAATTTACGATCATGAGAGTGTTAACAAAAGACGGATGTACGGACGGTTACGTCTAGATCGACTTAGTTTTTTATGTAGAAGAGTATTATATATACTTTGTAAGGCTTCTCACATTTCGTTCTAAAATACCAAACTCAGTTAACCCCCCTTTTTATGTAAAGGATATAAAAGTAACAACAAATTATTGTTTATATGTTGCTGCAACACCTACTGGTTGCTATTGTTTTTTTGTTTTTTGTTTTTTTTGTTCAACTTTCAAGTTGTGTTCTACAGCTCTTATGCATCCTCACTTTTACTCCTTGTGTAGATAACTGTGCATTCTAACACTTTGTTTCTTTCACTGGCATTTTTTCATGGTTCTTTTTATGTACATACGATATTATTGTTATTGCTTTCTTTACTGTTAACATCCTGGTAAAAACTAACGTGAATCTATGGGGAAATTCAATTTTTCGTTTAT
Organism: Ornithomya chloropus; assembly: GCA_963971445.1. NCBI lineage: Eukaryota > Metazoa > Arthropoda > Insecta > Diptera > Hippoboscidae > Ornithomya > Ornithomya chloropus. The sequence goes on along the minus strand of OZ020530.1, from coordinate 14,506,133 downwards.
ATTTAATTTACCAATATGTTAAAATCAATTGTAGCACAAAAAAAAACGAACAACAAAAAACTATCAAGGGAGATATTTGTTGTTGGTGTTGCTATTATTACATTTTGTTTATTGTTTATTTTTCATTCGCGCTTTTTCAACTTGTTGTAAGTGGTGGTGTATTGTATTTTGGGGTTTTCTTCTTCTTCTTCTTCTATTATTAAATACTGAATGCTAAGGGAGCAGTTTGGTTTTTCAATGGTGCACTATTAAGTTGTAATGGAGGGTTTTATGTAATTATACGTTTTTGAATTGATACCAGTTGATATGTATAACAGTTAATTATAAATTATTGTACCCTATACATAAGATGAGGGTATACTGAGTTTGTCATATCCTTTGCAACATCTAGAAGGAGGCGTCAGAGCCTGTGCAAAGTATATATATTCTTGATCAGCATTAAGAACTGAGTCGATCTAGACATAAATGTTCGTCCGTATGTTTGTCTGCTCTAATTTTGTACCTACGCCTCCAGTTTCTGCATGCAGTGCTTCTTAAACAGGCCCAATAAGGTCAAATGTTATACAAATATATTTTTAAGTACGGTTTTACTCTTTTTAAAACTGGTTTATGAAAAACTGTTATAATTTTTTGTGTACATGTGATAACTGTTATACAAATTGAATTTTTTTTTTCTTCCTTTATTTTAAGATTTATCTTTAAAGCATTCGAGAAAACTTTACAATGCTGAAAATATTTTATTGAGGGAAAGTGAAAAAGTTAAGTGTGGTAATGTGGCAAAAAAACTTTTTCATATACTTTATTATATGTTGGTTGTTATTATTGTTGTCATTATTGCGTTTTGTAATAGTGGTTTAATTAAGAAAATTGATAATTAGTTTTGACAGTAAATGAAAGAATGCTGCTGCTGCTACTGCAACAACTGCGAGGTTAAAACAACAACAACTAAAACTTATAAAATAACATGAATTGTACATAAAATGTACATATAAGTATAACCTTAGGTTATACAATCAGCAAACATCATTTACACATTAAGGACTGTAGGAGAGAGAAAGAGATAGACAGATAGAAAATTTACTTAGTCAACATCCGCAGTAGACTTTACTCTGTTTACACTTCCATTTTCTATGTACACACACAGAAGAGTAAGAGTGTGTATGTTACTATAATATATTTGTAAATAGTTTAGAGACTAGTCTTCTTAGAATGTATGTGCGAACGTGTGTGGATGTATATTCATATTATATTCACATAGATGAGTATGAAATACTTGGATATTTTAGGTCATAATGATGATGATGTTGATGAGTGTGTAAAATGTTTTAAAGAAGAAGAAGATGAAGAAACTTTTTTGTTATCTACAAAAATCTTTCTTTTTCTTTTCCAAGTTGTTGTTGAAAACCCCCTTAGGTTTTTAATGTATGTTAACACCCTCCACCTAAGATGCGGCAGTATACTAAGTTTGTCATTCGATTTGCAACACCCAGAAGCAGGCTTCAGAGACCCTACAATCGATATATATTCTTGATTAGCGTCAAAATATGAGTCGATTTAGACATGTCCGTCCATGTGTCTTTAAATTCTGTTCTTGCCTGTTGAAAGTGATTAATTTGAAGCACATATTATTCAACATTAGCCTTCATTTATTGATGTGCCAAAAATGGGCGCGGTCGTGTAACATATACGCCCATAATTCACCAAAAACCCCACTCAGCTTAAAACTCTACTCGCATGCTAATATTTATAGAGAGCTTAAATATGTATCTGCCACGCCCCCTATTTATGGGTCGATGTGAAGGGTATTCAAGATTTGGTTTAAGCCAAATTTCGTTTTTTTACTTGTTTTGTATTGTTATATTATTTTAAAGATAAGGATTATATTCTATATTTCTTTCTTTACCACCCTCCCTTTGTCTGTCTCTTTCTTCCTAGCTCTTATCGTGTATGTCTCTATTACTATGTACTTGTTAGTTTTTCTTTTTGATTATTATAAGTGTTTGTGTATTTTGATATTTTTCAAAAATAATATTTATCTTTCTTGGTGTTCACAGACACATGTACATATACATTTATATATATACAAATGTTTCATTTTATCTAAATGCTTTCTTCTGTTTGGTAGTCTTCTTCGTATGGTTGGTTCTTTGTTTGTCTTATTCTTTATATTATACGGAGTGTATCACACATATATGTGCATACATACATACGTACATATACAAATATTTGTTGCAATTTATTTTCATTAAAAACAAAATCCCTTTAGTGCGTGATGTCAGCTTTTAATGTAATTAAAAAGTTTCTTCCGCATATAATTCCATGTGTATGTATGTATATGTGTCTATATACTGTATATGTATGTATATATGTATGACATTGAAAAGATATTTTTGTCTTCTTCTTCTTTTATATTCAACTCGGCAATGTAAAGAAAAAGTGGAAGAGTTCATATAAAGATTTTGTAGGCAATAATCTCATCACTAAATCCAGATATTTTTATATTATCGACACTTTCCATGAAATCTAATAAAGCAAAAGTTCTTTAAATTATATGACAAATGACTCTTTAAGTCTAGAATTCATATACGTCCGTCAGTCTATAATACGAAATTCACTTACAGGTAAAATTTTTTAAACTATTTCGAAGAAATTTGCCACGAATTTTATATATTACTTTAAATTTGATTCAACCTAGACATATCCGTGCGTTTGTCCACAAAATTACTCTTCAAGTCCGTCAGTCCGTATACCAAAATTGAGTTATAAGTAAAAGATTTTAAATTATTTTAAAGAAATTTGCTATGTGAACATATATTACATTAAAACTGATTCGATTTCGATATATCCAACCGTATGTTTGTTTATTATTGGCCCACTAACGCTTGTTCAAACCACACAAATCGCTTGAAAGCCGTTGAAACGAGTAGTCTAGCGTTATCTCATCATGTCCAAACTTGTCTGATCATAACTAAAGTTATTTTCTATTTCGCAAATGGTTACCAAATGATTACCCTAGATTTGGCCTACCCCTAATATAGTTTTAAATTGAATTGAATATTTATATTTATTTAATAACTTTCATTAAATCATCATTTTATAATAATTTATAATGTTCATAAAATAGTTGCTATAGATTTTCCCATAAATACTTTATAATTGTATTTTACCATTAAGCACTTTTTTATTACCTTTAGATGTTGCACAGTGCGTATGAGTGATGTTTCAAATGGAAATCATTCAAAATAACATTTTGCTCTAATGTAAAAGGAAATAAGAAGAAGCAGATATATATACATCAAATAAAAATGTTCTTTCTTTTCTAATACTCAACTTTTCAACATTAATCTTATTTATGGTTTCATCATCACCCATACACTTATAAATATGAATGGATATAACCCTGCTCTTGTATTATTTGCTGCTTTATGCGTATGCATGGTATATGGTACCCATTACAATGCTACTTCACTTTGCTCTCGTTCTCCCCCCACACCGCTTGTCATTGAGGTTTTTTGTGCTTAGAACCCCTTTTTTTCGTGTATCTGTTAATGGTGTTTTTGTTGTTGTAAATGCATATCTCAGTAACATGACATGACATTACACTCAACATGATAAGTAATCTAACTAAATTCACACATACGTGTGCATGGTTGTAAATTCTGCATACGTACGACTGATTGTGTAAAAATATGTATGTGAGTATATGTTACTTATCATACCGTAAAACATTCAAACTTTTATACATATGATGCAATATGTTATAATATAAGTGTGTATGTGAATGTGTGTAATATATGTATATATTTTATTGCATTCTTTTGTTATATTTGTACAAAAATGTATTGTACAGTTATATATGTATATATATTACGCAAAATATTGCACTATCATCATTTATTAAACAAAAGAATTCACTTTTTCACTCTTGTCGTTTTTCGACGTTTATTTGTTATGTTCTGTGCGATGGGGGTTATATTAAGTTTTTCATTCCATATGCAATGATACTCTACAAAGTAAATATTATTGATCAACATCAAAAACTGAGTTCATCTATATATTTATGTCCGTATGTCCGTCTGTTTTTGGCTTTTTCATGATCGTAAAATTTATACAGACACTTTTTAGGCTCTAGTTTTATGCAGATTGCTATTTAAATTGAGTAAAATAGGTCAAGAGCCACCCCCAAAATCGACCAAGATTTATATAATTGAATAACTGAACCGTTAGTTGGCTGATTTGCCAATTTTTGAAAGCGAAAATGCTATGAAAGTTGATGAGGATTATGTGTACAAAATTTCAGCTCGATATCTCAATGTTTACAACGGTAAGAATGTTAAAAAAGGGAAAATCTACGGACGGACAAAAGAGCTAAAAAGACTCGGCTATTGATACTGTTAAATAATATATATACTTTTGGGGGTGTGGCGGGCCTTTTTGAGGTACTTGCATACGTTTAAACAAAACCAATATACCCCCATAAACAAAATCGTAGTGGGTATTTTCGTGAAGATTATGTATAGCAAATTTCAGCCCGATATCTCAACGTTTATGGTCGTGAGAGTACTAAAAACAAAAAGCTATGGTCACACGGACGGACAGAAACGCTAAAAAGGTCTGTCTATTGATTACAATCAAGAATATATATACTTTTAAGAGTGTAGTTGGTCATTTTCAAGTATTTGCCAATGTTTGAACAAAACCAATATACCCCCATAATCATTATCATGATAGGTAATACACGAAAATTCGCGTATTGTACAAATTTTGTTCTATTAAATAAACTTGCATGTAAAAATATTTTCCAAAAATCTTTCAGTAGGCCATGACATTTCAAAAATCTACTACTCTGTGCTTATATATAAAAAAAACTGAATTCTTCTCTAATAAAAGTTAAGCTCTATTTAACACAGCTTCCCTCCGCATATATAGACAAACACATAAGCATAATAGAAACAAAATTTTGGTATTTCGGCAGACCACATACTCATACTCTCGCTCTCTTTTTTTCACTTGTATGCCAAGCTAAGCCTCCCTATTAAACCCACAGCTCATTAGAAAAAATCAGTGTCAAGTTCATGGTTAATGCGATCGGTTGTGTTGAAAGTGATTAATTGAATATATATATAATATATATATATATATACATATTATAAATACCAAGTATAGAAAAAGTGTTTTTTAACCACTTGCTTAAAACATATAAAGACAAAAACGAAGAAAACAATTATTAAGTGAGGTAAGAATTTTAAGAAAGTGTTCTTTTATTAAAAATTACTTTAAATATATGTATAAAGATACTTTAAATGCTTTAAACTTAAAAAGAAAAAGTGAACTTTAAAGACATGAAAGAAATTTTTCATATAAAAATCCTTATAAATCAACGATTTTCTAGAACAATTCATGAAAAAATTACGTAAGCACACTTTTTCAATACTTCGGTTTTTTCACAATTTCACAATAATTGGTCGTGTTTGCCGATGTTCTCATCAGAGTGCAGGTGAGTTTCATTTATTGTTTCTATATTTGTTTTATGCTCGCCACCTAAAACTGTTACACTGTGTGAGTCTGTGTATGTAAAAATCAACCAAAATTCTTTCATGTGTATTAGTAATTAGTTTAGCTAAAGTGTTTGGTGTGCACACAACAAGAGGGTACTTTTAAAAAAGTGAGAGTAATAAGTGGATATGCTCACTCTTATTTTAATAGCATAATAAAAGCAGAATTGTTTACGTGCGGATCATTGCTTTAGCGTGTAGAGGCAGACATTTTTCTTGTGCTCTCCAAACTGTTTTCTTATTTAAAGAGGTTTGACAATAACAAATGTACTGAACATAACGTTTCTTTATAGTACATACACAGCTTTTGAAACTTTAACAAATCTATTATTAGATTAGTTTTGTTTTAAAGGAACTTTTTCTTATTTTTTAAATAATTAATGATTACAGTTATCTATGAAAAATAGCATTTAGTTAATATTTAATTTAGAACCTTTTTTTTTACATTTTTTCAATTTTTTTTTTCAAACATTTATCATATTGTTTGTTGGTAGTTAAGGCCACTTAGGTTTTATGTTAGTTGGCAAATGATTCAATTGAATGTAAGTAATAAAATGCTGGTAAATTTTATTCTTCTACAATGAATGGCAAGGACGTACTTCCTTCTACACAATGTATATTTAACAAAATAAGAAAAAAAAAAGATTGACCTCTCATGCAACATAAATAGAATGTTGCAATAAAAAAAAGAATAAAAACAATAATTTACTTAAACCGAACCTTAAATACCTTGCATATCTATACGTAAAGACATCTATATGGAAAAAAATTAGTGGGCGTGGCATGTTTAAGGTTGCGCCCTTTTAGAATGTATGAATTACGTTTCAATTTACAAGTGGAATATAAAGCCTAATAGAGATTTCTGTACAATGGTGTATGACCACGCCCATTTTATAGATTTTTGTTACTTGTGGGCGTGACACCTAACTGCTTTTTCTCAACTTAACTAAAATACCTGAGTACGGATAATAGACATTTATGTCCAATTGAAAATTTACCACCGTGAATGTACGGATATGTCGAGACGGTTTCAGATTTTGATTCTAATCAATAATAGGTACGCATTTTATGAGAGTCTTCCGGTTAAAACAAACGGAGTAATATACTTAATGTACCCCCATCTTATAAGGAGAATGTAAGAAAAAAAAAACAGTTCATACCCACATATCAGTGGTCAACATAACTATGCATTCTTTAACGCTGCACTATTTATATGAACATGTATATGCGTGTAAATAAGTATGATGGTATACATCGTTTTAAACGCGTTATACAGTGTTCACATATATATTTGTTTGTATTGCAGACACTATAAAATACACCGTCCGCCTTTCTATATGTATTTGTGTATCATCTAAAGCGGAAATGCTTGGCACAGCTTATTTTATAGATTTTTTTCATGGTCACTTGGCAACAATGATAAAGAAGAGTTAACAAGGGTTAGAGAAAGAGAGAGACAGAAAGAGAAAGGAACAGAAACGCGTTTTTATGAAATTATACTTGCATTCACACACACATACACGCATACACACATTTATAGCGTATAAAAAATGGCCAACGAAAGTAAAAAAAACCTTATTTGACTTTCTACTTTATTTTATATGTTTGGGTGTGGATGTGTGTGCTTCATATATATGCTGGTGCTAACCATATCATTGTAAATACCGGAGCAAACACATTTATTATCACAAGTTTTACTGTGTTCCGTATACAAGGGTCTATTTTCTCTTTATTTTTCTTTTTCTCGCCAACTTCCAAGTGCAAACTTGTTCAGTGTATTGTTGTATTGTTGTTGTTATTGTATTTCATTGTTTTGTTGGCTTAAACTTCGTTAGTATGTATAGCTGTGTAGTTGTTTAATGGGTGTCGGCCATATTTAACTTAACCATCCGCTTTGTTATATAACGCCAACTTTAGAGAAAATGAAGAGGAAAAAAAGTGAAGAAGAAGAAGAAGAAGAAGCATTAATATAATAGTAAAAGTAGTTGTAAACACACACATTGTACAATGCTTTTATATAAAATTTTTATTTTCTATATACTTGCATAATAAAACAATGTTGTTGTTGTTGCAGCCTTAAATCAGTATAACAAATTATAGCTGATTCTAAGTTGTGTTTTTTTTCTTTATTACAGCTATAGTTGTTATTGTTGTTGTTGTTATTGCTATTTAAAGTAAAATTTATGAATGTTTCCTGCAAGAATTATAGTTTTACTTGCATTAAAGAGTTGATAAAGCAGTTGTTGTGCATTAAATAGGAAAGGGTAGAAAGAGAGAAGGAGATGAAGCACAAACAGCTGTAATTAGTTGGTTTCTTATATTTTCAACAAATAAATTTTCAGATTTTCTTATTTCATCTCTATACCTCACATATTAAAGAGATGCTTAAAAAGTCTGTAATTGATGGTATTAACGAAAAAAAGAAATTCTTAATTACAGTGCAACCCCTTTTATTTGATAGATAGATTATATGAGTCACATACATGTTGTATGGAATTCCAGAGACATTATTGCAGCATAATTTGTGGTAGTAAATAGTGTAGGGTATTACATAAGCACGCTTGACCAACTGTAACATTTTCACTAACATTTTTTACGACTCTCCTGATGCACTGCATAGCATCATACAGATAGATTTTATTGTCAATTAGCAATAACAATTAAATATAAATATCATATAAATAAAATAATAAATAGTAAACATACTGCACAAATATCTAAATATTTACACCAATTATACACTAAACAACAAATTAATATGACATGCATGGAAGATAGAGAGAGAGAGAGAGATATAGAGAAGGATTAAATTTAAACATTTAAACTAAAATAATTGCAACAGTTTATAAACAAACAAAATTCTTTAAATTTTTAATAAATGTTTACCTAACATATACTATGTAAATGGTAAAATTTATTAATCGCATATGAACACATAAGAAAGTTTATTAGTGTAAAGGGAAGGGACAGATTAGAATTTCATGGCAGAGCACGAGGGCAGAAAACTAAAAATTATTTTTGCGTAAATTCAAGCTGCTTACAATCAAGTACGGGAGACTTTTAAGAATGTGGAACAGCCATTATGATCTTAATCTTCAAGGACCGAACCTAGACGTTGATGATTGGAAAAACGGAACCCATGGATCTTATGAAGAGTCCCCAAAAGTTAAGTAATGGGACAGGTAGTCATGCCATTACCTAAATGGAGTATTTGTAGGCAGATTTAGTTTCGTTGAACTGATACCTCTACCCCAATATGAAGAAATCTTTCAGTGTTGCCAATAAAAAGATGATTCCTGAAGTTTAGAAAATAAAAAATTCTACCACATCAAAGCTATGCAGCAAAAACTGCTACAAGTATCAAATACATCTGCCACATAATTTTCTGTCCACCCTCGTATATGGTAAATGCTTCTGCCACAATTAATAATTTGCCAAAGCAATGATCAGCATGATAACATCACATAATATAACAACCATTTAATAATGAATAGAGTAATAGCTTTTTATAGAGCTACACAGAGACGCATATATGGATGTGTGTGAACTTACTTCCATGAAATACACATAGGCCATAAATGAACTTATATATATTTATATAATTATTTATATACAATATATGTACATTCTACATGTACAGTTATATGAGGCATTAAAAATTATCATTTTAATTACATTTTATAGTTTTATGCAAAACCCAACCAACCAAACAATATGTGCGAATAAACGTATACGGGGTGAAAGGGAGAGAGAGCGAGAAAGGAAAAAAAAAATATAAAATTTTACTAACAGACATAAAGCAATGCAGTTCTTTTCATACATACGATATACATAAATATACTGGCGGTGGAGTAAAGAGATACGCTGAGAGCAGCTGATGCATATAAAATGAAATGAGCTGCTAAAAACATCATCGTCATCATGTAAAACTATTTTACATCACTACACACTACACGTGCACACATTGCACTGCATTGGATTGCATTGTATGCTTATAATCATGCAGCCAGACATGTGTGTGTGTATCTGCGGAGGATATTATAAAAGCTTTAATATTCCTGCTGTACTTTTCTATATAATTTCTGTTATTTTTTTTTTTTCTTTGGCATTCATTACATATCATTTAAATTACATTTGATTTTTATAAACATAATTTGTTAGTCAAGTGAGCACATAGCATAAATGTTCATATATATGCATGTGAATGTATTGTTTAATACATATACAAATATGCGCACAATTATGTATGGAATATGTAACAAGTTTAAAGAGAGTACATTCCACTTAGTGAAGCATTCAAATGGTAAAGACATGGTTATGCTGACATTAGAAATTTACGTTTTGTTTCTGGGAAGGAAAGTGCTTAATATCAGTTCCACGGATAGAGTTTCAACTCTCATGGATGGAATTTATATTAAAACATTGGTATTTATTAAGACTCTAGAACCGCAGTTTAACGCTATGACGGATATCGAACCTGAGATCTTTTTCTTTAAGTATAACTCCTTCGCTAAATGCGGCTGCAGCTAATAAATTAGAAGGCCTTCATATAATACAAAATTTCACATGTCAACAGTTAAGTTATCCATGAAGTCAGGGGTTCGATACCCAGAACAGACGAATGTTTATGGCGTTAATGGAATGTTTTTAAAAATGTTTCATTATTGGGGTGTATTTTTTTCTTATGTGGGACTGGGTAGTGTGAAATCTGAATGATACCGCAGACAGCCGGACCGTTGTCTTTCACGACTGATATATTAGGCTGAACCTGGCCTCATCCTTGTATATGCTGCTTAGTGAAACACTCACCCCTTGGCGTCTACCACCTATCCGCGGGACTGTCGTTTATTGGGGTTAAGATTGGCACGGTGCACAGCATTTATAGGAGTTCGGACCTTTAAAAAAAAGCCAACTTAATTCATTATTCTACCAATTAGTTATTAACCCATAGAATGGTCCAGTGAAGTTCTCCTCAATAATTTAAAATTTAGTCTTTCCTTCACTCCTTTTCTATTTTATTATCCTTTTTCATAATTTATTAGGATTTTTCTTCCTTCCCAGTATCGCAAAATTAAATGAGCCACGAAATAAAATATGTAAACATATAATTTATAATAAAGGATAACTGTCGGTATGCAGTGGCTGGGAAGTGGTGCAAAGACTTTAGTTATGAGTTCACTCTCTACAGTCAATTACATTTGAAATACTGTTGAGTTATGTGTTCGGTAACCCTCTACACTCTACGTACATATTTACAAAGAGTCAACAAATAAACTGCAGTATATATGTAGAGAGTGTAATAACCCAGCAACCAACAGCGGAGTATGTATGGACACGAGTTGAAGGAAATCTTTCATAAAGTGTAACTATCAGCAAGTATCAGCAAATGAAAGCACACATAGCCCATAATGCGCAGTGGTGAAGTAAATTAGATGGAACAAGTCAACAAGCACTGGAGTCATTAGTTTGGTTACAATTTATCACCACTTTTACACATTTTTTTTTTTTTTTTTCAAAACCCAACAATTTAAAGTAAACACAAAACTGAACTCAACATGACCCCATTTGTTCGCCTTATGAATAAGGGAGAACTTGTAAAAAATGGGTTAAGCATTTAGTGCGGGCGGTCAGAGCATAAAAACATCATTTGTTTTCCTTTTGTTTGCTAGCGTAACATTTATCAGTTTCACAGGATATGTTTGGAGGTTTTTTTTTAAGGTTTGGCTTATATAAAATATCCTTTATGTGTCAACTACAAGCTTTCCTTCTACGCTGAAGGTAACAATGAAGAGGAAGTTAACCAGAGAGTCAAGATAATGTTCATCTTTTCAAAGGTTAATGAGTTTTTCTTTGAGAGGTGATAACTTTTTTTTTCCCAAAACAGTTTTTGTATTTTTCAAGGACAGCAGTAGTTATAAACATGGTGACTAGTAATTTTTTATTCTATGTAACAATAACAACTGACAAACTTGGACAGTTTCATAATCAAACACATGTCCGGTAGAATTAAAACTAGTTTTTTAAAACTCTCACGAGCAAGAGGAACAACTTTTCTTAAAAAAAATATAACATATTTAAGGGATGTGTGTAAACTAGAAAAACAGTGCCTGCTTTTAGGATGAAAAATAAAATGCAGCCTGTTCATTTTTATTTTGTTTTCCATAGAAAAGATATTTTTTACTTTACGTTTTATTTTATTATTTTCTTCGACTAATGGCAAGAGAAAATAACACTTAACAGAACCATTTGTTATTAATATGTTTGGCTGTTATGTATAATATATCACACAATATGTATTGAAAATGATATGCTGTACAAAAATATTTGCTTTACAAACACATTAAGCTCTTGTTTGACTGAGAAAAAGAGAACGTTGGACAGATAGAGGGACAGAGAGGGATATGAAAGAAAACCCTTTCACAAACGGAAGCAGTATAACAAAATATAATAAAAAAATACTTGATGTTTCTTAACATCTCAGCTATGCTGTGGCAACAATATGTTTGAGGAAAATCTACTTAAAATAATTCTCCGTGTAAGTGTGTATAGTAAGGAAAAAGATGTCATAAAATAATACAAAAAAAACAAAAAAAAAAGATGAGATTCAAGACGTTGATATACAAGTAAAACGTGTTCAGCTGAGTGCGTGGGGTGTACAAGTATATTACTAATGTTTTTGTTGTTTGTTGTATGATGAACCATAAAAGCCAACATTTCCACAGCTGCTTGAGGATACGTCTGTGTATGATGTTTCGCAAGATATTTCAAATATATATTTTTTTTCATTTTTCATAAAGCGTTTTTTTTCTGTGTCAACTTTTTTACGCACATTTTATTTTTATTATATTTTGTTGCTGTTTTTAGCTAAAAAAAAAAACAAAACTCAAACATACACTTTGCCTCACAATGGTACCATATAATTGCGTAACCTTTTTGTATATTACTTCAGCGTATAAGTTGCATTGGAAGAACTGTTTTGTTATTGTTGTTTTAGTTGTAAAAGTGTATCATATTTTATGGATTCCCTGAGCTCACATCAATTTTAATATAGAATGTCATGTACTCCGCATTTCATGTGTCTCTCTTCTAGTTCTCTTTGGGCAAAAGATTGTTTCTTATACCCACACATGTCTACTAAATCTGTCTCATATGGTTTAAAACAAAAACCAAATGAAATGAAATTGTATAGAAGAACGAGTATGACTTTTTAGTAACCTAAACATAAAAGGTGTAAATGGTGAAATCGGTTCAATGCCACACCCACTATCTACAAAAATCTCTCTAAAGAGGCGAATTCTTCACCTTGAACAAAAACTGTTCCGTGTAGCAAATTTTATCGAAATATTTCAAAACCTTTATATAGAGCTTGAGACGGACAGATGGACATTTTTAACTAAATTGTTAGAGAAAATGATTTAAATTGATTAGGATTATAAAAGATAAGATTTTCTTCATCTTTTGTTGTTGTTGTTACAAATATCTCAACAAATTTAATGTACCACAAATGGTGTAGGGTATAAAACTAAAAACAATTCCAATATTATTTAGTTTCTTTACAAATGGGTACAATGCATAAATAATTTAATAGGTTATCATGTAAGCCACACTTTCACTATCTCCTCAAATCTTATTATTGTAGCATCTTTTTTCAAAAAAGAAAAAAATACATTCTTACACCCCCTTAGTGTTTAAGATGTATCAAAAATGACTTTGAAAATAAACCACTTCATAATTCATTATAATTTTTTCACTTTTTTTCAACATTTTCTTAAAATTTTTCATACTAATTGTTGTTGTCTTGCTGTTGGAAGAATCTCTTTAAAACAAACTGTCACTGATTTGTGTTATCTTCTCACAGAGGCGTTAATTTTTTCTACTTTCACATCATCATGCTCTCATACACATGTTTACTTTTCATATATCCTTAAAATAAAAAAAAAAAAAAATTGTGTAGTGTTGTGTAGTTAACGATTAGTGAGTTTTCAAGTGTCGCTTGTTAAGTGTCACAATAAATTTTTGATTTGTTTTTCTTGTTCTTAAGAAATATGAGCTCATCATCAAATACTCAAATTTCACTTAAAAAGAAAGCAAACACAGGATTATAGAGACAAGAAAGATTACTTGGAAAATTATTAGAAAACCAGAACATTATACAATACATACATAGGGTGTAAGGTATACATATGCGTAGAGTAGTAAGATTGGTTAATTTTTTTTTAAACAAAATTTATGTAACTGTCAATTTTATATACACTAGAAGAGCTTCTTCTAGTTTCTAATTACAAGCGAGGTGCTTTATAAATTGGGTAAAGTCGGTTGATAGCCACGCCGCAGCTCCTTTAATGCGCTAAAAATGAGTGGGGTCGTATAACAGACACGCTTACAGTTTATAAAAAACCTCTTTTTAGCCTAAAATCCGGCTCTAAGATAATACATAAAACATTCAATAATTGAGGTGTAATTGGAAATCTGCCATGCCCACTTTTTGTTTAACGAAAGTGGTACATAGTTTAGGTTTTACTTAAAGGAAATTTAGTTCTTTTACTTATTCTTTATCTTACTTAACCTATGAAATATCCTTCTGAAACGCAGTAAATTATCTTACCTGGTCGGCTTTTCATTCATTCCTACAAATCCAAAGCAGCAGTAGCAGCTTCAAGTAGAATTTAGTGCAAACAAATAACTGCAATAGTATGTATTACGTTAAGTAAGTAAGGGAATGTGAATGTGTAGAAGGAGTAATGCTATCGAAAGATGCAAAATATGTAAACAGAGAAAATTCAAATAATTTCAATGAAACTGTGAATGACTGTGAGGATGAAAATGAATATTTAAGTAAATACAAACACTCTTCTTCAATTCAGTATAAACATTCCTACCTATCCACCAGGCAAAAAGCTATGACAAAAGCAAAAAAAGAAAAGGAAATATTTACAAATCGAATGAAACGTATTCTTACCTAGCTAGATACATACAGGGCTATAGAGAACAAGAGAATGTAACAAAGTGGATCAAAGCCGGCCAATTACAACGCTAAACCATTTGCTGACATTTTCAGGATATCAGTGGAGATGAGTCTTTCTGAAAATCTGATCTCATTGAGTTAAAAATCAAAAATATTTCAAAATCATCACAAGCTTAATCTACCCTTTACCTTAAGTAGAGAGTAGGGTATAAAAATGCAAAGGAATGTATTTTCATATACAAAAGCCAGGCAAAAAAAATATAAAGGAAAAAAGAAATACTCAGCTTTGAAAACACACATAAATATAAATATTAAAGGGAAACCTACAAGAGTGTCGGCATCGGGTTAAAGTTGAGTCAAGTCAAGTAAAGGTGAAATAATAAAACGGGAGTTGAGGAATGTAGATGAAAACGTTGTAAATAAAAACGTCAAGCATATAAAACAAGTGAAAACTGTGCTACCGTGTCGGTTAAGTGCGACCTTTTAATACCTTATACAATTCAGCTCCAAAAATTTTGCAATTATGTTGCCAGGCTTGGCCACATAAGTCATTTCAAGGTTTTTAATATAGGGAAAAATGATCGGATCGAGTCGAAATTTGGTCCATTTTTAAGTCAATTAAATATTTTTTTCCTATTTTTGTCAAAATTATTAAGAACTGCGAATTTTTGTCATAAAAAGACTTTTTATTAGACGACTTTATGTAGGGAGGGGTTCTAAAAATGGTCCTAATCGGCCTATTTTCAAAAAGGTTTCTTTTTGGCCATACATATGACCTTGAACCAAGTACCATCGTGATATCTCTAAAAATGCGACTTGTAGCTTAAGTACCAATTTATATGGACAGACGGACGGATGCGGTTGTTTTAGATTTTGATTCAGAATCGATCGGTGTAATTGAAAGTGGGTGTGGCATTTGCCGTTTACAGTTACAAACATCTGGCCGAACTTAATTTACTTGTTGCCACAAGTGATGTAGGGTATAAAAACTATAACACAAGCATCAACAACAACAACAACAACAATAGCATAACAAATAACAGCAGTGTGACTGAAAACAGTAAATATAACATAATTTTTTCAGCCCTTACTCAATAACTGTCTGGTTGACTGTCAGCCTAACTGCCTACCTGTCTGCCTGCCTGCCTGCCTTACCTTTTCTCCATCCAGTTGTGTTTTGCATTGTATTGTACTTGTACTTGCATTGACAGCGTAATGTGAGTTTTATCATTATGCTGGTATTATTGAAACCGGTATATGTGGGTGTGTAGGAGTGTATGTTTGTAGAGAAAAAGTCATCTTTAGGGGAAAAATATCGTTCGCTTACCATAATTGAAGCTTCTCCCCCCCCGCCAACCGCCATCATTGTTGTTTGTATTTTGCCGAGTATGATTTTTCTACAATCATAACCGGGCACTCAGTTCAGTTCAGTTCAGTTCAGTCAGAGTCAGTCATTTATTCATTCATTCATTTCCACTTGAATTTGCAATTATGTTGGGATGTACTTGCATTGAAAAACCAAACAAATCAAACTCCAACCTTGATATTCGCTACCCTCTGCAAGAAGGATATTAACCGCATCATATACAATAACAGAATAACAGAAGACAGATAAGATGAATAGAGAATGTTTAGTTTATCCCTATAAAAGGTTAACGTAGCTGGCTGCTATGCTTTGCTTTTCCTTCTTTACTTTTATAAATGTTTTTTGTTATTATTGCATATATTTGTTGTGCGGTCGTTTGTCTAACCTTGTTTTACTACCTCCCTCCCCAGCAATTGCATTTCTTTATTACAAATGATTTCATGTTCATAAATGCTGTTCTAACGTTTTGCATTTATTTTTTTTTATTTTTTTTTTTTTATACAAAAGCTGTCCAATAAAAGAATATCCAATATGCAAATGCAAATTACAAATACATCAGCAATTTTTTTCTACCATAAGTATTATTTGTTTAAAGTAATCATGGAATAACGGGACCATCTACCCTTTGATGGATAACATTTGTAATGGTACAAATGAACTTTCTCCTATTATAATACAACAACAACAACAACAACAACAACAACAACAACAACAACAACAACAACAACAACAACAACAACATATACAATTGATATAGGAAATCAACTCAAATGAATTTAAGTAAAAAGTAAAAACTAAAATTAATTTAGAACAATTCTTAAATACTCTCCACATATACTTACAAAGATAAGCATGGTAGGTGTATGATCATGCTCGCTAATGCATTAAGTCGAGATTTTCGCTGCATAAGGTTTTTCTTTTTGTTTTGTAAATTATCGGTGTTATCCCACCACGCCCATTTGTGGAATTTCCCAAATTAGGAAT
The DNA here is from genome assembly GCA_963971445.1 of Ornithomya chloropus. Lineage (NCBI taxonomy): Eukaryota > Metazoa > Arthropoda > Insecta > Diptera > Hippoboscidae > Ornithomya > Ornithomya chloropus. The sequence goes on along the minus strand of OZ020530.1, from coordinate 14,489,263 downwards.
TTAAAATCCTAGAAATTTTTTACTTAACTTTACATCTTAGCAGAATATAAAGAAATATTTAACAAAATGGGATTTTTTTCACCTACTATTAGATTAGAGAAATGTTCTATACTAACAAGCACAAGATTTCTTCTAGTGGGAATTAGTTGTTGGGAATTAATTAGAAGAATAAGAATTTAAATTAAAATTTTTTTTTTAAATGCATCTCTATTAGAATTTTAATGTTATTTTCTTCTGCTTCTCTTTTTTTCTTCTTAACTTGATTCTTCTTCCTTTGATTCTTCTTTTTCCCTTGATTATTCTTCTCCCGATTCGTGTTTTCTTTTTTATGCTTCTTCTTCCTTTGATTATTCTTCTTCCCTTGATTATTCTTCTTCCCTTGATTTTCTTCTTCCCTTAATTCTTCTTCCCTTAACACTTTCATTAAGTATTGTCCTTATTATAACTTTTGCAATAAATTGCTTTCATTAATACGTTCACACTTAGCAGCCAATACTGTAATTTACATATTCTATTAAGTAAACTCGAACAATAGAAGAAACGTCCTTAACTTTTTTTCCCAAAATATTGTACTCATGTTAACACATGCTTATTTCACACTACACCATAAACAAAGTACCAACATTCGAATTGAAAGTCATATGAAAAATATATAATTTTGACATAAATCCCCAAACTCTGTCAACTCTATGCTGTAATGAAGTGTGTGGCTCCCCCTTTTTTTTGCAAAGAATACAAATAAATTTTAATAAAAAGCTAAACCCTTTAAAAAGAAGGAGGGTTCCAGAGAACATATAAAAAAAAAAAAACTAATTTAGTGAACAAGTGAAGGACGTGATGTATGATTATGTTCAATATATGCATGCATACAATTTTGTGTACAAAATAAAGGGGTCGCTACTGATTTTTGGGAGAACATATTCCAAAAAAAAAAACTTTGTAAAAAATGTCTTCATTTGCACAACATTAACTTGTATTTTTCATTTTTTTTCGGTACTTCATACTCTTTTGTTATACAATAAAAAATTGCATATTGTTTACATTTCCAGATATATAGATATATATATGTAGCTCGATAGGCTTGGTATAAAAATTTCATGCATATTAGAGTGCATTGTTTGTCATACTCGTTCTACCCCAAATTATAGATTTTTTTTAAATATTAACGCTAAAGTTTGCCCCCTTTTTTCTCTCCAATCTCTTTTACATAAAATATAGCAACTCATTAAAACTGAATTTTAAAATAAATTACAGGTTTTCACTACTCCAGCCGGCTGTTGTTGGGTTAGGTTCCTACCACAAGGCATTCAAATATGTTGGTGTGGGTGTGTGTGAATGTGAATGCATTAACAAATGAGCATACATATATTTATTATTGCATATTTTAAGGGGTGTCATATATTTCAAAATGAATGCTATAATTTTAGGCAGCATAGTCACAGTCTCCCTACCTTTCTCTTTCCTTTGCTTGTACTCAACAAATTACATATTGTTTCGGTTTTTTCCACATTTTTGCCTATTGTTTGTTGTAGTTGTTGGAATGTAATATTACAATTTGTTTTATTACAAATGAGAGAGATTAAAACACCATCACATACACACGAATGCCTCTTTACATATATTTTAGCGGCATTTTGTTTAAATTTATCAAACAATTTTTATAGTATAGTTTTGGGCTGTCACTTTATTGTTAAAATTGAAGTATAATCTCAGGAGATGGTTAATATATATTTTGTGTTTATATAATTATACTAGGGGGACAACAAACATTACTAATGATTAAATATTATGATTACTCGGAAAATTTTAATCTAACAAAGTGATAATTTAGATAAAACCAGGTGAAGGATATAAATGACATGACAATGTGAAGCTTTAAAATATGTATATATTCATATCCCACATCACCAGTCATTAAAGCGTACATTATGTTGGGAGGAATAATTAAAACTTTTCAATAAATTTTTGTTTTTGATTCTAAATATATTTTTGAACTGAATAGTAAGGCCTTTGACTTTAAGTTTGAGATTAAAGTTATTTTGAAACAGTTTTTTTTAAATAATTCTCTTCTCGTTTGGAATTTTTATTGCTTATTTTTTTAGAAAAAGTCTAGAACTAAATATTTTTTACACTCATGAACAAATGTTTGCATTTTTCCACTGCGTCATCATATGCTATTATTTGTAATCTTATCTTTTGAAAGCTAGCTTCCTACATTCATGCCTAATGTATTCAAAAATGAACAAAATTTCCACTTTTCTACTAGGCCATTATACACTACTATTTTTATTTTTATTTATTTAAAGCCAGTTTCCTAAATTTATGCTCAATCTATGCGCAAAAATAACAAAATTTCCATTTTGAAACTGTGTCATCATATGCTACTATTTTTAAAAATACCTTCATTATTATATTATTTATGAAATGTCAAAAGCTGCATAGTTTAAATTGATTTGTTTCACCTGTTGTTGTAACACAAGAGAAAATACTTCCACTAAATATATTTTATGATATGGAACAGGTGTCTGACTGTAATGCTACTGCCAAATTTCTTTTTATAATCATTACAATAACTTGTCACCTACATATTTTTTAAGTATTTAAAACAATAATAAAAATGACTAGAGTTGCCAAAAAAACATATCCTGCAGCAAATGTATTTTATGATAAAGAAAAGAACTTTATTTCATTATAATGGAAATGTAAGAAAATATTAAAATAATATAGAATGTGATACAAAATACAGGGAATGAACAAAATAATATGAACACCATGTAATAGAGTACATTTTGTTGCATGTTTGCCAACACTGCTTCCGTATAAATAATAAGACGCATGTGTATTACACTGTTTACGTGCCAAGTCTCGGTTAGCGGGAGCGTCCGCTGTCACTTCTATATAGCAGAACTCAGCTCTCCTTTGCGTAATACTGTTTCGGCAAAGACACTTCAGCGGAAGCTCCACAAAGCTAACAATAATGGAAAGGCTGCAATTGCGAAACCCCTTATATTAGGTGTTCATATTATTTTGTCCATCACCTATATAATATAATATAATTTCCAAGGACATATTTAATAATTCATAACAAACATATTCATGGCTTTGGTACATAGGTAAATAAAGAAATAAATTTTTATTATTTAACATTTATTGTTATGAACATAAGGCCAAGCCATAGGGAGCCTCAGGTAATATTATTTTTTATGGATTCTTTGACCTTTGTTTTTGTTTTTCGTAAAAAAACATAAATATTGAAATATTTATACATTGATGTACATGTACTTGCTTACGAACATAAAAAATCCATTTAAAAGCGAACGCATAACCGTAAACGCACATTAGCTTACTAGTGAAACATGTACCACCCCGTACGGTGAAAACAGTGCAAAATTTATAGACGAAAATATTACACCATGGGGACAATATTTAATGATATATAGTACATGTATGTATATAGGCAAGTAGTCAAAACAATAACAACAACAATAATTATTATTATTTAAGAAGAAATTGTAACAAATCCTTGGCAATACCCACGTGGCCTAAACAACCTTGTCTTTATATGTTTCCTCAAGAAGCTTTAGAAAAATTTTCATTTTCTTACCCTAAAACAAACATATGTATACACAACAAAAAGGACAAGGAACAAATCTTTAGGTAATAAAACGTCTTTGGGGGAAGTAACAAATACATAAAAAACCCATTAAGCTCTGGGTGAAAAGTAAACCATAAAAAAACATAAATGTTAAGCCAGGTCTTATGTACAATTTTCGTTTTAATATTTTTACTATTTTGCTAAGACAAACAAGTATATATTATATAAGGAAATGTTTTGAAATTAAAAAAAAAAATGTCACGTATCGCAATTCTGGCCTTCATACAAAATGTCCATAAGTCCGTCTTTAGAGATCTTTTAAAATCCCTCCAGACAGTAAAGTATTTAAGACCCTTTGTTTTTGTAAAATAGCTCAGAGTACACTGAGTATTACGGTTATACAATGTAAAGTGTCTGTACGTCCATTCATATAAAATGTCCATACATCTGTCCATATAAAATAAAGTTAACTAAAATCACTTTTAAAGTTAAGATTATAGTTAAAGTTTTATACTATAAATAAGACTTCATTTAAAGCTTTTCACATAAAAAGTAACCTTCCTTAAGTATAACATGCTAAACAATTGCACTCTAAGCCATCAAGTATTCTTTTCTATAGCGAGCGCCCCTCTTCTTGTCTTGATTTTCATTTAATCTTTGCCATGTTAAGAAACGTATCTAAAGAACATGTTAATTTTCAGCTTCATTTACTATGAAATTAGATGAAGTAACGTACGTCGTTCACACACATGAATAAACACCTAAGGAAAGTAAACAAGAAAAAAACACTCTGCCTAAGGGATTAATATAAAGAAAATGAAATTCATTTATAAAATGTTTTTATAGAAGATTTTTTTAAAGATTTTCAACTTAAAACAAGTTGAAACAATTCGACGTCTAACTGAAGCACAAATTTACATGGAGAGACAGATGGACAGACGGACTTGGTTAAAAATGATCCAATGCGGTTAATTTTTCTTGGTTCAAATCTTCTGTCTTTGTACCAAATTTCATCTATTTTAATATGTGCGACCTTTAGCTTATATACAAATATACATGGATATACAGACGGACACATATATATGGTTTAAAAGTAATTCTAAAACGATCGGTGTAATAGGAGTTGCCAGCATTTAGTACACTTCATGTGCCACAAGTGATGCAGAGTATAATTATACTGTGACGTAATAAAAAAAGGCCCTTAAAAGGCAATTTCTCTGTTACATTAAATTAAAACCCAGAAGAAAAGTATAAAAGTTTCATTTCAAGTTAATCTTAACCTTAATCCTTGGCAAATTGTTGTCTTAATTGTAAAAAGGAATGATTTATTCTTGTTCTTATAAGTACGCTCTCTCTCTCTACACATACTCACACACCCACCCACACGCATGCACACTTCTGTTGGTATGGCTTTGATTTTATTCCGTGAAAACCAATTAATGAGAAGCGTGTGTGAGTGCAGAGTGCTAGTATAAGTTGTCACTAAGACTCTTAACTAAAGCACGTGCTTGTTGTTCAAATTGCTTTCGTTTTCGTTTTTTCTGTTTTTTCTCCTTTTTTTTTTCGTTTCCAGGGTTATAGCAACCATATGTAAAAAGCTTATCAGTGTCGCATAGTTTTCGTTTTTTCCTTTTTTTTCTGTGGAGCAGAAATACCAAAATTCGTTTCATTTGATGTTCATCGAATTCATGAAAAGCCTTTTTGACACTTGTCATCTTGTAACAAAATCATTGACGCGTGTTTCATTGCACATTTTCCATTCTACACAAATTAAGGAGAATTTTTTTTTTTTTCAAACAACATAGTTTAAATTGCTTGGCAAGTGGGTAAAGTAGTAAAAGAAGAAGAAGAAAAACTTTCTATTTTCTTATTCTTCTTTTTGCAATGCCACTGTAAGCATGGTGTGGCGATGGTATGCTGGGAAGGAGAGGAAAAAACGCATAGAGAAGAAATAACCGCAAATACGAGCATAAGCTAAACCATATTAAATTTATTAGAATAACCTCACTTGATGTAGACACGTTTACACGTTTACAGAGGTACTAGGTGTTGCTGAAAGCAGCTAAAAGAATACAACAAATACACACACACACACACACACACACACGCAGCCTTCGTTATAAACGCTTTTACTAAAATATTGTTTTCACAAAGTATAATCACATTAAATCTTAAATCATCATACAGTCAGCAGGAGAAAAGCTTGGGGAGTAAAATTTTAAATAAAATTTTTCTAAATATAGTGAAATTAATTGAAATTCTCTAAAGACCTCTCTCATGATCACTTCAACTTTTAAAGATGATCCCAAGCCCGAGATTTCCTTCTCACTTACTCTTCTCGTTATCATACTCCTCCAAACAAATGCTTTATAAAACCGAATAAACCATTTTCCAAGTACAGCACTATATTATGAAAGCCAACATTTATAGTGAAGCATGTGTTTTTAATCTAATCTAGTGTAACATACGTAGAGAAAGGCAAAGAAAAGGAAGAAACAGAAAAAATTGTGGATGTGTGCACATAATGGAAAAACCACAACTTTATAAAATTATGTGTGGTTTTGTCTGTCTGTCTGTCTGTCTTTTTCACTCTAACTAAACGTTGCTCACTTCTATGTTCTTCTATACTTTTTAAAGCAGCTAGTTAGTTACCTTTAAAGTTTATATGAAAGAAAATTTATAAAAAAAAAAATATATATTATTAACAATATCTTTCTAGCGAGAAAAAATAACGAAAATAATCAAGGTTAACTTGTAATTAATTTAATTTATAAACCAAGTATCTCTCAGCTATCTAGATAAGGTACTGATGACTTTCAACCTACTTGACTTTAGACTTGGAAGCTCATACGTACTACATACGCTCTTAGAGGGCGCAATCATATACCTGCCACGACACTCACCAATGTAGTTGTGCATTGCACCTAGTTTAGTTTGCTTGCATAATTTTAAAGTCTCTGCCTTATAATGGGATGTAGTGGATATTCCCCCCTATTCAAAATTCCAATTTTTCCATTTATTTAAAACTTACTTAATGTTGTGTTGAATTGCAAACAATTTCATTACACTCTTAATATATACACTCCTACAAATCATTACACAATTATGCTGCTGATATACTCTTGAGCGATTCTTTCCTTTGTCATACGATTTTATTATTGTTGTTGCTATAACAAAATATTTAATATTTCATCTGTTCGGCTATATATAATATTTTTAGTTGCAACTCTACAACTAATTAAAAGTGTAGAATTTATATGTTCACTGCCTATTATAATACACTGTCTGTCATAAGTATTATTACTGCTGCTGCTATTGCTGCTTGGCATGACATTTATGATCTTCTCCTCTTAAGCAAAGAGAAGACAATTTTTGCGTTATAAATCATTGCACATCACTTCGAGCACTAAGAGCTGAATGGAACAAACGAAAAGAAAAAAAAAAAAAACAGAAGGGTAGAGTAAGCATGAAACATATTTTTATTAAAAGAACATTTAATATAAAAAATGCGTAACGATGCAAAAGCGCCAAAAAGAAAAGAAAACCAAGCAGACTAACTGACAATTCCAGACGCTACGAAATAATGGCAACACAACTGTTTTGTAAAGAAATATTATTTCATATTTCGTTTTTAATAAAACAAAAAAAAGAAAACGAAAAATTTTTTATACAATAACTTCACACCAACAACAAACAAAAAAAAAACAACAACTTAATTTTGCATACAGTCTGCACATAAAATGGAAAAAAAGAATGGAAGAAGAATAAAAGTTGCAACTGCGTCTTGGTGGTGTATCATGCCGCTGAGGTGGCAGTGATAAGTCAAAAATGGTTGGCTAGGTACCCGCTATACCATGGAAAAATTATTATAAAAATTTATGTCTGTATTTATTGTATTTCTGTGCGTTTTTCGTTTTACGAGACAACCGAGCATTTGCTGTCTAGAGCTGCCTTTTGCAATATTATTTTATGGTTTATTATTTTCCACTTGAACATTTACGAAACATATGTTCCTTCAGTAATATCGGTTTAGTTTGGGTTTGCAGAAGGAAGGACAGACAGAGAGAGCGGGGACAACTGCCTGCTAGTCTAATACAAAATATTGCATTTTAAGTAAAATCTTGAAGGAAGAGGAGATTTATGATTTATTAACGTTAAGTGAAGTGTTTTAATAAATAGAAAAAAATACAATTTTGAACCATAAACGAAATCCCATTTCAATCATGATTATTGCAGTTGAGCAGAAGACGGAGATTGCTTCGATCAATGTAATTTATGTTTCACTTGACATTTACACAAATTACTTTCTTTAAGCGTAATCCTCAAAAGTGTTTTCAATAGTTAGAAATATCATAAATTATATACGAATTATTATGACAATAATCTCAAAATCTTCATGGAGAAATCATCTTTTATAATGGACGTACGGACAAAAACGAAAAGAAATTCAATTAAAATGTGTTATTGGGCCTTTATAATTAGGTAACTCCGAAACAACAAATGCTAGAAGCAATTTTTGAATAGGTTTACTTATGTCGGTCTGTCCATCCAAGTAATTCTTGTCATTCCTACGGATAGCCATCAACAGGCGGACATACGGACACACGGCACACATATCCAGATAGATTCAGTTTTTGAAGCTGATCAAGAATATACTTTTTAGAGTCTCTTTAGATGTTTTAAAAGAAATGATTAACTATGTATACGCCCCACCTAAAGTTTACAAATATATCCCTTTAGACCGCTACTTATTAAATGCTTAAGCTTTGCACGCCCAACATAACAAATTACGAAAAATTATAACAAAAGAAGTTTTTAAAGGGTTGCTAACGCGCGACAATAATATGAGGACAATAACGGTGACGATGATGAATTAAAATGTAAAAAAAAAAAAACAAATTTTTTTGTTATAAGTTGGAATGAGTGGATACGGCTGTTAGTTGCATACTTTATATAAAGATTTGTGTTTTTTTTCGTTTTTTTTTTTTTTTCAATTGTACAGAAAATAATATCCTGTAGTGTCAAGGGGGGCGTGAGTAATACTAGAAGTGTGTGCAGGCTCTGTAAATGACTTGAGAAAAAATGTGTATTTAAAAGAAACAGAAAACCTTTCAAGAAAACCAAAAACTGCTGCAACACAATCAATATATGTAATAAACCACCCACCAGCACCACCACTAAACGAGAAACGTGAGTTGTTTATATTACCCCCTTGGTTAAAACCATATTCAAAGGTACACATTTCCTATTTCCTACATAAGCACTCACTCGGTGGGTGCAAGGCAACAAAATGTGTATACTCATGCTCGATAATGAAAACCTACTTACATGCCATGGACGAACACATGTTTGGTTGGGTTAAAGTTGTTTGTTTTTTGTTGTTGTTGTTGTTTTTGTTGGAGAACAAGGCTCATTATTTGAACGCATTGACTTGTCAGCATGCAAGTTTTTGTTTCTTTCACTTCTTCTTCTCCTTCTTCTTCTGCTTGTTTGTGTTTTTCATTTTTCAAAACTAGGGTTGGTAGTTGTATTATAGTTGTTGTTGTTGTTGTTCTTGTATTAGTTGTATATGCGTGCACTTATTGTTTGAACAAGTGTGTTAATTTGTTGTTGTTGTTGTTCAAATAAAGCTCAAATTGCAATACGGGCCTCAAACATTACCATCCATACCCATTGACATCACCACCACCACCGCCACCACGATTACTGTTAACATCATAAGCGTCCTCATCATCTTTAGCAGTAACAACAAACGCAAGTAATGTTTTGAAGTGTCACAGGACCTCGACATACTTTTTTTTTTTTTCCAAATGAATGTAAAAGGATATCAAGCAAAATTCACCCTTTTTTGGAAATTCCCTTTCAAGGCTTTTAACTCTTTAAACAACAAAACTTTTCTATCTGTTCCGTATAAGCCTAAAATGTTAGTCCTTTGTATACTTAACAACTTCATTTTTAAACGATTTTGGTTTTGAATGGTATAGATGAGTATAGAGGATTAGATAAAGTATTTAGAGGTCCATGTATGAAATCATGAGAAGATAGTAGTAATGGTCAAGTCTTACTGCCACAACAAACTTACTAGTACAGTTTTCTACGTATTCTAGTATGATTCTCCTCGAACGGGGAGTCACCTTGCAACAATCGAAAGAACAACAACAAAGTTATCTTTGTAGCATCAAAGCCGAAATCGTTGTAACAACATCCTGTCCGTAAATCTGTCTGTTTTTCTGATTCTGAACATTAAGAGGTGGATTGGCCAGTAATGACGATGATGAAGACAAAGTCGCGGACAACAAACCTTCTGATGAACTTATCATAAAGCTACCATTCTATAGGATATAAGTTGTATGTAAATATATGTATGTGTAAATATTAAGCGTATTATATTTTAATGAATTTACTTGCTGTTGTGTTTGCTTAAGCAAAATATTTGGACTGCCGAGTTTACACATATAATATATGCAGGCGTGTGTGCATTGTCCGTTATCCTTTCCCTTTGCCGGCATTCGTTTCGTTTCACTCTTCTTTTAACGGAAAATAAATCATAAGCAAATATTAATGATTTAAGTAGAAAATCGGGTTTACACGAGTTTATTATTATAACGAAAACAAAAACAAAAACAAAAACAAAAACAAAACAAAGCAGCAACAGCAACAGCTTTAGCTGAAAGGGTTGACATTACAATGCATACATACACATAGACACACGCACCCATACTTATGTGTTGAAAACTGATTATATTCCTCTTTGATGTGCTGCTGCTTAGGGGAGGTTGATAATCTTTTGCTTACATTCTTAAAAGTCTGGCTAACGCTTCATAATACAAATATAATGATAATCATGATGACAAAACCTACCATTCACAATTGACGCCATGTTGTCAAGTAGTGTTGTGTCACGTTTGTTTATGTGTCTATATTGATAAACGTTGTATGGTGTACTATAACAAATTAATGATTTTTTCTCTAATTTCAACAACATTTCTGCTGTCACAGTAAGTTTGCTAGTAAATCATTAAAACTCTGTATAAAGTTTAACTTATTATCAGCCATCTCATCCGAAGAAGCATGCTAGCCGGTTTACGGGGGGCAATAGTTGAGCGTGACCTCCTAAAGCAATTTCACAAATCATCTGATTTTCTTTCTATGATATGATATTTTCTTCTTTTTTTTTCGTTTCTTAACAGTTCGTTGTTAACATACTTGATAGATATGAAAAATATGCACTAAACGTAAATGTTGGTGTACGGGCGTCTTTCCTTTCATTATTATTTTTTATCGTTGTTGTTGTTGTTGTAAGCTTGCATATCATCATCTGATGATGAATAAGTTTTAGTTAAATTTTTATATAGAATGTTTGAAAGATACAATAACAACAACAACAACAATAATAATAAAAATAAATAAAAATATGTAAAAAACGAAATTTGGTTTTTGATCAATATTTCAAATACCCTCCACATATATTGTATATATAAAGTGGGCGTGGCATTTAACTGATTGTGCCTTTTACAGAAATATGTAAACTGATACCCTTGGCTTATCTCATATCTTAAATGCCCTTCTTATCTGTTTATATAAAAAGTGGGCGTGGCTTATAATTTTCATCGATTTATGAGCTAGTTAAATATAAGTTTAGAATTTTTTACCTTCATAGCTTCATTTTGGTGACTCATAGATAGATTTTTTTCGATTATGGGCGTGGTTTTTAAGGTTTTTTTCTTTATTATTATTACAAAACTTTATTTTTTGTAACAAAAATTTTATTTTTGCAATTGTCAGACTGTCTACATACACTGGCATCGACATCTTTAAATCGATTCAGATTTTCAGTGTCATGTATACTTTGTAGGTGTTGTAAATGGTATAACGGACGAATAATGTAGCTACCCATGACTAAGGTGAAGGGTATAAAAAATGATTGCTAACAAGCGTTTATATATGTACATAGTAATAGTTAACAATGGCAGCAATAAAGGCGGCATTCGTTGAAATAGACAGCAGCAGCAGCGGCAGCTGACTATACCGATAATAAGAACTGATAATATACCGTAAAACAGCCAACACCAATACCAATACCACCACCACCACCACCACCAACATCAACACGTTGTAATGCCTTTACTTTGCTTTGCTTTGTTTTTTTTTTTGCTTTATACCAAAACTGATTATCTTTCTACTTAGTGTTTACCTACCGGTTTTTAAACCGTGAATTTTACTTATTGTTAATGTTGGTGTTGTTGTTGTAGTTAAACAAAACAAAACGATTTTTCAACTTACCTTGCTTACCAATCTTATACTGATGTAGTTATGCAGCGTTCAGGTCAACAATGTAAAATTGCCAACTGGCAGTAGTAGTAGTAGTGGTGATGGTGGTTGTGGTGGTAGTGATACTGGTATCTAATATATGTGAAATCCATTTTATGCTAACGGTGTATTTTTCGTTGTTGTTGTTGTTGTTCAAATGTTAGCTGATAATTTTCTATCTGTATCCGTTCTATCTCTCTAACTCCATCTCTAGCCCCCCCGCTCCATAGTTGTTGTTATTGTTGTTGCTGCTGATGTTATTATTACAGTCAACTAATAATTTTGTCGGCATTTTCTTCTTCTTCTTCTTTGTATTTTTATTTTTATATGAAATTTAGTCATATTTTCACCATCACCATCGCGCCACCATTAGATTGTGTACGTTTTTGTAATTTTCGCACCATCAATTTTAAATTATTTAAGGTTGCGTGATAATATGTATGTAACCGGTTCGATACGCGGAAGTGAATAAAGTTATTTTCGTTATATTCCACAAAGAAGAGGAGAGCGGTTAAAGTTTGAACATAACTATAATAGAAAAACTATTATAATTATATGTTATCCTTTGAACATTAAATGGCCTTTGGTTGTGATTTGATGAAAGAAATTTTTCGTTATTTTTTTTTTTTTTTTTGTTGTAGAAATTTTCATCTCTTTTCGTAATAATGTTGTTAAAATAATTGCATTTTAATGTAATAAGATATTAAAGATTTAGAGCAAATGTTTAAATTGTAAATAAATTTAAGAAGAAAAGAAAGTTCAATCAATTTTATATGTAGAGGAATACGCGTTAGATTACGGGAAGATTATAAGTTTGAAAATTTCACTTAAAATTCTACAGCAGGCAGGAGAATTCTTACTTATTTAATATATATTTTATCATCTTTAAAAGTTTCTATTGTAAAATTCGTTTCATTTAATTTTCTACATATTCTACATATTTTATAATTGTTTGTAGTATAACTTTAGGCGATTACATTAACTTAATAACATTGCCTACTTATGAGCATTAATAATTCATTTTATTTATTACTTGTTATACCCTCCACATAAGATGGGGAGTATACTACGTTTGTCATTCCGTTCGCAACACTTAGAAAGAGGCGTCAGAGACTATAAAGTAAATATATTCTGTCTGTGTGTCTGTCTGCGTTTGACATTTCCACGAGCGTAAGTTTTAAAGGATTGAGATATTGGTAGTTTCTGCACGCAGTTTGCCTTTTAAAATAGGTTAAATCGGTCAAGAGCCACGCCCACAATGGATAAAAATTTATATATCTGACACAAAAATTGACCTTTAAACTTGAAATTTAATACGCTTATCAATAGTTATTCCATCCATCGATGTGCCAAAAATGGGCGTGGTCGAATTAGAAACGTCTCCACAATTTACAAAAAACCATACTCGAACAGAACTTTTAAGTTGATACGTAATACACTATTAATTATATACCTGCCACACCCACTATTGTAGGTGTGGAGGGTATTTAAAATTTAGCCTAATCCAAATTTAGTTTTCTTACTTGTTCTTAATTATAATTATAATTTTTAACACATTGTACTAATTTGTCATTTTCTCTTTTTTTTCCAGATATTAATGCGTCGTCAATATTAATCATCATTAATAATAATTTCAACATATGCTGCCGCTCTCTCATCACACACATTGGGGTAAGTTTTAATTCAATTTAATATAATTTATTTATTCAGCAAATTCAACGTCGCTGTTTGTGATTTAGTATCATGCAATGAAAACAACATATAGTATATCTTTTCAAAGTTATTGAAATGAAATGGGATAGTTTTAATTATCTTCTTCTTCACATTAATTGTATTAGTTTCCATTTCTATAATCATCGAAGGATTTATGCAATGAAAAGAAAACTTCTTGTAGCTTGTCTTTAAATACAGTTTTTCTTTCATTTGTATTTTTTAATACCATGTTAGGGTGATGTAGGAGGAAATCCTAAACATATCCAATGGAAGCAATATTGTCTCATCCCAGGCCATAAAGAAAGTCAGCTCTTAATGCATATTTTTCTTTTACTTAATAATCTGCATTTACGAATACAGTCCTACGGATATTTCAGCAAATCAATCTAATATAAAATTTTAATTAAACTAATTGAGTTGGCAACAAAAAAAACAAAAAAAAAAAACATAAATCCCAGCAAGGTGTACCATATACAACATGGAGAAATTATAAAAATAATTATTTTTACTTGACTTGTATTTCTCTCTCTCTCTCTCTCTTCGAAAACACCGAAGGAAAACTTTTACATTCATTTTATAATCAAAAGAAACTTGTCTTGTTCAATTCCCGGCACGTTCGTTTGTTGTAAAAATTCTATGAAATGTTGTTACACGTACTCATTCACCTGAACATGTACAATATGTTTTATATGAATATTATGTTAAAGTTGACCCATTGAATATTTATTAAGAGATATGTAGAAAAAATTATATCAGATTAAAAAGTTACTTAAATGGAAAAAAAAAGAAAAATTATCAAAAAAACGTGTAAATATGTTAATGGTAAGACATGAGTTTGATACATAAGTGATGCAATGTGATAAAGACAAGCACGTACTCAGTGTACACTTGCAAAGTTGTTGTTAGTTCTTTATTACCTTTCAAACTATATATATACAAAACTGTACATCGCCATAGAAGTGGTAAAAGTGATGTGTGTTCAGGGCTTGCAAATGTGTTTGGTCTTCTCCAATATTTACTTTTTAGCCTTTTCTTTGAAGAATATTGCAAGTTTTTCATATCCGTTTTATTAATAAGGTTAGGATTTAAACTATTATTATAAGTGGAACAATTTATTATAGAAATTTAAAAAAAATGTTAATTCAAAGCACCGTTTACAACATTTGAGCTTATCGTCTTCTAATTATCAAGCTCTTTCCTTTGATGCCCATACAGACTACTTGTCAAGTACTCTAATTTCATACCTATTTTGAATAGTTTGTGAAAAATACTAATTTCATACCCACACTCGGTCGCTATATTAGATTTATTGTCGCCATTTTCATTTATTGTATATGGGACGTATGGACGAATAATACTAAAAAGTGTATTTGAGCAGCTCAAAGACAGATGTAGGGACAAGTAAATATATTTAAAAGAAAATAACTAAGAGATGGACAGACAGACAAATAATTTCGTTACAAATTGGTGTAATTTAACAATGGAAGTATGGACATATGATGTTGTTCACATTCCATCAATTTAAAATTCTAAGCACGGACACACCGACATATATAAGAGGCATGTTATTAAAGTTTCTCTACAGTGTTATAAATCTCAATAAATTTTTCATAAAAATTATCAAGAATTCCCTGAACACCAGCAACACAAAGTAAAGTGTCTAAATGAGTGACTCAGTCATTATTCAAAATTAAGCACAAGTTCGAATTTTAATGCAGTTCATGAGTGTTACTTAATTTTTAAATAATTCATTCATATACATTTGTTATCTACTGATTTCGATCAAGCAAGTACGTGATGTTTTATTACCACACCCATACATACACTAATTTTAATGATGGTTATGTTTTATTACCAAAAAGAAATCTGTACCCAAGCTAATCCCTCTATCACTCGGTTGCTGTTGCCCCTTAACACACGCCCTTATAAAAGATTACACTATTCATTAACGCAACGAAAAGGGTGCGGTATGGTATAACAAAACCAGTGTAATTCCGGCAAAAATTTATTTATGATTTTTATCAAAGTTTTTCAAGAATATAAATTTTCTCCAAGATAAGCATCATATGCCAGACAATTAAAGTTAAAGCATAAGTCACAGTGATACATACCAGACGAAAAACAAAAAAAAAAATTGGAAATGAAAGGAAAACCTCCCTAAGATAAGCACTGTTGTATATGGCCACCCCTTGGTGACAATTTTTCTTTTCTTTTTTTTTTTATTGGGTGAATTGAGTAGAATTGCGTTTTAATCGCGATACTGTTTTCCTTTTCCGTCATGTGACCATATTGTGTTTAACAATTAAAAATTGAGCCTGAGAAAGTTTTTCTGTTTGGAAAGTACCGAAAAATATTCTAGTTCTAGTTCTAGGGCAAGCAATTGTGGCATAAATTTAATTCCTGCTGTTTTATTCAGTTTACTTTCTAATTTTTTTTAATACCCTACACATAAGATAGGTATACTAAGTTTCTCGTTATATTTGCAACAACAAGAAGGTGGTGTAGGGGATCTATATATATTCTTAATTAGAAATCCACGCCCTCAATCGGTAAATTTTACCACAAAAATTGAGCTAAGAAGGTGCAATTTTGGAGACATATTAAATCTCATTAATGTTCTAAAAGTGGGCGTGGTCTTATAAAAAATGCGAACAAAATTAACAAAAAATCATATTCAGGATAAAATTCGACTTGAAAGCTGAAACCTAATGCATATGCCATTAGAAAGCATAATCATATATCTGCCACGCCTCTTTTTTTTATATAGATATGCAGGGTATCAAATTAATTTTTTTACTTCTTTTTATATATAATTTAAAGGGAATCCTTTTAATGGTAATTACACGTTTACCGGCCATTTGTTGTTCTCTTCAAGGGTTTATCCTTGTTTCTGGCTCTTTACTTGGTATTGTATTTTTATAAAAAAAACAAAAAAAAAACAAAAAGTGAATTTCAAAGGCGTGTTTGGCATATCCTAATACGATTTACGTTTAGTTAATTGCTTTCTTTTTGTTTTGTTTTCTGTCATTTAGCATTGGCAGGTAGGAGGGGTAGTTTTTACATTTTCGAAATCTTTTTAAAAACATGCGACATTTGATGGTATAAGGATTTTAGGGATTAAAACTTTTTGAAATATTTATGGGATACAACAACAACTAAAAAAAGAAAGAGAAAGCAGACAATACGAAAAAAGGGAAATTCAAGATAAGAGAGATTTATTGAAATACAAAAACAACTATAAGTGTAGAGGTTAAGCATTTAATCTTTAATGTAGCGGGAAAATGTAGAAAATGACTTTTGCCAAAATATTTACAGATCCCACAGAAGAGTTTTTAGTAAAAAATCGCTCTTAAAAGTACAAAAATATTTTAAGCCTTTATTTTTTTTGAAAGTGTTCCAAGTCAACATTTTGAAAATTCATAAAAAACCAAATCTTTTCAGCTGCTTCGGTGTTTTCGAACAAATGAACTTAGATCACTTTGGAAAATTGTCGAGAGATTCATGTGTGGTATACCGCAACACACAATCATTTATAAAAAGGTAAAGGTAAACTAGACAATGCCAGGGCAGACAGCTTATAGACAGTTATGTTGTTTTTAACCCTTCAAATCCTAAATAGTGTCATTCTTCTTCTTTTTTAAGGATTTATGTATGATTTGATTTATGATTGTTTATTATACCATCCACCCAAGTGATGCGGGTATAAAAAGTATGTTGTTCTGTTTACAATACCCAAAAGGAAGCCTCTGACATCCTTCTCTAATCTTTTACATCCTCTTCTGAGCCATCCAGATACCTTCAGACCTCTTTACGAAATCTCTCTATCGCTTTAGTCGCTTATCGCCCCGTTCTGAAAACTACTGACACTTTTTCTAATCTTTTTCGATTGCTTCTGATCTATACAAGTTGTCGTTTTTGAACATTTTTGGTTCATTTTTTCTTCTAATCATTGAAAAATTTAATTTCGAATGACTGTATAATTTATAATCATTTCTTCTTAACCAGCCGTGTACTCACAGTCATATCGTTTGATTAGAAAAACAAAACACAATTCTCATGAGTTGCTAAAATCTACATAAACGAATGAATTTTCATTTATTCCGTTAACATGCAAAACCGACATCGTCCTCCAAGCACACAACGGAGAAAAACTTGACTTTAACTGAATGCGATTTTCACGTAAAAACCACCAATCATCAGTGCCCCGATAAGCGGCCATGCTATGGAGAAACATCCATGCAAGCAAAAGGAAATGCAGTGATATCTTATGTAGGTAGTTTATTTAACAAATGGGGCGGATTGGTATGTCAGCCGTTATAAGCCGCAACTTAAAAACCGGCTAAAATTGGCAGCTGTGTACTGTGCACAGGATAGATGGAGAGTAAAATGGTCTGTTGAGTGCTAATGACCAGACAAGCAGTAAAAACAACAGAACAAGAACAAGAACAGTCAGTCAGTCAGCAGTAACACAAGTTAATATTTAACAAATATTAGCGCAAAGGCAGGCAGCCAGGCCAAGAATCAAGAGGAAAATTAAAAATTAGCAAATAATAAAAAAAGCAGTTCTTGCTGTTGCTCTCAGCTAACTAAACAAAAATGATGATGGCAGGCAAGGCTTAGAAATGAGAAATTATTAACATGAACTGACTGTGATTAGGCAGTTTATTTATCACTTGATATGTTCAAGTACTAAATATCAACCCTACAGGCAGGCACTCACTGCTGCGCTTATATGCTTAGCAAGCAGTCCCAGTACCAGTACAGCTGGAAATGTCATCATTTGTCATATGACTGTAAAAATAAAAGTCAACACAACACATATGCAGCAGCATGCTCGACAACTGTAACTGGTACCTCAAAAATTAGTTGAAAAACCAAAAGTCAAAGTTACGAGCAAGCAGCAACCAGCAAGCATACTTGTACGCTGAGAGTCGGAGGAATGACTTTTTTTTTATTTTTATTTTATTTTTAGCTGAATCATTATGTTTGCAAAAGCTGTTGTCGGTCTACTGCTACCTTCTAGGGGAATTGTTTTTTGTCTGCTATGCTTGCAGTTCAAAGTGATTAATTTTTGTAGATTATTAACTCTTTAGTTGTTGTTAGGCATTGGATTACAAACAAATAACTGCCATTGCTGAGGTAATCAGAATTCTAGATTTTAATAAAAATGTGTTTAAAAAACGTCCGCGTTAACAAACAAAGTTCAGCGCAAATAAAGTATGAGGAGGAGACTCTTGAACTTGTATTGTAATGCCAGCACATTGATTACGTACCTTTCCAGTGTATTGAACTGCAATCTGAATAGTTTGTTTTTGTTGTTGTATAAAATCAATTCTAATATTTATGAAGGTACACCACTTAAGGTTTTAATTGTTTTTCTTCTTTAACAAATAATTTATTACTAAGAAGAAGAAGAAGAAAAAGAAGAAAACATTATATACGGATGTGATTGCGCCCTCTAATAGTAGCTTGCAAGTCGAGTTTTACGCAAATTGTTTTTGCTATTATTATGTGACCACGCCTACCATATACTACGATACATAAAATATTATGTTCCATCATACAACACAAACATTTATTTATGAGCATACAAACACGCTTCGGCTTTTAAATTTATTTCCAAATAATTACAATAAAAATGAAACTGTAATGAATGCTCAGGAGGATACACGTAAAATAAAAACAAAACAACATTTCATGCAACTAACTCACACCATACATGCACACACACAAGCACACCATGTGTACAATAAAAATCATCCCTCTTGCAGTCGGGTTATACAAACAGACAATGCACTATAACTATAATCCATGCAGAGATATATAAATAAGTGAATGCATGTGTGCGTGTGTGTGTGTGTGTTAAAAACAATCAGCATTAAAACCGCAAAAATAACATAAATATAATGGTAACACAAACAAATCGGCACACGTAGTAGAATCTGCTTCTCTTCCTGTTTGCCCCGTCCTTCACTACATCTGAAATAGTGTGTTTAGGGATTTTATAAACCACCAGGCACATGCGGTGACACGCTTTCCAAATACATTGTTTATAGGTTTTTTTTTGTTGGAAAATACTAAACAAATAGATGTGTGAAGGTGTAGGTAGATAGATAGATGTAAGTGTGTGTTTGTGTGTGGGTGTGTTGTGGGTATACATAGTAAAGTGGATAAAAAGCACTTTTAATGATAAACGCCTATAAATCTGCTACAAATATATTAAAACACGCACGCCCCACAACACACAACGTACGGACGTACGGACGTACGTACATGTACACTTTTCAAATGCATATTAAATTACTTTAAACCCAGGACCAGACAACACAAACAATAACAACAACTATAACAACAACAATAACAAATATTTTTCAACATGAAAAAAAAAATTAAGCCTTTTTAGTACCCAAAGAGTTTGTCACGTGACCTGACTGCATTTCATAGGGATTTTAAAAGAAACGAAGATAAAGACAACAACAATAACAACTTCCATTAACAATCGCAAGGATTTAGTTTGCTAACAATAATGCAAAATATTTACTATAAGTGCAGCATGATGCATTTGCCATCTCCGGTCACCATTTATGGGTGACAACAAACATTGTGTGTGCAAAGTATTTAGTAGGCTAGTGTATGGGGCAGGTGAAGGTGTGTCTAGGCTGTCATAATTAACAAAAGCCTATCACAAAATATGTCCATTCCCACACCTTGCCCAACATAATTGTTCCGGAAATCTTTTAACCTTTATTTTCCCCCTTTAACAATGCTGATGATGAGGAAGGATTACAAATTAGATTGAAAAACTGATTACATTTGGGACAAAACAAATGCCCCCCCAAAATACTTCACTTATAGCACGAAGAGTGTTTATCCCTTTTAAAATTCTACAAATATGATATTACAACAAGTCGTACAGAATCATTGTTGGAGAGAGTATAAAACAGCATTTGTTACACTTTGAAAAGGAATTGAAGACAAATTCCACAAAATCTAATTATTTCAATGGTCTAGAAATGTAACAATACGGAAATGATGTTGGTTGCCTTAAGACAAATATTTTTTTGGAACTTTTTTCAACGAATTACATGACAACACTTTATTAGAAGTTTGACTGTTCTGGCAGAACACGATGAATGAAAAAGAAAGGGTAATAAAGTTATTATAATTATATTTTTTTATATTAATTTATAAATATTATTAAACTTGTGAATCTGCAACTGTAACGTTAAGCACGACTTGTACAATTTGTGTCCGTATGTCCGTGCGTCAGTACGTCTGTCTTTTGCACCCCAACTGTTTTTAATTTATGATATCCTACTCCCTTATTAGTGGGTGTGGCATGTTTTATTCTCATTTACCTATTTATCCAAGTGTTTGAAAAAGTTGATCAATTTTTAGCATCAACATTTTCTTTTTATCAAATCAAATAGGAAGACCTTCTAATTTTATACCTACTCCGTGTAGAGTTAAACTGTACTAAAGATGAATTGTTTTACATGGAAATAAGGGTGTTTTTATAAAAATTACTTCAATATTCTTCAAATATATTTTCTTGGAACAAGTAACCTTTTCTTCCATACATTAAGTGTCAAAATCCATAAGAGTTTGAATAAATAAATAACTACACGTGCTGTCTCTTGAGACACTTTATTTCCGCTTAAATTTTTATAAATTTTAGCGTTACTTTTAACGCTGCTTTTATTGACTTTGAGATGTCACTTCAAAATTAAATAGATTGTTCTACAAACACTTGAAGTAGTTAGTAAAGATTGATGCTTTTCTCTCAATGATTGATAAAGAAAGAAATAACAAGTCCTGGCGCGTCATTGAAAACTAACACCTTCTCTAAGCTGATTATAATTTATTTTTACTCACAGACAGATTTTATAAATTATGTATAGATTTTTTTAAAAATGCATAGTTTTAGTTAAAAATAGAATCGCTCTGTTCAGCTGTAACCCTTGTTATAAAAAATTTCTGTTGATTGATTTCATTTGTAACATGAGTTATAAAAATTGTGACTACTTCAGGGATCTAATTTTACAACACTTGAAAGATTTTTACACAAATTTGTTCCTTCTCTCCTTTCTGTTGGTTATTCAACAACTTTCATTGCCTGGAAGGAAGAACATTAAGCAAAAAGCCAACCAATACTACTACCCTACCTTGTATTATTATGTCATATCGCTCTTTACCTTGCTTTTAATCATTTTGGCTTATGTTTTTTTTTGTTCCTTTAGTGATGCTTGTGACATTATCAATCGATAGCACAACGACATTGTTAATGACATTCTTGTTGCCGTTGCAAAGCAGCGCCTGGATGGTAATGAAGTTGCCTTACTATGTATGTAGCTATGTATGTGTGTCAAAAGTAGGTTGTGTGTGATTTTGCTTTAGTTTTTTTTTCTTCACAAACACATTACCAAACATGGACTCATAATCTATGTTTCCACAGCTTTAGTGTTGTCGTGAGTTGTGAAATTAAAAACATGTTACTCTACCGACTCATTTGTGACAGGAGATGTATTTGACATTGACAGATCGCAAAATGAATTGCGCCCACAACAACAACAACAACAGCAAAAACAACAAAAAAGGTCACATATTGGCTTACACAATACTTAACGCAATTGACATTAAATCTCGGTGGTGGGGGTGTGGTAGGAAAAGTGAGGAAGAAATGTGTAATTTGAGTATATTGCACATTTTCTCATTGGATTTATGAAATTTGTTTTGAATGACAATTAAAAACATGATAAGCAACATTGAAGCGGTCAAAAAGGATACAGAGAGACAGAGGGAGAGAGATAATAAAACCTATTAACATCATTTTTTAGGCACTCTTGAATCCTTCCTTATATCCTTTATAGATTTCGCTTTCTTATAAGAAAAATAAAGCATATTTTTTCTCATTCGGGGTGTGGCAAGTGACCTATTTCGCCCAACTTAAAATTGTTCTACTGTTATAAAGCTGTTATATTTTTGCTAGGAAGCATATGTAAAGTTTAAAATTGTTTGAAATAAAATATAAAACTGTTATACAAGAATTGTTATACCGTAACTGTTATAATTATAAGTGTTATACTGTTAAGTATTTTCCCATAACAGGATATTAACAAAAATTGCCAAAAAAAATTACTACTATACAGTAAGTGTTATTTTCTAATTATTATATAATAACTGTTATATTAAAAAAATATTATGTTATATTGATTTAAAATTTTTTTTTCTTAAATTACTGTAAAATTTAATCATATTATATCACTGAGTTGTTGTTGTCGGTTTTATTTTTTTTTTGTTTTTTGTTTTCTGAAAAATTTCCTATCAAATGGTTTTTATTGTGCGTTGTACCTTCTCTATCACAACTTCTGTCGCTGGGAAACATTTCCAACCGAATTTAATGTAATATTTTTTTCTCCATGAATAAATACATTACAACAATAATAACAACAAATGTGTGCTTTTTTTCTGAAAAACACAAATAACCGTACATTAAGGCGGACGAGTGAGTGCATATACAATAAAATATATATATATAAAATAAGTGAAAATGTTGTAAATGGTCAAGTTTGAATATCTGATACCCTACATAACTACTACACTAATCGATCACAATTATAAGAAATCAAGAATTGCAAATTTCGATAAGACAGACGGATAGACATAACCAGAAAGCGACGAAGAAAGTGTTTATGAATTCATCCATATAATAAAGGGTCTGTCTCTCCTTTAAGCTTTTTAAAAGCTACGTACACTCGTACAAACCACTTTCTTGGTGTAGGGTATAAAGCAGGAGAAAGAGCCCTCCCAAAAATAACCATTTAGTGCAATTGACAGTGTGGCAGTGATGGCAGCGGCAGCAGCAGCAGCACGGGAGATATATACACAAAAGAAATAACAACAACAACAATAAAAAACAAATTCCGGCAAAAATGCACTCAAGTGTAACTATTGCAACTGTCTGACTATACCATCCATTCATTCATTCATTCATACCACCACTCTTTAATGCATTGATTCAGTCATTCATTCAGATTTTTTTTGTTTCTTTTTTGCTCAATTTTGATATCTTTGTGTAACTTTCTCTCTCCTACACCATCTTTGTGATGTTGAGTGAAAAGCCTAAAAAAACAAGAAATATTTAATATTTTTCATTTCAACTCCGTGTAGAAGTTAGTTTTTGGTTTATCATTAAAAGCGAGGTAAAGAAAACACATTTTCCGCTTAAACGCGTGTTGTGACGGATGTTGTATGTGCTGTGTATTCATCCTTAACCTTCCCTTTTCAAAATCTCCTCTTTTTTTATGCATATCCGACAATCACTCACGCAGCTAACCAAACATTAGTGAATGTTATTGACTGACGAGTCCATCATCTTTTATTTTATTTTTTTTTTTTCATCATCCTCCACTATAGTCAGGGTCACCATTGTACACACGCTCTCTAGTCAACCTATTATTATTATTAGCTGTCACCATTGGAAGTGTGTTTCCGAAATGACGGTTTTTTTTTTTTTCATCACAAAAAATGTTTTTTCCCTCTTTCTCGCTCTCTATTCATTTCATCACACAGTTATTCTTCCGGTATTTTTTTACGCCGCTAATGCATTTGCCACAATTTTTATTGAGAATTGCCTTTTAGGCATTTAGTGATGCGCCATTTCGTGCTGTTGCCATCCTCATCATTCCCGTCATCATTGATTTACAACTGATTGGATTCTATCTTTTTCTCTCTCTCCCTCTCCTTTATTTGTTTTTTTTTATTGTTTTCATGCATTCAATTAGTTGAAGTTTAAATAAAAAACACTTTTACAAGGCCCCTCAGCCATTTTAAAGATATTTTTTAAGTAAAATTTATTATTGAAGCAAAATTTTTAATGTTTTTACAAACGGACAGAAGACTTTACATTTCATGTGGTATTGTGGGATTTTAATTGCATATTTTTGTAAAAGTTAAAAGGAGGAGTTTCTTTCTTTGCCGACTTTGCCTTAATAAACTCTGCTTGGTTTAGAAGGTACATCAAATGCAGCTGAGGAAGAAAAAGTTTTTCAATTGGACGCCTGTCACATTGGACTGGTAACTCACGGTTAAGTAAACTCACTCATTTAACAACTCGCTGCATATTAACATATAAAGGACATTTAAGATGTGGCTTGAACCAAATTTAGTTTACTTTTTTGTTAAACTTTTACTCTTTCTCCCCAACTTGAAATTTTCAACAGTTGTTTTCTTTAATAAAAATCTTATTTGCTCAATGATTAAAACCAATTTTCATAAAAGAAAAAGGTTAACTAATCGCATTTAAACTCATATATGTTTAATATTCTTCAAAAGGGAAAATATTTTCATTATTTGTTATTATGACAACTGTTTCTCTGATTCTTCCCTCTTTAAACGCTATTAAGCCCCTTCTATATGAAATGTCCTTTTTTTCTTTCTTCTTTTTGTAATCAGCTAATTTAATATAAAAGAAACGTTGTCGGCGGCACCCACTTCCCCTTTTTGCATAACATAGAAAACATTCTCATATTTTTGTAAATTCTTGAAAATCTAATTTGCATAAAGTACGAGTAAAGTAATATAATGAAATCATGCCCACAAAAATCCACACACAACCCTTAATAATGAAGTTACTATAGCGAGCGACAATAATGCGACACAATATTAGCTGGCGAGAATGTGTTCAATGTATGCTGATATTTTGGGCTGGCTGTCGGGGTTGTCTGTCATATTTTAATTGTAAGCGGGTACTTGACAAATGTCCTTGTTGTTATAAATATAGAGAATTATAAATAAATAAATAGAAGGAAAGCGAATTGCGTAAATCTTCTTTAGCCGCACGCTTCCACAACCACATCCCTTCCTTTAGTTGGCTTCTCCCTTAGGTAATATGTCACATTTTTTGGTTACATTTACTAATAAGCCTTACTGCGTTTCTTCTCCAGTTATAATTATAGTTTGCAACCCTTCTTTTAACGGAATAATAATTATTATTTATAAGCATATTAGAAGGCTGTAATAGTGTTGAAGAATGAAACATAAATTAGAATAATGTCAACTGGATTTTTTTAAAAATTTATAAATTTGTGGTGTAGGGTATTAAATTGTCGGGTATAACCGACTATGTATAACATTTTCATTTGTTTTTTTATTAAATAAACAACGTTTTGAAATTGTTAAGTAATCTCTTTATCCGGTTACTAAATTGTCCTCCAAGTATAATGAAATTCTCCCATTTCCATGCAACACTTTTATTTATACAAAGAATTTATTGATAACAATATAAAATTAATATTAATTTTGTGTTAAATATCAAATTTATAAAATTCTCAATTCTCCAAACTCGTAACAAACATTATTTGATAACAGCGTTTAATAGGAAATTGCTAAATAATTAATTAATTTATGATCAACATTTTGTACAACGCCAGCCTCCATACACACTATTCATATCTATATTTAAGAATTTAATGAATTTGTATCAATGCAATCACAATAAATCGTTATAAAATGAACTAATAATAGTCCTGTGACCATTAACAGAGATTGAAATTATAAATTTCCTATTCGCACACGCAACACACCTTCGCCTACACAGCATACAATTTGCTGTTGTTGCATTCGGTTATAGAGAAAATAACAATAGAACGGTAAAATAAAACAAAATGAAATTATAACAATTTTCATTTAGAGAAACATGCTGGAAATTGGTCACGTACGGCTCGGTATACAAATGTTGAACAACAAAAAGTTGTGTTTTTTGTTTTGTTTTGCTTTTAATTTAATAATTATTAGATATGTTTTATAATCGGGTGCAGAGCTAAAGAGAAAATTAGAAAAATGTTCTATTATAGAAAATGGGACAATTTTGTTATAATTTATGGCTTTTAATTATATTGTGTACGACGTATGTAATGAAAAGTATTGAAAAGTTTTCATTGGAGTTAACTCGCAAAAGTTTTCCTGCAACCTATTACTTTAATGTCACTGTTTGCACCGTTTCTTTATATCCACCTCCTCCTCCAGATGGTTTTTTGTTTCTATTGCTCTTTAAATTAATCAAGAGCCACACCCACAATCGCTAAAAACTCATTTATCTGCCACAAATTTTGATCTATAAAGTTGTAATTTAGTTTTTACATGTTTTAACCAGGCCATTATATATTCATGGATATATCATACAATTGTTTTTTGATGATTCCAAAAAATCGAATTTAAATTTATTAATAATTTCATACAGCTGCCAATTTTTTTTATAATTATTATTTAACATAATGAGAGGCCAATACAAACGAATTCATGCCCATTTGAAAAAGAAAAAACTACTTACTCTATAATTAGTTGTTGCGTTTGGAAAATTTCCCAAAAATTATTATTTATGTCGGTTAATTAAGGTTGATTAAAAATGTATAGACTATGATAAGCAATCAAACCAAGAAACCATTAATTAAAAATCGTAATAGAAACAAAAAAAAAAAGGGAAGGAAATGAGTAGAGAAGAAGAGAGTAGGAGAAAGGAACTAAGTAAGAATAAACGGTTAATAATTAATGTTGAGTTTAAAAGAAAGTTAATTGAGATGTCTTTAAAGAATAGCCTTGTTCTAGAAGAGTATGCCAACCAAGCGAGATCAAAACTTTACGAAGACTTCTGGTCTAAGAAATGATTTTAAAAGAAATTTTTTTGTCGATTGAGGAAAAGATGTCCAGTGAAACCTATAAAACTTGTCTAACTAAGTCTTGATTATGTAGGAATAGACAGATCAGGACAGGGCTGGAAAAAGCTGCTGCTTACAACTTGAACTCTTGGTGTCAAACTCTTAAACTTTTGTTAAATAATGTCTTGGATCTCGAAAGTTGAAATTTAGTTCACATATTTATAGTTGTCCCTCCATTGATATGCTAAAAATGGGCATGGTCATATACCAGTCACGCTCACAATTTACAAAAAAACCATACTCGACATTAAACTCGACTTTCAACCTGATATGTACTTCATAGACTTCTAGAGAGCGTAATCATACATCTGCCACGTTCACGTTCATGTGGAGAGTATTTAAGATTCGGCCTAAGCCAAATTTAGTTTTCTTACTTGTTTTTATTTTATTTAATGGAAATTTTATGTAATACTAAGAAAATTCTTCTTCGTTTATTTTTTATTACTTACACGTTATACGAAATAAAAACCTACCGACAAAAGAAAAAAAGAGAAAAAAAACATTACTAATAATCAGCATGAACATAATCGTACAGGTGTCCATTTAATGATTATGTTTTATTGAATGTGTCTTCTTTACCTCTGTCTTCTTACCATCACCATCACCACCACCACCACCACCACTACTACTACTGAAGTAATAAAAAATATGCGCTATAATATAGTGAAAAGGAAACCTTTAATAATAAACCAGTTAATAGGGAAGAAAAAGGTCTCGTCTGTTAAAGTTTAAACAATAACTACAACGAACCCATTCATTGTATACAACTTGGGGTGTTCTCTCGCTCTAGACATAATTGGATGGATTTTTTTTTTTTTTAATTTTTCGGTTTTTGTTTTTGTTTTTGTTTTAGCCTGTTGGCCAATCGTGTAAGCAAACCAACCAACCAAACATCCAAGTCAGTCAACTTATGTAGTCTCTCTTTCTAGCTATTAACTGGCTGTGACTGCTCCCTGTAATCATCTCGTTAAGTAATATTTCATGGTTTTCTTGGCGCGAAACGTGCTGGTGTGAGTGTTAATGCTGCCAACAGAAAAGTTTCATACACCTACTTTTGTCTTCTTCTTCTTCTTCTTCTTCTTGTACTGTTTTTCCTTATGCTTATATATGGTTATCAATTATTTATTAATGAATATTATTTATCTAACAATTATGCACGTAACAGTAACAGGCTGGGGTGACATCCTCTGAAGTAATATCTAACAATGTTGTAGCGCGTGTAGAGAAGATCGAATGTATTATTATTGTTATACGAGGGTATGCGCAATTCTGAATCGATTTAATTTTGTCCATCTGTACGTCCATATATTTCTTAAAATCAACCTCCAGATCCCAAAAGAGTCTTATTGTTCCACGGGTGTTCCACAATCGAAGATTCATATAATTGAAAAACGTCATTGTATATATTTCTGCGGGTAGTAAACTACATCTGTAAGCATTTACAACAACGGATAAGAGTAAAAATTAGAAAATTTTATGAAAATTTCATTACAACGTTTTAAGGTTTCATTTATTATGAATAGTACTGAATAACAAGTTTTGACTAAAGAGCATTATCTGACATATTTATCGAGTACATACTTATAAACAAATATACAACTTTATATATAAACAATCAATGTAAACTTTAGCTTGACAAATAACGTTTGTAAAGAGTTACGAAAGGTGTTCTGATTACCCAGCAATTTCGATCCCTATCAACCTCTATATAATTCTTTTCAACATATACACAAAAACTTGCGACCGACGGAAAAAATTAGTTGCCACAGCTAAATTTTTGCATTTGCTTTCGCTTCTTTGAATTTCTATCTCAAAGCACAATCAAATGAAACCAAACAAAGTTATGACATTATTCACCATTCGTTGTGATGTATAAAAAATAACTTTCTCATCAATTTGGAAACTCATATCTATCACATAATTCAAAAATTAAAATCGCCCTGTCCAGATTTTGCTCTCAAACCAATATCTTTTTGTAAGACTTCTTTTCGACCAAGTCATTGTATGAATACGTGAATTATAGCTATGAGGGATATAAATACTAAACCATACTAAAGTAGTCTATAAACAATTTTTTGCGCCTTTTTTTTTTTTTATAAATATTTTTCTTTTTTGGTTGCTGTAAAATAATATACGAGTATGAGAATTTATTATCTTGAAAAACATATCACCGATACTTAAGCGCACACACACATGCACACCCGCTCAACATTGTATGTAAGTCGTGTACTATTAGAAAGAAATATTTTATTATAATTTTGTAAAATAAAAAAAAAAAAAAAGTGTATATGGTCGCCTAACATGTAAAGGAAAACCGTAGAATGGGGGAAAAAACCTCACACGTACTGGCGGTAATTTGCAGAAATTATCATTTTGCTTATGATGATGATCATGTGATGCTGATTTTATGGTTAATATTTTGTTAAGGCAAATTGCCAACTATTGAGGTAATGAAAGAGAGGGAGAGAGATAGAGATAGAAATAGAGATAGAGTAAAATGAAATGAAAGGCTGGCAGGTAGACAGACTAAGGCAACCAATTATCTTGTTAAGTAACACATTGGACAGTTGTTTAAAGTTTTTACACCCTACACATACAAAGCAGGGCATACAAAGTTTGTCATTCCATTTGCAACATCCAGAAGAAGACGTTAGAGACTTTCTAAAGTATATATATTCTAGATTAGAATCAATAATTGAGTCGACCTAGACACGTGTTCATGAGTCCGTCTGTTTTTGACATTCTTACGATTGTACATTTTGACATATTGAATTGAAATTTTGTATAGACACATGGATCTCTATTTAAAATCGGTAAACAAAAAATTATGCAAAAGCCACGCCCATAATCGACAAAAATCTATTTATCTACCACAAAAATTGAGCTATAAAATTGAAATTTGGTCCGTATATTTATAAATACCCCGCTAATCGATTTGCCAAAAGTAGGCGTGGACGGGAGAGAGTTTAAATCTATTTTTCTTTCCAAAAAATTGAGCTGTGAGGTTGAAATGTATCAAATATAGGCGTTATTGGATTAAAGCTGATACTTAATACATATATTATTAAAGGATCTAATAACTTAACTGCCACGCCCCCCTTTTCTATGTAGATGTAGAGGGTATTTAAGATTTGACTTAAACCCAGTTTAGTTTTCTTCTTGTTAATACGTTTTTGAATTTTTTTCTACCTCCTAGCAGCAATTGGTAAGTGATTGCTTAGCTTAGATGAGTGTGTTGTATAGAGTGATGTGATCACATTGAAAGTTAGAAAGATCACATACGTATTCCGTTAGGCACGGAACAGCTGCTGCTGATGCTATGGATGCCGCGCCACCATCACCACCAACTACCATTATCATTAATATTAATGCCGTTGAAATTATAGTTTAGCTGGAGAGTTTGCAAAAATTATGTCCATAAGAAAATATTGAACAATTTTTTTTTGCTGTTGCTGTTGTTGTTGTTGTTGTTCCTGTTGTCGTTATATTCGTCAGAATTTCCATGAAATCTGCTGAGCTTGAACATACTTTTTTTTAAAATGATAATAAGCGAATAATTGGGAGCCCATGTGTTTCTATATACATAAATAATGGTAATAGTTTAGGATAAAGAGGTAAGGAGAGAGAGAGAGAGGGAGAAAGAAAGAAGAGCTTTAATTTTATAGAGATTTTTATGAGCATTCATTTAATTTTCAATTACACTGTAATAAATAAGTTTACCACCATTTAATGATAAGGTTGAGGCGAAATTTTTTCAGGCTAAATCTATGAATAGAGAGACACACATCAGCAGCCAACCATTACAACCATTACAAACCGTTGGTTGGGGTTGTTGTGGTTGCCTGGTAAGGCCTGCATTAGTGGCCTAAATAACCACACTACACACAAATCTCTAAATAACTATGTGTTCCTCTCGCACATGTATTTCTATGCATATGAGTTTTTTTTCTTTTTTTTCTAAACAACCTCAAAAAAAACTCTCCACTGTCCAACACATTACCGGCTTTGCCTTGGCGAAATATATGTGTGTGTCCCATTGTGTCGGACTCTGGCGTACATTTTCCATTTTCCCCACATACCATATAATGTGGTCACCATTGACATGTAATTACACGCACCCAGAGTTTTCTGATTGAAAATTTATATAATTTTAATAGCATCAGTATTAGTTGAATATAAATTTTTATGCGCCATGCAGATGGAGTCACACTTGCAGTGTTTTAATCCCTTTAGAATGGAATCATCTGTTGTGTTGGAATGTTGGCGCGAAATTTATTATATAAATGGGATAATTTTATTAAATTGTAAAACACAGACATGGTTCATGGTTCATCACTGGGGGGGCGCGCCGCCCCCATACTTTAAATCGTAGCTGCAGTTTCTCTTCTTTTTCAAAAATAGACAAAATATGGAAAAAATCCAAATGTATTTACAAAGAGTGGGCGTGGCAGGTACATCCTCTAATGATGTTTGTATTACGTATCAGCTTGCAAGTCGAGTTTTACGCTAAGTATAGTTTTTGGTCAATTGTAGGCGTGGTCCGCCCATTTTTCACACATCGATGGATGGCCCACAACTTAAGAACACATGGACACGCGGACATACGGACATACATGTCTAGATCGACTCAGTGTTTGATGCTAATCAAGCAGTTTTACCATCTCTGGCATTAGCCTATGCCTTCAATAGTAGGTCACCGTTCTTCTTGAATTCTTTAAGTCTGACTATAAAATCTTGAAATGCATTTCTCTACATTAGAATAATTGGACGGAGACTGCATTACTGTACTTGGGAGAAAGCATTAAAGATTCTTTTTTTAACCTTTTAACTTCAACTAACCTTCTCTTAACCTAACCCAACTGAACTTTTTCTTTAACATTTCCTGTCCCGTACATATTCGTCTTATAACCGGACACAATTATTGTTGAAAAATTTTATATGCACCTAATAAAAAAAAACAATTTAACCATTTTTGATGCATTCATTGTCGACACATTTTTTGGGAACTCTTGTACTCGTACTCGTTACCGTAATGTCATTTCTCAAGGTGATACTAGCACGTAATGTTTCGAATGATATTTAAAAATTCTTTGAATTATTGCTTCCCGAAAAAAAAGTTAATAATACTTGAACTGGTTTTTGTTTTTTTATTATTATTATGAAGTAAAGCAAAACTTATAAAACGTAGCAAGTAACGAACAGACCCAACCAAACACCTCCCAATTTGGCCGCCATCACTTATTGGTGTTGCGTTCTTCGTACACACAAATGCCCTTTTGGTTAAATTACCCTGACGCCTGATGGGTAACCAACGGTCTCGTCTTAAGGTAGAAAGAGAAAACAACAACACCAACAATAAGAACAATTTCAAAAAAAAAAAATTATATGCATGCAAGCCCCGGCAAACTACTTTACTTTATTTAACTTGGTTGCATGAATGACTGGATGGCTGGCTGGCTGGCTGGCTCATAGGCTCTCTCTCCCTATCTCTGAATTGTTTAGAGTTGTTCCTGTTGTTGTTGTTGTTGTTATACACATATCGTTTATAAAGGAATAACTTTATATGTTAACTTATAGCACAGCCTGTCTGTCTAACCAAGTGATTAAGTGTCAGTCTATCCAAAAGTCAGTCGTTGGTCGCTGCCATACATCTACTGCGCTTGCCATGTTTTTCCTTTTGTTGCTAGTATGCAGTTCAGTACGTGTACTTATTTAGTTTTCATAACGCCAAATTTAAGTAGTACCTTGAGTGTGGGGTGTTGTGGTAGTTATACGAAAAAAAAACAACAAAAAAATAAAAAAAAACTTGAAAACAGACACACGCATCTACATTTAATGCTTACGCAAAAGGTGTATAACACGTTCACATGTTAATTCCGGCTGGACACCACCACCACCACCATCATTCAATGATCAAAATAATAAGCAATTGAATCACTCACAAAGTTCAGATCGTCTCCTTGGATATCAAGCAATCGGTCATTTGATCGGTTGGTCAGTCGGTTGGTTGGTTGGTTGGTTGGTTGGTTGGTTGGTTAGGTTATATGTTGCTTTGTTACGAACAGTATTGTGAACAATTGATTGCGATCGCGATCATCTTGATATGGCAGAAAACTGCAAACAGGAATAGCTACAATTACAACAACAACAACAACAACAAGAATAGTAGCAGCCGCAGCAGCAGCAGCCAGACAACAAAATGCATTTCAGTCATTGTAAAATTATACTTGAGAACACCTTATCCAATGATGAACTGTCTCTGCTTCTTTTTATTCTTCTTCTTCTTATTCTTCTTCTTTTTGTCCTTCTTCTTCTTATTATTCAGCCACTTTATTTTCAGACTTCACCTTTCTTCAAAGCTCGTTTAAAAGGCTCGTTAGTGAGGTGACGTGCCGTGGCAAACAAGGTATGTGTAGAGTGGTGTGGCGTGGTGTGGTCAGTAATGCGAAGATAATGATGCTTTGATGATCGCACTGATAACAATATTACGTGGCAATTGCAGTAACGACAAAAAAAACTTCTATCGCATTATAATAATGCTGGCTTTGGAACCCCTTCGCTCTCTCACACTGACTCTGACTCTCGCTCTTTTTCATAACATTACTCTTTTTTTTTTTTTTTTTATATAAATTTTTGATCGTTTTCCATTAAGAAACCAGCCAGAATATTATTTAAAGTTCTTCTACTTTGAATATTTTTTATTGTTTTTTCTTTTTTTTTTTTCTTAACGAATTTTTGATGTTTTCAAGGCGATAGTGTTTACGTTGTTGATGTTATTTCTTATGTTCTTGTCAGTTACCATCTTGAACGATCGTTAATTAAAATTTTAAGCAAATGCGTGAAGAGAAGAATAAGAGGAAGGAAAAAAATCACTCGGCAAACTTTAATGCTTTCAACTCCTTTGATATTGTGTGTCTGTACGTCCTCCACCTGGGCTACAAGTACATTTGTTTTCCTCAATGTGTGAAAATGAATTATTTTTAAATGATTTTGATCACCCTCCCCTCCTCAGCATTACTCTCAGCCATCATCTGCGTGTGTGTCTTGTCTTTGCCTTTTGCCCTTCTTTTAACTTTTAATTCGTTTTGATGCTGATGTTCTTAAAATTACGTTTTAATGGTTACATTTAAAGGCCATCAAAGCATGTTCAAGTTCATAAGAGATCTGATTAATATGAACAGATTGCGGATTATGTTGCATTTGTCTTTCATCTTCCAACTTTACATCAGTTTCCTTCAAGTCTTTCATTAAATAATTTTTATTTTAAAAATATAATTCTTTGTTGAAGAGTAACGTAACATAAGTGAAAATGTTACAGGCGGTCAGACGTGACCCTTTAGTGCCTTACACCACTTAGTTCCCAACTATGTCTGAATAGATTAAACTCTTTCCGTCCTTACGTCCATTAATTCTTGTAATCAAGCTACATGCCTTAATTTTATATATTTATTAATAAAATTAAGAACGGGGTGGTTTTTTTAGCTTAGAATTGTCACTTTTGAAAGTGGACCTGATTGGACTCTTTTTAAGACCTGTCTCCATATATATTTTAGTAATTATTTTCAAGTTTTATTAAAAAATAAATTTGTTCTCAGTTTTTTTTTAATTTTTTGATAAATTTTTTAGGACAGAATATATTTATTCATTAACTAACATGTTCTGTTTTCTTTTTCAGTTTGGAAATCGTTTTAATCTGATTCAAGAAAACCACAGCTGCCGCATTATGCTACACGGTAAGTTTTCATTTTGAAATCGTTTCATTTCATATCACTTGAAGCAAAACTGCGATTTTTCATTTTTTTTTTTTTATGAAAATGTCTTTTATCTATCATTTAACAATCTTGCCAATAATATAACAAGACTTTCTTTAAACGAACCCAATCAACCCATAACAATATTCAATAAAGCAATTAACCTTATACGTCTATGCAAATTAAGTTTTAATAAAACGTTGTTGGTGCTGATGCTTACAAAAAAAGAGAAGAAGAAGAAGAAGAAAGAAAGAAAACCAACTGACAATATTTATTAAAATTTTAAAGAAAAATATTTCAAGTGGTCATACAAAAAAGTCCTTCTCTCTCCCCCCCCTCTCTCTCTCTCTAGCCCACTCTATGTATCTGTTTTTCATATAATACCAGTATAGATGGAAAGTTTTATGATGCGGGCTTTATATGTATTTATAAGCAAACATAGGGCTAGAAAAGTTCATAGATAGAAGAGGAAGAAGAAGAAGAAGAAAGAAGGAGGAGGAGGAGGAGGCAGAAAATAAACATTATAACACATTGCCAGGCACTAGAAAAAAAAGAAAAGAAAACATTGTTTAGCTTGCATACAGTTTGTTAAACATTAGTAACAGAAGCCTTTATAATTATAGCAGACAGTGGCAACTGTCTGGAAGAGTTGTGCTGCTACTCTCCGTAAACAAACATGAAAGCTTGTTGTTGTATACCCATCTAATAAAAGTTGGGGGCTGTTTAGGTTATATGCAGATGTTCACCGGTTACTGTATATCATTCTTATAAGAATCATTGTTGTTGCTATTATTATTTGCCTATGTTCATATTTCTCGGTCTGTAGATTGTTTGTACAATATTTCCATAGCGCATATAAAAGCCAGAATGCATTATGACATATGATTACAATTGCGAATGTTAAAAGTCAATGCAGTTATGCCATAATACCCAATATACACACACACACACACACACACGTACATATATATACATACATTCCATATATTCATAAGCAATCGGCGTCTATTAGTTCCTTACATTTAACACCATCTTTCCGGCACTCAAACATATGAATAAATGAATTGTAAATTGCTGCTGTTGCTACAAAACCAAAACCTAAGCTAATCTATACACACTTCTGTGTATAGTAAGCCAAGCATCTCTACTACTTATAGTTTCCAACATGTTAAACAATGATATTTGTATACCATAGTTATGTTTTGTAGTTTGGGGTGCACTGATATCATGACTGTTTGTTGGCTGGCTGGCTGGCTGGTTGGTTGCTTGGTTGGCTGCATGCAGGAGGCTGGCATTTAAAAGTTAGATGTTGTTTAGTTGTTGTTGTTATTGTTGTGATAATATCCTGGCATACAAACAGTTTACAGTTTTTTTTTTTAGTTGTTTATATGTAAATTGTTGTTGTTGTTGTTGTTGTATGAGTAGCAATAGAGTAGCATAAGAAGAACAAGCAGGATGTACAATTTGCTGGAAGGCTTTTCTGCTTCTTTTTTTTCTATTTTTTTTTTTTTCTGGTGCAAAACTATCTCTAACTGCAAACATAGTTTTGCTTTCATTTTATTTTATTATCAGACAAATAGTGTTAGTGTTTCGTTTTTATTTTTTTTTTTTTTTATAAACTTAACAAAAAATAACGAAATTTTATAATAAAAAAAAAAACATATATACCTCATATTCCCTTCCCTTCTTTTTAATACATAGTAAATATAAATTAAAGAAAAAGTTTTTTTTATTTGCATTTAAGAGGAAAAATATTCCCCCTTAAACCGTTACTATCCCAAAATCTCAAAACAATGGATTAAAGCTTAAAACTTGAAAACAATTTCTTTTACAATTTTTTTTTTATTATAAAATTGGACAAATCGCTTAACAGCCACGCCCACTATCGATAAAAATCGATGTATGAAACACAAAATTTTGGCTTCAATACGAATTTTGATACATATATTTATAATAACTCCTTTAATCCATGTAACAAAAGTGGGCGTGGCCGAATAACAGGCACACGGACAATTTACAAAAAACTGCATTCAGCATAAAAGCATAGATTTGCAAACTGATACGTTTTACTATTAAATATATTCAAAAATATTCAAAGGAGATTATCAGGACATTTTTTTTTTTTTTAGAATAGATGCTGACCAACTGTCAAAGTGTTTTTTTTTTATTATTATTTCTATAATTTATAATTATACTCGGCCAAGGAGTGTTTTTGATTTAATGAATCTAGAATTTTAGAGAAACTTTTAATTGTAACACGGTTAAGGGGTGGTCGTCAACAACATGACCAAATGTTTCATTCTTTACAATGTACAAACACACAACATAAACATTCTGCTTATAATTAGAAACGTAAATTCATCAATCTTTTCAACATGTTTCTATTGTTGTACAAAGCATTGAGCATAAATAAAATAGAAACAGGAATGGGGAGAGGGGGAGAGTTATTTTCAATTTCCAACATTTTATTATTATTGTTGCTATTTTCGTTTCATATTAATTCCATTTTAGAACAAATTTGTCCATCATTGTCTTTTATTTGATCATAAACCTTTAACGAATTTTAACTCTGCCCGTCACTACAACAATAATAATAGGTGACTATGGCCATGGTTTTGGTGACGGTGGCAGCAGTGGTGTTGGTGTTGGTGTTGGTGTTGGTGTTGGTGTTGGCGGTGATGGTAATGTTCGTGGTGATGTTATTTAAACCTATTGGTGCGGCGGTACCTATGGCAACAATTTGAATTGTCACTTTAATGCTATTAATGGAATGATGTGACAAATTTTTTTTTTTATTTATTGCATCCCTCTAAATTGTCTCTAGTTTAGTGTTGCACACCCTTACAGCTGATATTCAAAATAAATGCATGCAGGATGTGTGCAGGATATATTGAGGAAATGCATTCTAACCATATTAAAAACACGAGTTCGAATAGAAAACCTTTGGTTTACAAACGTATATATGCAGACCCCGCATATATGGAAAAAATGTCAACAAAACATGTTCAGGTATAATATATAACATGTGCGGAAATGTTCGCTATATAGAGAAAGTCTGCTATTCACTCATTTTTATAGCGTTACATACAAAAACAGAAATGGACGTACGGGCATTTGTGCACAATGTCTGTGGTAGAGAGAGAATAAAAAAAGAAGGGGAAACCATCGGACAATTAACAAGCAAGTGTGAAACTTGAAACTTGTACAATTTAGGATAAATATGTATACAATTTTCCTATCTCCATCTCCCTCTCTCTCCTTCTCTGTATGTAAGCTTTTGCTAACATGTAACAAAATAACAGCATGAGGCCAATTGTAGCATTTTGATCAATGGGAATTAAATTGAAATGGTTTTCGTACACATATATGTGTGTGTGTGTGTGTAAATATAGCCGACGCCACCACACAACAGCAATATATGAAAAATGCATCATTTTAGTTTCCTTTTCATTCTTCATTCATTTCTAAGCTGCACGTTATTTATTTGTACTCTAGGGGGTGGTAAGGTTCGTATGTATGTAAGTGTATGTATGGTTTATTACGACTATATATATACTAAGCCATTATAATGTGTGAATAAATGATCAAGCAAGCAATTCCCATCATTAGTTGTGTCGTATGTGTCAACTTGTTAGGTATTGACACAACAAGGACACACACATACGAAAATGCGAAGCTTAGTTAATGCGTATTGTTGTAAGGTCATTCCTAACTTATATGTTGTTGTTGTTGTTATTATGCTTAAAACCAATTGACGTTTAGCTTAGCCACGGGTGTCAAAATTTAATGGACAACTTTCTCTATATTTATCTTCTTGTGCGTCCTGTTATAATGTGGAGTTTTTTTTCCATAGCTTCCTTATAAGTGTGTAGGGTATACAAGGTTTGTTATTCCGTTTGCAACACTTGGAATCTTAATCGAAATCAAAATTTATCCGTCCGTCCCGAGTTAATATGTTTTTGTGGTAAATTTTAAAGTACCGTTTAGAAATTCAGTAGAAATACTCGTAGATTAGTTCCTTTTTAAAATGGACATAAGTTAATAAAATGCCACGCCCACAATTAGGAAAAATCTATTTATCAAACACAAAAATTTACCTATAACGGTAAATTTTGTTAATTAGTGCTTTCATAGGTTAAATAAAAATAGGCGGGGTCACTCCCACAATTTACAAAATCTTCTTAAGCATAAAAAATATGACGTATTAATTATTTTAAAAATCTACTAAAGTTCGTAATGAGTTACCTGCCACGCCTACATTTTATATATTATATATATATGGAGGGTTTTTAACACTAGAAAGACGGAAGCTTTGTATATACCTATATAGACTGAAAGCAGTCAAAATGACTGCTTTGTATAAGAATAACTAATATGCAAAGAAATTTTTTTTAAATTAATTTTTAATATTTTTTATATTATTTACAGGTTTATAACAAACTATTTTACTTGGAAAAAATAATTTAAGCATTTTTATTTGAACATTTTATGCAAATGAAAGTGGAAATCTTTTTATATGTACATTTTCCGCAAACAAACTTCTGACATTTTACACATATTTCCGAAACCAAAGCAAATTTATTTGTTTGTAGCCGTCTACTTCTTTCGGTTTTTTTGTCAAAGCGAATAATTCGAAGGATTTCCTTGAACTTATCTCTGGCCATAGTTTTTCTAAAAAAATCGGGACCCCACTTGACTGACCATAAATAGCTCAGTTTTAAATTTTTTGCCTCATAGGCTCCACGAGCATATAAAATCCCAATAAATGCAAGTATTTCCGGTACTGTTGTTGTCCAATCGTTCTTCAAAATTCGGCGGCCTTCTTCTTCTGTGCACTTTTTTATATGTTTGATAATATAGTTATCTATTATCAAGGTGAATGCACTGACAAGGTTATCTGCCATAATGTTCTCTTTTGCGTAGCCTGTTGGCCCTTTCACACCCTTGAAAATACAAGTACATGGTAACCTTCCAGGAATACTACCTTCGTTCAATTTTGACCACACAGTACCGTCGGCAGCTGTTTCGGTCTCCTGAAAGGTGTTTTCAGTTCCTTCATCAGATTCAGAACTACTTAGCACCTTACACCTTTTCCTGGGATTATTGATTTCATCATTGGTGACCAGCTCTTCATCGCTACCTTCAGTGTCAGATGTTTCACTATAATCCACTTCATCTTCAGATGATAGCTCAGAGTTTGTTGCATCTGATTCCACATCGGAGCACTCTTCACTTATATTTGTAAGCTTTTTCAATAAATCACTTATTTTCGACATTTTTTCATGAATTTAGCGCGCAAAAGAAATAAAATAATCAACTTGTTCTAACTGGACTGCATAAAGATTTGAATAGCAAGTACTACTTTAGCCAGTACTTATATGTTATCAGGTAGCGGTAATTGAAAAAAGGGTACTTTATTTTGTATTTATATGTTATTACCTAAAGCTAATCGAAAAAAAATGAACGAAAATCGAAAAAAATGAAAGCAGTCAAAATGACTGCTTTCAGTCTATATAGGTATACCACATATATATATACCGAAAATGAAGGAGGGGCAGGTAACTACTATTATAAATAAACGTATTTATATGTTGTAGAAAAAGTCACAAAGTTGTAAGAAATTCTGACATTATATACATAATCATTTTTCTAATTGAAATTAAAAAGCAGTCAAAATGACTTGCTCAGGCAATCTAGTGTTAAGATTCAACCTTAACTGTACTTAGTTTTAGTCTTACTCGTTTTATTCTAACCTTAATCAGTTGAATACTGTTTTTGACATGTTTACTGTTGTTGCAGTTGTTGTTGTAACAATTGTTATTATCATTTGTGATAAGGAGATCACATGCACAAATTTTTGGTGAGTCGTAAATGCTTTTATAATACGGCTGGATTGCAATACTAATTACAGGCACAGTTGGTGTTGAATATACAATTATTATTTTCATTGATGAGTTTTCTATTTTAATGAATTTTATATTTTTGATGATAAAAATTACTGGAGCTGAAAATCATACGAAAATGTAATCACATGAGTTGGTTGAGGATATAATAAATAAAATACATTAAATATGGCTTAAATCTAATATTAAATACTGTACCCTGTCGCCTTAAACATATATAAAAACCCTTTAATGGTATTAACCGAGTTCTTGACAGTTTTCTTATGCGATTGCTAAGAGTATTGTCGATTCAGAAAAATTAAAATAAGAAAAAATCATTGACAAAAGAATGTATTAAGAAAATGAAGCATATACACCGGACTGAGGGACATTTCTATAAACACAATTGATTTGATTTGATTTTTAATTTTGTAACAATTTTAATATATTTTTAGTATAACTCCTCTATCAAACTGGTTACAGTTTTTTATTTATATATTTTATATATAAAATAGTATAAATATAGAAAATTATCGCTTGGTCGCATCAAATCAACGTCACGTTCAAATACGTGAGAATCATTTAGTTCACCTTGATTTATATCCGTTCGCTTTGTTCTTGTTATTGTTATTTTTTATTATTATTATTATTATCGTTGTTGTCATTGTTGTTGTTATTGTTGTTGTTGTTGTCGTTGTTTAAAAGAATTGAATTTTATAAAGAGAAAAAGACGAACACAACCACAAACGTAATCACTATTATCATTATCAACACTATGCACGTACGCAGACACTATCAGCAGCATATACATCACTAACCATTAAATACTGACTAAGCATTGAGTAAAATTGACTCAAGTTGACTGGTATGTGTTATCTACATAAAAAAACAAGGAATTTTTGAGGAATCATTTTGTTTTTGTTGTTGTTGTTTTAAATAAAAAAAAAACAACAAATATTGTGTTTTTGAAAAAAAAAATCATTTGAAGATATGAAAAATATTCAATTGAGTAAAAATTTCCAACTCAAAATGAAAAATTTTCCTTTGAAAATGAAAAAAAAAATTATTTCAA
Source organism: Ornithomya chloropus (assembly GCA_963971445.1). Classification (NCBI taxonomy): domain Eukaryota; kingdom Metazoa; phylum Arthropoda; class Insecta; order Diptera; family Hippoboscidae; genus Ornithomya; species Ornithomya chloropus. The sequence continues at coordinate 14,447,225 of OZ020530.1, read as the reverse complement.
AGGAAAATTTTTTTGTTTAATTTATAAGTGTGCAAAAATTTTCATTTGGAAATGAATAATATTTATATGGAATTGAAAAATTTTCATTTGAAAATGAAAAATTTTCACTTACTTTATTATTATAGAAAAATTTTCTTCTAAAAATAAAAAAATTCATTTGCTAATGATAAACTTGTATTTGAAATTGAAAAACATATTTCCCCTATTACTTTTCTTGAACGCGATAATTTAAATCAATCTTAGTTCGCTATGGGTTAACTTTTAGTTTTATTAGAAATTCGCTTTCAAAAAAACCCATTAATTCTATTAATAGAAAATTCGTTAACTTCTTGACATGTAAGACCTTTGATTTTTATCACTTTCCGTAGTAGTTCTAGGTGGGTAGGTAAGCACTATTATAAAGATATTCTCTTACTTAACTTCACTTCACTTCACTTCACTTTACTTTACTTGCTTATACGCTGGAGTTTGCTATTTACATCTCTGGCATGTTTGCTGTTTGCTGTAAAATTTTACTGGCACCCTATTACGTTTCCCTCTTATCCTCTTCTTATTATTATACATATTCTATATTTAGCTCTTTACAAACGACTTGTATCGTCATCGTCATCATCATCATTATCATCTTCCAGCCATTGGTAATTGTTCTACAAGTATTTTGTTGTGGTTTCAATATCACACAAAAGTACAATTTTATTCTATTTTTGTATTGATTTCAAGTCTCGGTGTTTATTTGTCTGTCTGTGGGTCGGTCGGAACTTCTCTTTATGGTAGGTAGTATGTCTCCTTTAAAGTGAGTTGTTGTGCCCTTTTATGTTGTTGTTGCTGTTGCTGTTGCTGTTGCTGTTATTGTCTTGTATATGCTTCTCGTTTTACCATCATTTTCTCAGTTATTTTGTATCAAAATAGTTCATCACACTTGTATACTGTATGCTTCCACAATCTGCTCGTTTCACTATATGCTTTTTACTTTACCCATATTACATATTCTGCGTGTGTGTGTGTGTGTGTGTGCGTTTCGTCTTCAACTGTTAAATAATGCAATAATATTGAATTGTTGGAATGGAATGGAATAGAATGGGCTGGTATGGGTGTCGGGTTATGTACTTTTGATGAGAAAATCGCGTTTTGTAAATACTTTGGTTTACAATTGTGGTTTTATAGTTTAGCATTTTCAACGAGTATTTGATTAGAGCAGAAAAGTTTTCAGTTCGATTAAGTGAAGTTTCTGTTTTGGGTACGTGTGCACGTACACATATATATACGTAGACTTTGCAACAGCAAAAATACTTTGAATAGCAATTTCAATAAAATACTGCCAAGTTATGAGGATAAGTTTAAAGAGTCCTTGACGTAGGAATTTTTTTTATTCATAGTCCATTATTTTTTTTATTTAATTGAGAAATTTCTTTCATTTGAAAGATAATATAATTTTTTACTATATTTATGTGTATATAAACTACTATGTCCTTGCAGTGCTAAAATTCTCTAGTGTTTATATCTAACGACTTTTTTTATTTTTATTTTTTTGTTACCATATATCTTCTTCTTCCATTTTCATATTGTTTTATTTATTTATTTTTTATTTGTGGTTCTATTATCAGATTCAAAGTGAGAACTTGAAACGCCTCCGTTACTAAATCTACCGCTGTCTTCACCATACTTGACTTTAACTTGATTTGATTCTTTTATTGTTGTTGTTGTAGTTGTTGTTGTTTTATTTAATACTAAACCATTTGTTAACCACTTGCGTTGGTATTTTTGTTATATGAAGCTGGCTGCTAGTGTGTCTTATAACCATCTCCTCAAGGTTGGAGGGATAGAAACATATTTTTTTCGAAATCTTTGCAAATATCAGAGGGTTTTAAAAAAGTGTATATATTCGGTATAAAATTACGAGATAATGTAAAAATGTCTGTCGCTCCGTTCATGAGATTTTATGTGGAAATCATTTAAAAAAATTTAGATTTTGATTCCAAACTCGGTAAGCTGGTTAAGCACGCTAAAATTGGACAGAATCGTTGAAAATACACGCCCACTTGGCAACAAAATTTTTATTTCTATAATTTATAAGCAGCATAGCTCTCTTAAGATTTGGTTTAAACCAAGTTTTTTGTTGTTTTTGTTTTACCAACTACAATATAATTTTGATAACTTGTTTCGGTTGCTTTTTCTTTTCCCCACTTTCCTCTCTGGTGTTTTTATTGTATTAGCCGTATTTTTCTTAATAACAATGTTTGTCGGTCGCTCTGTCTGTCTGTCTTTCTCAGGGACATAGTAGTAGACAAAACTGAAACTGAATGTATTGTAAGCAGAAAAAAACTTATCAAAGTTCCGTGCCATTTATATCACACACGTATTTTTGTTTTATTTCATATATGTATGTGCTTATGGTTTGCGAAGAAAAAAAAAAGAAAAAAAGGAGGGGGGTTTTGTTCTGGTTTCTTGTAGAGATATTATTGTATTAGGTAGGTCATCTAAGAAGTCAGCCGGCCGCCTTATAGTCTTGTTATCGTTTTTTCTTTTCTTTATTATTTTTTTTTTTTCTACTACCACTTAACTATGTATTAGTAATAATGCAGATGTAGGTACATGTATAAGCATAAGCCTACACTCTCATGCCTCGAGTAGTTTGGCGTGTGTGCTAAGGATAGCCTTTAGAGCTGGCTAGGCTGTTATTGTTGCTGTTGCTGTTGTTGTTGTTATTGTTATTGGCAGGTTAATTGCAAGTGTAGAAATACTATCATAACACGGACATCTCGTTATATGTGTTCTTATATATATATTTTATCTTTTTCTTTTTGTTTTCGTCTCTTTCTGTACATTTTTGTGGTAATAGAGTTGGCTGGCAAACATATTGACTAGGCAAGAAACAAATTATTACTTATATGGACGTTATAATTATTGAATTTTTTATTGCTTGTAAGATTCTACGAAATTGTAATTTGTTTTTTCATACACACACACACACACACACATACCAAACACTTGTAGATAATATGGGTGATATTAAGAAAAGGTTGTTATTGCAAGAGAAAGGAAATTTTGTTATGATATGAATAACATATGACCTTATTTATATAAAAGATTTGACAAATGACGGAAAAAATTTCACATTATTCTGTCTGTTCACATAATATGTGAATATATTTAATAAGTTACACACTTCAAAGAGGCGTTAAAGACCTCAGCCACGCCTTTCACAATCAATAAACATTCCAAATATTGAATAATTGAACTGAAAATCTTTCATTAACATTTCTAGCTTCAAATTTAATTTTTTCCCCGATTTTTTTATGATGGTCCTTAAATATTAAAGATTTTTCTTATATTTTAGTTAAATGCTGAAAAAAAAAATTGTATAAATTTTTGTTAAATCAATTACATTTGATAAATGCATTCTGGAGCATGTTTGCGTAATGCATTTGAGCATAAATTATTACTTTTAATTGAACTCTAACTGAGAGCAAGTAATAAATTAGTGAAAGAGGCGCAAGAATTTTATTGATTTTCATCAACATGTGTATAGAGATAGATGGTCACCACCCAACAGCGGTGGTCTTTATTAATGACTGTATATAATAAATTACCCAACCATAGACGCGACTGGCATATACCGCATGTAAATGACATATAAAATGTGTTCTCATCTCTTGACGGGGAAATATTGATAAAAAAAAGGGCCATTAATATGAGTAATTTAGGGTGTGTGAGGAATTTCTCTGCAACTTTTTCCATATACATGAAATCTATTCCAATATGTAGAGATGGAGAAGAGAAGAAGAAGAAGAAGAGAACAGTAACTTTATTAATGTAAAGAACAAAGCAGAGGGACTTGTACTTGTACCGGTTTGCAAAGACATTGTTGTAATATGCAAAGTATAGTATTCTCTCCATGTGACTGTATATATGTGGACGGACACACTCTTATAAACACCAAACCCGAGAATTACAATAATTAAATTGAAAATTATAGCCTAACAAATGCAATTGTCCACCTCGTTGATTCTTAATATATGCAAGTAAACTAAATTTATTGCTTTTACAAACACAAACAAACGTAGCAGCAGTAATATTATGTTGATGGTGGTTTAGTTGGATTAGAGAGGGGAGGGAAGAAACAAAACACTTGAATGCACACATCAAATATTATAGATATTCCCAAACTCTCTTCAAAAAATGACCAAACTGGCCCCTATGCTTACATACAAGTACATACCATACACTTCAATGAATGTGTGCCTAATGAATGCCTAAGAATGTATGTAAACTGTACTGGATGGCAAATTTCTACCACTACAGCAGACAATTTTCAGTTAGGCTGCCCAAAAACCTTTGACATTCTCATTCATGTACAAAATATTCTAATACAAACCATGACACGCAGAGAGAGAGAGAATGGTAGAGGTCTGCAATTATTGTAGAAAACTTAAATGACCAGCAGTTGTGATTAATTTGAAAAACAGCATATTGTGTAACGTCTTTCTTCTTCTTCTTCTTCTTCTACTTTATATGCTTCTCAGGAGATTTTTGTGTTTGTTTTTGTTATTGTTGATAATATTTGAATGAAGTGAATTATTGCCATTAATTTACTATTGAAAGGTTAGTGATATGAATGCTGGAAATATTTTACTCTACCAAAAATATTTTACATACATGTATCATCATATATAGATAGGAAAGTTTCTCATTACAAAAGTACATTTACACTGTCCAACAAGAATTTGCTTAAAATATTTTACACAAAATTTTCTAGCACAAGTCGTAGAATTTTAAATTTGGTTCTTTTTTTTATATACGCTTCACATAATATGGGGGTACACTAAGTTTATCATTCCATTTGCAACATTTAGAAGAAAGTATATAAATATCAAATACAAAGTCTAGAATTTTTAAATTATCAAAATCTAAATCGACTTAGGTATGTCCGCCCGTGTGTCTGTCTAATTCACACGGTTGTAAATTTTAAGCTAAACAGTCACATTTATTAGTTTTTTTAGGCAAGTGTCTATTGAAATAGAGCAAAAGTGGCTAAAGAGCCACGCCCACTATAAACAAAAACTTATCCACTTGCCACAGAAATTGATCTATGAACTTGGAATTTGGAACAGACATTTTTTTTAATTTGAATTGGGCAAAATCGGTTAATAACCACGCCCACAATCAACAAAAAAGTGTCTATCTACCTTGAAAATAACTGTAGAAATGTAATTGATGAACAAAAAATGGGCGTGGTAAGATAATAATAAAAAAATTGTCATTAATTTCATATAAAATTTTTTTAAACAAATTTTGTTGAACAGTGTTATAAACACATTGCAGTTTATATGCACATATATACATTAATTATCAGGCACCAGTGTAATATAACATTTTCACATATATTTTATGCATTCAAAATAAGTATTTATTGCCATTCACAAAACTTTATATGCGTGTACAGTCTTTGTCACAATTATAACTCAACATACAATATGAAGAAGTCATTTTAAGTGGACGGATATTTTGACAATATGAAGCAGAAATTATTATTGAAATGAAAAGAAAGATTTTTCGATTTTGAGAAGAATGTTTTCCAATTAAATTGAAGTAAGTTTGTGTTACCTATACTTTCCTTGCTTTGAACAGTCAAAGTAGTTAGGAATAGTGTAGTGAACATAAAATTCGTTTCAATATTGTTAGGAGAATATATTGTACATTCCGTTTACTTTCACCCACACTCGTATACAAATAGTTCACAATATTAAGATTAATGATGCGTATATAAATAATTTTCAACAGTTCTTGTAAATTATTTGCCATAAATTTTAATTTTACGATTCTCAAATTATTTATATTAAAATTTTAAAGAACGTTATAGAGTATATATATATAAATAAGGTTAATAGAAAACTTTAAAATAAATTGAAATTAAAAAAAAAAGGAAAATGAATAGAAACACAACAATTATAGGGTCCTTCAGTCCGGGCGTTCTTATAAAATAATTTTTTCAGAATCTCTTATAAACCCATAAACTTATAATCATCAAACATTTTATTGAAAAATCATAACTTTTTGACATAATATATCGATTATTGTGGAAATATTTTGAATAATCGAAAACCATTCATTGTTTCATAAAATATTTCTTTGCTGTAGTTGGTCTTAAATTTGAATAAAACAAAAACTCTCTTGACCTCTTATATTTATTATATACGTATATTTATGCTTCCTTCAAGAAAATGTCATAATTTAAAATAATAACAACAACCATACGTAACCATAACGTAAACAAACAAACGAACAAAAAAAGTTTATTCAAAATCCAAATATTGTATGAAACATATGTACAGCAAGTATAACAAAATAAATGTCTGCCCCAAAAACACAACAACATACAAATCAACAGACGTAACAACAACAACAACAACAACAACAACAACAACATAACAAAAATGAACATGAACAATGAAACCATAATTCAAGTGACACTTTTCGAAACGAAAGCATTCCATCATTCTTGGGTTACGTTCTCCTCCATCTCTGTATTGTATCGTATCGTATATATACCATTTCATTCCCATCTATATAATGTTGCTCTCCATATACAACTGCCAGGCCGAAAGACTGACTGACTGACTGATAAGTTGCATCCTGGTCGGAGCTGTACTTTGTCGTGCTATTCAAATGATTTCATCATTTTTTTCTGTGTGTGTGTTTGTTTCATTGTCTGTTTTGCATATAATAAGTTTATGTCTGCATTTGTTTATGACCAGGTATAGTAGATATATACAATATACGGAAAAAAAAAATTTATATATACAATAACTGAAAGCAACAACAAATCAAACAATGACAGCAGTAGAAGCAGCAGCAGCAGCAGCAGCATCATCATCATCAGCAGCCATTGCAGGCACGGCACCACATAGTTAGTGAAGGAAAGATCAAGTGTTTTGTTATCTGGCTGATTTCAATACATCATTGATGAGGATTTGATGTATGCCCTCTAAAAAGACAACAAATGAAATAAATAAATACGTACGTAACGAAATAAACAATAGAGGAACGGTTTTAAGAAAGAAGCAGAAACAAGTCAGAAAAAAATCACGTTGTAAGTTTATAATGATTGTTAAAACATAGTGTTGGACTAAGGTGAGGAGAGGGGAGGAAGGATAGGAAAAAAAAGGGAGGAAAAACAAAGAATAGAATAGAATATGAGATGTAAGTAGACAAGAGAATGAAGAGAAGATGAGAAATAGAAAAGAAAGGAAGTAAAGGAGAAGGGAAAGGAAAAGAAAAAAAGAGATAAAAGGGAACAAAGATAGAAGAAAAGAGAAGAGAGAAGAAAGATAAAGAAAAGAAAAAGAGAAGATAGAAGAAAAGGAAAGAAAACAGGATTGAAGAGTAGGAGAGGAGAGGAGAGAATATAAAAAAAGAGAAGAAGACGAGAGTATCCAATCCTATAATAGGATATAATAAAAGGGAAAGAAGAGGATAGAGTGAGGTAGGAGAGGATGGCAGGGAAAGAATAGTACATGGATTGGACAAAATACGAAAGGCATACATAGAGTTCGTAGAATGGAATAGCAGTTCCTAGAGTTAATTTAAGTTTGTTGAAGATTTTTCCATATGGAAGCCTGTGAAATATTTCATCTATTCTTGTTGCCCCCTTTTTGAGTACACTGTTCAAATCTTTTTGATAACCTTTCCTAAAAGCAAAGCACAAAACTGAAAACCAAAGAAAAAAATGTTCATTATGATGCTCAAGCCCAGCTAGAGTTTGATTCCAATAATGCAGGCACGTAGCTAAACTGGAGAGAGATAAAAACAGACCACCACACTCCCTAAATATTCAAATAAACAAGGTTTTTTATAAACTCATGGAAACATTTCAACGCTTAAAAAATATTCTTCCCCTTCCCATTTTTAATAACCAGCTACGTGTCTGCTGTAATGCATTAGCATCATTCGTCTGTATTGTCAAAAAAAATGTTTTTTATTTTATCTTATCTTAAATATTTTTTAACGATTTCTGTCGCTATGGAAACTTGTAAGAATAAAAGAGGAAGCAAGAAAAAAGAAGGCGCATTTCAAGGTTAATAAACTTCAAACAACGCCAACGACCCTTCTTCTCTATTTTTTTTTTGTTTTTTTTTTTACATAAGTTACGCCCTTGATTTATTGGATGTGACACATGAACGAAATGCATCTCTAGTCAAATGATTGACAAACACACACAGAAGGCGAGTGTGTGTGTGTGTGTGACCTATGTAATCTGAATAAAATCTTTAAACTGAAAACCGACACGCATACATTGTGTGATCTTAAATATAAATTTGATTTCATTTGTCTACAAAAATGATTTATTATCCAGAAATTTCATTTCCATGTTGAACAAGAAAGGATTCTTTTATTGGCTCTCTTAGCAATTATCTGGATTTTTATTAAATATATTCTCAGTAATAAATGAAAGAAGACAAATGATTCAAAATATAAACAAACAAATGCGATTAAGAGAATTTTTATTGATATTGGATTTTAATTGGATTTAGATTGTGGTCAATATTTCGAAATTAATCTTTTCCTGTTATTGTGGAATAGATACAATTAAACTGGTAGGAGTTTGTGAGAAACCTGATGGGATACAAACGTTTCCATTCGATTAAACTCATAGAGTGGATAATTTTATGTGCCACACCCAAAAGGAAGCGTCAAGGACCTTACAAAAATTCTTGATCAGCATCAAAAACTAAGTCTATCTAGAAAAATTTAGTTTTTTTTTACAACATTTTAATCCTTTTCCTTAATCGATGGTAAATTATGTTGCAGCTGTTCCTTCAAGTCCTTTTTCTTTCTCTTTTCTTTTATAAAACATTATTCAATATATTAAGATTCAAACATCAACAATAACAAATTAACGTCAGATTATTGCTTTTAATAGCTGTAGAATTCACTCTGAAACCATAAACAATAATTGATAGTTGTGCCACCCACCTAAACCTTAAATGAAATGGAATGAAATTCTGTCCTTGTTTTCTTTAGAACACAATCACATACATTTTGTTCTTAAAGCCCTTGTTGTTGTCATTGTGGCCTAAGAAAATATTTATGCAATCAAAGAATAATTTAAAATCTTTTGTGTTTGAGAATGAGTTATTCACCAGGCAACCTACTAAAGAATATCTTTTTTTTTTTTTTTCGTTGTGTTCCCTTAAATAAAAACAAACGACTTATGTGGTAAACAATGGTGTACAGAAGAAAAAAAGGAAAGAAAACAGAAGCCTTTAGTTTATTAGAGAAAATAAGAAGAAGAAGAAGAAGAAGAAGACAAATACCTAAAGACCTAAAAATAACAAATGTTTCTTTGGAAATATGCTCATAACAGACAAATGAACATATTGCTTACCACAAAGGAAATGAAAAAAAGGACAATCATAGATGGATATTATTGTTGCTCAATTCTCTGTAAGAGAGAATTGAAAAAAAAAGAAAAACAATAAAAATAACAATATGTGTGATTATGTCGAAGACTTTAATATAATTGACGGGACGGTTACGCTTTATATTGTGTTGCAATGCAACTGTGTGTGACAACAATTGGTAGCAACTACTTTACTTTTCACCTACATTTATAAATTTTCTACATTTCTCCATCTTTCATTCTAAAACTATTCTGTGTCATTTCCACACAAACAGTGATCAGTCAGTGGCGGTAGGTAACACACAGTAGAATAATTTGTTTTTGTGTTTTGTTTTTTTTTTGACCTGATTTTCACCTGCCTTGCACTCTAACTAACAATTTTCCTTCAAGTGTTCTTGTACATTATTTAAGTGTGTTTGTTGTACACTCTGTACTGTACTGTACTGTACTGTAATAAGTACTTGTTAGTGACAATTATACTTCACTTGTAAACTAAAGCTTCCCTGTAAGGACATTGTTGAGACAGAAGCGTAAACAATGTTAATGAGGAACGAACAATTATAATAATAAACAAAATGTATTACATACGTAATATAATGCCAAGGAGGACAGCTGGAGTGAAAGACATTTCTTAAACATAATTGAAAATTATTTCAAAACTGATTATTTCGCACAGTTTTTTATATTCCAACAGACTCCACATAAAACTCGACTTGCAAGCTAATCCGTAATACATACACTATTAGAGGGCGTAATCATATATCCTGCCACGCCTACTATTGTAGTTGTAGAGGGTATTTAGAACTGACCTTTTACGTTATGTCAGTTAATTATGAAACTGCCCTCATAGTTATATGCTTTTATGCACTAACTACCTTTTCATTTTTATTATATATATCTATATATAAAATAATCAAAAAATTCACTATCACTCGCATACATATATAATTAAAAACATTGTATTTACCAAACTTTTTTCTTCCGATGATTGTCATTTCAATTCCTTTTGAACGTATCAAGCTATCAGTTTCATGCATTTAACGTTGTTTTTATGTTTTTGGTTTTTGCTTTTTCGACGACTGTCAATTAATTTGGAAATTTAATATAATTAAATTGAATTAAATTTGTTTAAATGCAATTATCCTGTTTAGTCACCATTCACTTTCATGCATGTCACTCTGTCCGTCCTTCTATGCTGATCAAATATTTAATTCAATTATAAATACATGGACATGCATACAGTGGTTTGAACTAAAGCAATGAACGTTTTTTTCAGGTTTTTTTTCTGTCTAATTTATTCTACACCATTTTAAGGTTAAATTGAGAACTTCCAAATTATAATTGAGAACTTGCAAATTGAAATTGGGAAACTGAAGTTTTAAATTGAGAAAACCAAATTGAAATTGAGAAAACCAAATTGAAATTGAGAAAACCAAATTGAAATTGAGAAAACCAAATTGAAATTGATAAAACCAAATTGAAATTGAGAAAACCAAATTGAAATTAAGAACTTCCAAATTATAATTGAGAACTTCCAAGTTCAAATTGAGAAAACCAAATTGAAATTGAGAACTTCCAAATTCAAATTGAGAAAACCAAATTGAAATTGAGAAAACCAAATTGAAATTAAGAACTTCCAAATTATAATTGAGAACTTCCAAATTATAATTGAGAACTTCCAAGTTCAAATTGAGAAAACCAAATTGAAATTGAGAACTTCCAAATTCAAATTGAGAAAACCAAATTGAAATTGAGAAAACCAAATTGAAATTAAGAACTTCCAAATTATAATTGAGAACTTCCAAATTATAATTGAGAACTTCCAAGTTCAAATTGAGAAAACCAAATTGAAATTGAGAACTTCCAAATTCAAATTGAGAAAACCAAATTGAAATTGATAAAACCAAATTGAAATTGAGAAAACCAAATTGAAATTAAGAACTTCCAAATTGAAATTGAGAAAACCAAGTTGAAATTGGGAACTTCCAAGTTCAAATTGAGAAAACCAAATTGAAATTGAGAAATTTAGGTTTTATCCAAATTGAAATTGAGAAAGTGAAGTTTGAAATTGAGAAAACCAAATTGAAATTGAGAAAATCAAAATTGAAATTGAGAAAACGAAACCAAATTGTAATTGAAAAAAATAAAATTGAAATTGGGAATTAAAAAATTAAAATTTTAAAATTTATCTCAATTGAAATTGAGAAAATAAAAATTGAAATTGGTAATTTTACATTTGAAATTAGGAACTTCCAAATTGAAATTGGGAAAATAAAAATTGATATTGAGAAAATAAAAATTGATATTGAGAAAATCAAAATTGAAATTGGGAACTTCCAAATTGTAATTGAGAAAATAAAAATTGAAATTGGTAATTTAACATTTGAAATTGGGAAAATGCAAATTGAAATTGAGAGAATGAATTTTAAAATTGAAAAATTTTAAAATTTAAATTGTAAGTTAGGAAAATTAAAATTAATATTGAAAATTGGGTTTTTAGTAAATAAGATAAACCAATTTTTATGCTTCAAACTTAAATATTTTATTCCATATATTTTATTCGTATGTAGTAATAAATTAATATAAAAGTAAAAATTCTCCAACTTAAAATTCATATATACATACATAAATAAAAACTTTATAAATGATTCTCTTACGTTATATTAAAAACACTTAATTTAAGTAAAAAATTAGAAAATTGGATCTTTACATTCCAACTGGCATATCCTCTAAATTAATTGCTCTTTCATAAAACGTTGTAGTATGTTGAACGTACTACTCTAGTCTAGGTGGAGTTGGATTTGGAAGTTGGATCTAGGGCTATCCAAGTATGTCCATCAAGTAAAGGGCCAAACGTACACTTAATAGGCGCTATTAGTTCTTCTGGCGTTATAAGCATCGATAGACGGCGGGGATCATTTCGATCTCAAGATGCCAAGGAGTGGGTTGAAAGCCTTTTTATAACTTTTACAAACATGGGTTATTCATTAAGTGAATTATTGGTAGTTTGTGATAATGCTCCCTGTCATTCTTCATTGGAAGAAGTTTTTGAAAATTCCGAGGCAACTCTTTTAAGACTCAGTCCATACTCACCAATGTTGAATCCTATTGAAGGTGCATGGTCAAAAATAAAGTCCCACGTGAAGAAATATATGGGACTTCCAAATCCAACTCCACCTAGAGTAGGCGAACAACGTTTAGCGTATTTGGAAAGTATTATTGACGAAGCTAAACTAACGTTGACAAGTGGGGATTGTGCAAGATACGTTCAACATACTACAACGTTTTATGAAAGAGCAATTAATTTAGAGGATATGCCAGTTGGAATGTAAAGATCCAATTTTCTAATTTTTTACTTAAATTAAGTGTTTTTAATATAACGTAAGAGAATCATTTATAAAGTTTTTATTTATGTATGTATATATGAATTTTAAGTTGGAGAATTTTTACTTTTATATTAATTTATTACTACATACGAATAAAATATATGGAATAAAATATTTAAGTTTGAAGCATAACAATTGGTTTATCTTATTTACTAAAAACCCAATTTTCAATATTAATTTTAATTTTCCTAACTTACAATTTAAATTTTAAAATTTTTCAATTTTAAAATTCATTCTCTCAATTTCAATTTGCATTTTCCCAATTTCAAATGTTAAATTACCAATTTCAATTTTTATTTTCTCAATTACAATTTGGAAGTTCCCAATTTCAATTTTGATTTTCTCAATATCAATTTTTATTTTCTCAATATCAATTTTTATTTTCCCAATTTCAATTTGGAAGTTCCTAATTTCAAATGTAAAATTACCAATTTCAATTTTTATTTTCTCAATTTCAATTGAGATAAATTTTAAAATTTTAATTTTTTAATTCCCAATTTCAATTTTATTTTTTTCAATTACAATTTGGTTTCGTTTTCTCAATTTCAATTTTGATTTTCTCAATTTCAATTTGGTTTTCTCAATTTCAAACTTCACTTTCTCAATTTCAATTTGGATAAAACCTAAATTTCTCAATTTCAATTTGGTTTTCTCAATTTGAACTTGGAAGTTCCCAATTTCAACTTGGTTTTCTCAATTTCAATTTGGAAGTTCTTAATTTCAATTTGGTTTTCTCAATTTCAATTTGGTTTTATCAATTTCAATTTATTTTTCTCAATTTGAATTTGGAAGTTCTCAATTTCAATTTGGTTTTCTCAATTTGAACTTGGAAGTTCTCAATTATAATTTGGAAGTTCTCAATTATAATTTGGAAGTTCTTAATTTCAATTTGGTTTTCTCAATTTCAATTTGGTTTTCTCAATTTGAATTTGGAAGTTCTCAATTTCAATTTGGTTTTCTCAATTTGAACTTGGAAGTTCTCAATTATAATTTGGAAGTTCTCAATTATAATTTGGAAGTTCTTAATTTCAATTTGGTTTTCTCAATTTCAATTTGGTTTTCTCAATTTGAATTTGGAAGTTCTCAATTTCAATTTGGTTTTCTCAATTTGAACTTGGAAGTTCTCAATTATAATTTGGAAGTTCTTAATTTCAATTTGGTTTTCTTAATTTCAATTTGGTTTTATCAATTTCAATTTGGTTTTCTTAATTTCAATTTGGTTTTCTCAATTTCAATTTGGTTTTCTCAATTTCAATTTGGTTTTCTCAATTTAAAACTTCAGTTTCCCAATTTCAATTTGCAAGTTCTCAATTATAATTTGGAAGTTCTCAATTTAACCTTAAAATGGTGTAGAGGTGTAAATTTATTGCTAAAAATAAATTGTACGATTTTTAAATATTTCATTGATGTAAAATATTTGAAAGTTCTTGTGCGGTCTATACATGAAAATTTCAAATGCCATTGAAGTACTTTTTATTAAACTGTGTAAATAATCTCTACTATATAAATTGAATAAATATTTCGTGGTCTATTAAATATCAAAATTTCTATAAACAATAAATGGAAATTTAAAGGGCGAAACATTAATTAATGATCCCCCCTTTGGAGTATCAAGTATAAAATAACATAAAAACTAAATTTTCTTTAAGCTAAATCTTAAATATCTTCTAGCTTATATATATATATATAAAGTGGGCGTGGCATTTACCTATGTCTCAACTAACAAGTTAAATTCTGATTTTTTGTATATTATGGGCGTGACTATTTTTTCTCCTCAATTCTATAAAAGTCCTAATTACAAATATATGCATCAACTTCAACTTTACAGCACATTTTTTATGTGTCTAAGGTAATTTTTGTCAATTGTGGGCGTGTCTGTTATTTTTTTGTTACCTAGATGGGGATTTTACCGGATTTTAACTTCTTAACTCGATTTTTGTATCCAATTGACTGATTTTTGTAAATTGTGGGCATGGCTCTCAATCGATTTTGCCCACTTTATACACTTAGCCATTTACATACAGAAAGGTTACTTTTTCAGCTCAAAATTTTCGACTGTAAAGTGGTTCTTGAAGAGATGGACGTACGAATGGATATGTCTAGATTGAAAAAATTTTAATAAAATTTATATAGAATGTCTTCCATAATATGAATTTATTTTAAAATTATATAATTTTTTATTTCAAATTTTGTAGAAGTACAAATTGTTGTTTTTGTTGTTGTTGTTGTTGGTTTAAAGAAATTATTATCAAAGATTCCAGCTGAGCATGTACGTTTGTGGTTACAGCCAGGTGTCTGAGAAATGTCCATCCATCCATTATTTCCAAAAGGCAGACTTGACAATATTTTATATCTATTCTTTTGAAAACAAAGAGACCAACTGACCATACAAATACATTCACACTGTGACCAAGCGTTTGTGTCATATATTGTTGGTTTTGAAAGACTATTTTTACAAGCAATTATTTTGCAATGATTTTTTGGGTTTTTTTTTTTTTTTTTTTAATAAAAGAAATAATTTTTTGGTTTCTATTGTTAAAAGGCTTCTTAAACTGTAAATAGGAGTAAATTTTTTGCAATTACCTATTATTTAATTAATTTCCTTTAAAAGATGAACAAAAATATAAGTAAAAATAAGAGATTTTTTATTCTTAAATACGTATGAGCATCATGTACCATGTTAGAGGGTTCTATACAGTAATTACGCTAAATTTCTTTTTCATGTTCTCACATATTCAACCGTTTTTTACTATGCAACATATTACTCTCCCACCAAAAAAAAAAAAAAAACGCTTAATACCTTTTTCATTATCCTTCATTTAATAGAGCGATAGAATTGTTAACAACTGACATGGTGCACGGGCAAAGGCCGACAATAACATACACCCACCTTTCATATCAATATTCTCTGAAAAAAAATCGTTTTTAATGACCCACCACAAACAACACGTTTCGCATTTATAATTTCTATCTACATAGTGGAGTTAAAGCTTAAATTTATTTTTGTTTCATGTTCTTTTTGTGTTTTTTATTCGTTCTTTTTTGAAAAGGTAATTATCACATATTTAGGTAGGAGTTGTTGCATTTGTAGTGTAATTATGAAGTTTGTTTTTTTATTTGTTAGTTTCCTCTGACCCGCTTTCAAACCATGAAACCCTTGTTTTGTGTGATAATTGGTTTTGTGTGGTCAACGATACTTCATTTTCTCAAAATGTTTTCATTTTTTTTATTTACTGGATGAAAATTGTGATGAATTTAAATGATTAGTGAATTGGAATTAAGAGAAATTGAAGTGGAATATTTTTACACATAAGATGGGCATAAGAATGGAACAACAAACTTGGTATACTCTCCTTTTCATGTAGGGTATAAAAATTGCTAAAGTTTGTATTTATTATTATTCCACTCGGAATTTTTGTATATTTGTGGTAAAATTTAAAATTTTTTTTTCGAAAAATTTTCTCTTTAACATAACTTTTGTTTTCTGTAATAAATATAAAACTTGAAGCCTTTGTAGCGCACTTGAAATTTATGACCTTGACTATAGACTTCCTGTCAAAAAAAAACCACCCTGTAAACTTACAGATATGTAAATATTTTTTTTGTGACATTTTTCATTACAAAAAACAACAACAATAATAATAAATAGAAGAAAAATATCAACCACAGGTTATAATGTATGAGTAAGGTAACAGCAAAGAGTGTGAAGGGGGTTCAATACCAGCTGAATACATAACATGATGCCGGTTACAGGTTACAACGGCAACGCAATCGTTTCAATTCTTACTTTTTGTCTGTTTGTTTATTTAACTTAAATATGCATGAACGAGAGAGTTACCTGTAAACGTAACGGTAAACATGTAAAAAACGCAAACATAACCCCCAAAAATATTTTCAATTTCATCTGTTTCTCTTCAAAAAAATTTGAATAACATCTGTCTGTCATTTAGTAACGGAGTCAGGACCCACATATGTAAAGAATAATGATTATCCTTTCAAAAAAGTAATAAGAATTTATAGTGAAAACGTCCTTCTCACCCCTCCCGCGTTTAGTGTCTATTGAATAAATACAATGCGTAGTCAAGTGATGTTTTCTTTTTTTTACATTTTTCTTTTTTGATTCATTAGATTTGTTCCGCTTGATTATAATTTTATCATGCATGCATATGCATGAATCAAACTCTTGAATGGAATGGAATATTATATTTTATTGTACACATTATATTGAAGGGAAAAACTGAAAACTCTCTTACACTTCCATGATGTAGAAAAAGGAATAAAATTTGGCAAACGCAAAAATTCGGTTAGTTTAGCCTATGGAGTAGAAAAAGCATAGTATAGTGGGGTAACCTTTCATGTTAGCCTCCTACTCCACCCACTTTGTTCTTTCTATATCAGAAAGAAAGAGATAGAGAGAAAAAGAGAAAGAGATGTAAAGTACCACTGTTGTATGCAATCTAAACTCTCAGCAGCTGTAGTTGAAAAATTGCTTTTTACCGTTTTTTGACTTGTTTTTTATACCCCCCCATCTACATAAGACGGGGGGTATACTAAGTTTGTCATTCTATATGTAACGCCCAGGAAATTCGACATTGATTATTTATAATTCTCTGGTATGGTGTGATGTGGCAAAAATGAGTGTTGTCAGATAATAAACGCGCCCAAAATCTAGAAAAGTCTATATATCTGCCACAAAAATTTATCTAGGAAGTTGGAATTCTGCACACGTATTTATAATTATTCCATTTATAGATGTGGCATAAATGGGAGTGGCCCACAGCGTAGTCGGCGTAAAACGCAACTTGCAAGCTAATATGTGCACAATTAAAGGGCGACCTTTTCCCGCCTACTATTTGTATGTATTGTAGGTATTGAAAGTATTTAAGATTTGGATTATACCAAACTTTACTTTATTCACTTGTTTTATTGTACGTTCTCCACATGCATACTTACACTACATACCTACAAATGTAGAAGGAATGTTTATATATTTTGCTGAAAAAAGAATTTCATGCCTGCCTACCGTTTGTCAATGCATTTGCTACACATTGCATATAATTTCAATTTTACAATTTCTTTCTTTTCGTTTTTTTTTTTCTTTCTTTTCATTTCTTCATTTTTCATAAATTTCATTTCTGTGCTGTTCAGTTAACTCGTGCATTACATTGCAACAACAACAGCATCAATACACATATAAATACACTATTGTGAATGGTTTATAATATTACATTATTTTTTATGATTTTTGTTGTTGTCTTTTTGTGTGTGAGTAAGTTTCATGCATAAATAATTTATTTAAATTGAATTTTTTTTTTTTTTTTTTTTTTTTTGTTTACAGTGTCAGGCAAAATGTGAATGTAAGATATGTGTGTATGTATGATATAAACAATATTTATATATTTATATAATTTCAAGAAATTGAAGTAATTTTGGTTATCGGATCAGAAACAAAATCTAAATACAATGTCCGGCTGTCCAATGTCTTGTAATCAATCTATAGGTTAAAATTTTGCATATTTTTTAAGGAAATTTGTCGTAGAGGTGCCTTTTTGGACCAACAACAATCATTATTGAAAAAGAACTCCAATGCTTTAAGAATTCCTTTCATTAGTCATCCTTTACACATGTCCGTCTATCTGTCTGTCTCTCAAATTGTTTGTCTACAAACTATACATACGTCGAACTTTTTGAAATATTTTCATAAAATTTGATTCAAACATATACAGCGGCCCAGAAAGGAACTCTATTGAAAATAAACGGAATTGCAAGATTTTTAGAACCCCTTCCCCTATAACCAAACGAAGTCTTTATATGGCGAACCTGCGCATTTCTCAATATTTTATCACAAAATTTAATGAAGAATAGTTAATTAGCTTGCTATTTAGCTGTGTCAAATTTGGACTCGATTAGAGCATTTTTAAAACCGTTTCCCATAGAACGGCATTTCAGGAAATTACCTTTTTATGAGAATGACTGGCCTTTACTGATACACTTAAATTGTTTACTTGGGTCGGGTAGGGTATTATATGGCTGGTAATACCGATATTTTCTTAATTATTTACTTACCATCGCTACATACTTTACCGTAATAAAGAGGAAACCGTTGTACGTGGAAAATTTGTTGCAATTCATTCGCTGAGAAACTCAATCAGTTAATAAAGTTATTTTATTTTTGTTTTCTTCTTCTTCTTCTGTTTTTTTTTTTTTTACAAGTTTAGCTTTAATTCGATTTTAAACTTATCAAATTATTCTTATTCCTATTTCTCTCTCTCTGTCTCACTCCTTTTTTACTTTATTTAACGTTAGTCGTGCATACTCTTTATACTTATATGAATTTTTGTTTTTTGTGTGCTTTCCTTTTTTTCTCTGCTAATTTGATTGATTGTTTTCGTGAATTGTACTAAAGAAGAAGAAGAAGTATGTATGTATAGAGTGGAAAGTACTTATATTTGCAAAAATGAGAAAAATAAACTGTGACAGTGATGTGATGACTGTTAAATGTGAATCTTATTAAAAGGCATCATTATCATCATCTCCATTACTGAGCGATTACAACCTATTTGGGTTTTGGACCTTTTGTAAGAAATATCGCTATGAGCTTTAAGTATCTTCTCCAGAGCTTGTGAGTCTCTCTTCCTGGGTCCTTTATCCTCTGATTCCCGCCCAAACATCATCTTATTTGAAGCACAACCTATTCATTGAATTTTTATGCGACGAACTATATCAGTACCAGCATACAGCTCACGTAGCTGCAGATTCGTTCTTAGTTTACGATTCATTTCAATGTCGCTGAAAACCTCTTATAACTCTTAATTCATTCTTAACTCTCGATTAATTTTCACCTCTATCAACCCACTGTAAGCCAATTTAAATAAAAATGCATCAAATTTTTTTTTTTTTGTTTCACTCATAAAAACAGAAAAACACACGGAACTGATATAAACAGCTCATCAATATGTGTATGTGTGTTTTTTTTTAAGAAAAAGAAGAAGAAGAAGCAAATGAAAATAAGTATGTACTAAAAAAGTTTTAGTTGTGTGAAGACCCAATTTTTTTTACTGTTTTTATTGTTGTTGTTGTTGCTTTACTACTCTATGGTATGATTATTCTGTGACAAAAGGCGTACACTTCCTTGAAAGACAATTTGTTTTGAGGGCGATGACGATGAGTAGATGTTGACAACAACTGCTGCTGCTACTTTGAGATGCTACAACGATGATAATTTTAGATGATTGGCAAACGAGATAACTGGGTAAACAAAATATAAACGGAGCGAAGCACAAAACAAATTTTGCGTAAGTGTACGTGTGTGTGTGTGTGTGTGTCTGTGAGTAATGCATAATATATCTACTAACAATTTTTGGGGGTTTACATACACACAAACACACACAGGCAGAGTGCGTGTATGCATTTGTCAATGGCTGGCTGACTGACTAACTGACTAACGCGACTGAATGGCTTGCTGCCTTAAATATATTACATAGTACCTTCTTCTACATATATGACGTTGAGTGCCTCTTGCGCCTGCATGCCTCCCAGCCATATGATATATGTTGGATACCTCTTGTGTAGATAAAACAACGTGGAGTGCAATTGACGCATGTTTGTTTGTTTGTTTCTTTGTTATGTTCGTTCTTTCTTTGTTTATTTTGTGAGCATACATATAGACGCGAGTGAGTGCACTCATTACGCCATATGAGTTTAGAATGTATATACACCGACAACATGCTCATACATGCATGCATATAACTTATCAAGTTTCGCATATCAATGAAAATTTTTGTCATTACAATAACAGCACAAATGTACAACAACAACACTTGTACACTATTTTTCCATTTTTCATGATATTTGCATATAAAAAAGTTGTTACCCAATTTATGGTACAGATCGTACAGTAGTAGTGTCTACCTTCCTTTGTTTAGAGAAATACTGTGAGTGTTGGAAACGTTTATTGAATTGAATGCATTTTCTACAAAGTATAGCTGTAATTAGTTTTAGATTATTTATTTATTAAAGCAAAAGTAAAGTTATTACAACTTATACCTCATTATACCCTACACCTACCACACAAGTAATACCACCGTAAACACGGCACGTGCCACATTTATCCTTAATTATAGAAATTTGTTTCAGTAAAGTTTGTCTATATGTCTGTCCCTCCGTCCATCCCTGTATTCTTTATAATCCATCTACTGGTTTTTGAATTTTACGTACTTTTTAATGAAATTTTCCACAGAAGTGTCTTTAAATTCATTTTTAGAACCTTTTTTCCTATAAAAAAAAAATTTGATGAAAATTGGTTGAAGAGCTTAATAATTTAAACCTGACACACTTTTCATATAAAGCTTTTTCATAAAATTGTGTTATAGAAATAAGGGTGTAATAATGTATCTGCCACGCCCACTGTTTGTATGTACATATGGAGGGTATTTAATATATAGCCTAAACTACATTTTTGTACTTGTTTTAACTATAAATAGTTGTTGTAGCTACTTGATACCAATTTGTTTCCAATACTGTTTGTTGATGTCTAGTTGACATTGCCGCCTATACAAACATACGCCCATAATATTGTCTAAGATGGTATATGCGCGACAGCGGAGCGATGGTTGACAATCTTTAAAAAACAAAAATGAAAATTTTGCGTGTCATTGTTTACTCACATTTCAAAGTTGTATGCGCGTGTGTATGTATTCGTGTAAGTATTACCGGCATTTTTTTTTTACGTTTGCTCATTTCTCATCTTGAGCTGCAGTTTGTTTTGATGTCATCTATGCCCGCATATCATAGACACACCAGACGGGGGAATGTTTTCGCATTTTCTACATAAATGTGTGTGTGTTTGTAAACACACAAATATCTTCAAACACGAAGCCACACGCACTTGCACGTTTTTTTGTTATTTTGCGTTGATATTAAAAAAAAAGAAGAATTTATTGTTGTTGTGCGATTTTTTTGTTTTTTATACTTTTATATCCTTGGGCTTAAATTTTGAATGTCTGCTGCTGTCCGAAAAGTACAGAGTACTCTATGCCGACAAAAAATTATGTCCTTTTACATCATTTCTGTCTGAGTTTGTATGGGTGTTTTAGTGTTTTTATGCCCTTATGATGTTTTTTTTCATCCTTTTCATTATGATCCACTGTATGCTCAATTTCATATATTGTGTGACAATAGTTGGTTGTTTTGAGGGTGTCTGTGTGTGTTTATGTATGTTGGTTGTTTTTTTGCCAATTTGATGGCTTGTCTTGAGTCCTGGTCTGGCGTCTGTTTACATTATTTGCAGATTCATATGAGGTCTCTTGTGTGATTTAATTTCATTGCTTTATGATGACCGAAAACGGGAGAAGAGTAAAAGCGATAGAAATTTAATTGTACATGACACACATGTTCCATTGGCAAGATATTTGGGTAAATTCTAGCTGAGGAAGAATTGGATTATCAAAATAACGTAACATAAGGATTATGTGATGTTTTTAGTAAAGGTAAGCTTAAAAAATTTCGTAGTAATTATACGAAAGGAATTCATCTCTTCAACCTCCGAGGTTCAAGCTTTAACATAAGTCCATATATATATATGAAAATATCCCATTTTTTTAACTTTTTCCATAATATTTGGTAACGAATAATATCGCAACTTAATAATTTCAAATTTGGACCCAATCGAATCATTTTTAAAACCTCGTTCCATAGAAGCCTTTCCCACCAAGTAAAGTTTTTGTAGCATTGCTTCAAAGGTGTTGCCGGATCGTCTGTTATATTCACTAGTTATAAGAACCTTGTTTTAAATGTCAATTCTAATGAAATTTTTAAATAATTTTTCCTCTAAAAAGTTATCTCTAATAACCGTCTGCCGGAAAATAATAAAGCGACCTTTTCTATTATATTATATATAACAATTTTATATCACTCTGTCTCATTCTTTTTAGTTTTTCTATAATTAATTTAATTACAATTTATTTTTATACCCACCACATAAGATGGTTGGTATACAAAGTTGGTCATTCCATTTGCAATATCCAGGAGGAGATGTTAGGAGCCCTACAAAGCACATTTATTCTTGATTCTTAAATGGGTCAAGAGCCACGCCCACAATCGACAAAAATCGACTTGTCTGCTGCAAAAATGGACCTCTTAAGTTGAAATTTTGTATAAATATTTATAATTACCCCATCCATCGATGTACTATATATGGGCGAGGTACGCCCACAATTTATAAAAATCCATATTTAGCATAAAACTCAACGTGCAAGCTGTTATGTAATACGTATAATGTTAGGGGCGGTAATCTTGTACTTGCCACGCCCATTTGTTCGTATATAGTTATAAAGGGTATTGAAAATTTGGTTTAAGCTAAATTTAGTTGCTTTACTGATTTTTATTTGGTTGTTGTTGCTACAATGAAAGCCAGTGGCGGCATTATAAAAGTCTACACTTTTTATATAGAACTGTAATACTCAGAATATTACAGTCTACCTAACCTACCTAACCCTAACCTTACGCTTGGTTGCCTAGTAGATAAGTATAGGATATTTACGTGGTGCATACCTTCACAGACAATGCAGTACAACGCGTGTCTGGTGTATGTATGTGTGTGTGCAGTATAAATAAATCACCTGAAAATTATACATTAATTTTATTTAGAGTAGAATTATTGTTATTTTTTTCCATTTTTTTTTTTTTTTCATTTTTATTACATTACAGTAGTAAAAATGGTTTAGTTTGTGCTTGTGTATGTTGCATTGTTTGTTATCATAATTATATGGAATTATTATTGTATTATAAAAATGGGGACACATAATATATTGTATATAATAATATTTTATAAATGCAATCATTCAACTGAACTATAACTCTACTCACTCAACAAGTTGGCGGTAATCAACTAAAGCTATACAGTGTGCCGAGTGCATTGTTTTATAGAGACTGACTGATGGCCATGTTTGAATGACAATTATTATGAATTATATATACATATATAAGTATTTTTTTTATATTGTTACAGTGAATACAGTGAGCGCACTAAGTTAATGAATAAATTTGTTTTTTAATATTTATTTTTATTATTATATCCGCGTATAGTAACAAAAAGTTTCTGTACAAAAATTCAGCTCAATTTCTCAAAATTTTCGCCCGTGAGAATACCAATAACAGACAGACATACGGACACATGATGCTGATTAAAAATATATATACTTTGTACAGTCTGTGATGCCTCCTTGTAGGTGTTGCAAACGGAATGAAAAACTTGGTATACCTTTAGCTTATGTGAAGGGTATAATATATAAAAGGATAACATGCAATGGGAGAGATCCTCAAATTTATCGGTTTTAGAAACTATGTTCAACAGCCAGACCCTTTGCTTGTGACCTTGTTTTATTTGATTTGTTTTTATTTTTATTTTTTTGGATCTTTATCAAGATTATCTTAAGCTTAAGTTGTATGCACACATACTGTGTATTCGAAAAATTCTATTGAAATTTTTTTTTTAGATTTTGATTTAATATTCTGGGAACGCGTGTATATGTACGTTCAATGGGTTCAATAGCTTATAGAGGATGTGTTGGGTAAGAGTGTGTGTAGTATGTGCAGGCATGCATTCACATATAGAGCATTCAACTCTACGATACCTTCGGCTGGTGCCTAACTCCCTGCGTTAACTTATTATTGTTGCTATTTTCTTTACACATGTGTGCGTGTATGTGTTTATGTGCGCCTACAATTGTTATTCCACACGTAACTCGTTGTTTTTTATTTTAACTCTATTTGAATTCTTTTCAGGGTTTAATTTTATTGATTTTTTTTCTGTCCAAGTACTTGAGAATATTTAATATAGATTTGTATTGTTTTTGTGTTGTTAGTGAAATGTTTTAATTGGATTATAAATGGATTTTTCAAGTATTCAGTGAGAAATGATTTCTTTTTATCGTATTAATTATCATATAAAAAGCACTTGATTTCAAAAGAAATCAATCAAACATTTTGTTTTGTTGGAAATTAAGATATAAAAAAAATATATATAGCTTACGTGCCGTATGTGTACAGCGCTTTTATTGCATTGAAAACCTGATTACTGAAGACTTTTATAGTTCAGTGATGTAATTTTTCATTAGTGTAAGAAATTTGGTGTGAAAAAGGCTGACAGTCAGTCAGTCGGTCCGTCTAACTTTACTACATTCACAGGTTATGTCAAACAAATGGAAATCTTTTGACTAAATCTTATACACACTCTTCATCTTTATACAAATAGGGGGCGCGGCAAGTACCTTAATACTTTCTCTAGTTTTATATATACATATTATTTCTGTATGTATGGTTTTTTGTAAATTGTGGGCATGTCGGCCATTTAAGTGCGCCCACTTTTACATAATTAAAAGCATTATAATTTCAATTACAAATTTTTAGATAAATTTGAGTGATTTTCTTCGATTGGGGGCGTGGCATTTGTCCAATTTTGTTTCATTTTAATAGGAATCTACTTGCTGAATTTATATATTAGGGCTGAATGTTATTTAAAACGCATTTTTAGTTTAGATTGCAGTAGAGTCTACTAACTCTCGCAATGAAAGCCTCAGTGTTTGTCTAATGCTAATTGTAATCCTATTGAGCTAAATTATTGTCTTTATATACTTACATCTATCTTTTTCTAATATTGTTGTTGTTGTTGTTGTCGTATAATAATTCAACCTCATAAATTTCCCGGTGGTTTGTATATGCTAATGACATTTTCAAGCGAATAACTGGCGTTAAAAGCCATTAAAGAATATTTAGGAATGTTCGTTCTAGTTCTGCTCCAGAAGCGGCGTCTAAAGAATGTTTCAAATGAAATGTAACAACATACTTGGAATATAAAATGGGAAATTGCAATAACAATATACATCAACAAAAATCCCGGCAATCATATTGTTAGGATTCTGTATTATTATTATTATTACTAATGTTGTTGTTGTTGTTGTTATAGTTATATATATATATATATATATTGTATATGTATTAAACAAGTGGCAGCAGGCATTAATTTAATATGCCCCAAACATTCATACAAATAACAATAACAACAACAGAAAGTATGGTTTGTAAAGTCGATTTAAGAAATGATTCTTAGTGCTGCTGCTGCTGCTGCTGCTGAGAGCCTAACCAGCAACAATATTATAATGATTATCATTATACGGTATACAATGACAATAATGAGGTTTCACTTGGTGGCTGTGTGATATGATGTAGTGTGGTTAGCAGAACTCTACTTACTCTACACACTTACCTACAATTTTTATATAGTATATGTGTGTATGTGTACTGTAGTGCTATTTTGCACATAATTGCATATGATTATTGTGCTTGTTCAGGTGTGCAATTTATAGCATCGCCTATGCTTTTACAGACAGACGTGCAAAAATTTTAACGAGAAACATGAAACGTATGAAAAAATGAAAAAAAAAATGAATAAAAAAACATTTATAAAAAAGCACTTGAAAAAAATTTTTGTCAAAATTAAGTTTTACATAAAAAAACAATAAAAATAATGAAAAATGTTTAAAAAAAAAACTGTAGAAAAGATCAACAAAAGATTCCACAAAACAAAAAGTGTCTGGTTATAGAAAAAAAGGTGAAAAAAAAAGAATTTACTAAAAAGAAAAACTCTTGAGAATAAAAGGAATCTTGTAAATCATTTTATAACCAAACTAATACACAGACACAACTAATAGCCATTCAGTCTAACACAAGTCTAATGCCTTACAACAATTCTACATAATACGGACGGTTTTGTATGGTAAACAAACCTTTGTCTAACATAAACAAATAAGTACATACTGTATGTCAATCCAGACAAAACAAACATAAGCACAATACAGCAGACAATAGAACACTGTCTATACTACGAGGTATGTTATAAACATACGGGGGCAGTTTCAAAATTGTGAAAAAAAAAGGATTATTACTCAATATTTAAAAATGTATATTACGGTAAAATTAGAATATGTCTTTTAAGTCTAGCATTTTTTGACGCTTTTAAATGAATCTACATAAAAGTTGTGTCTGCCTTTCCGTCCACTGAAGACATTCTTATGATCACAAAAATTGAATTATCCAATTAAAATGTGACAGATTTATTCCCAATGCTTGTAGAGGGAGTGATATTGAGTTAAATTGTTTGAAAGACACGCCCACAATTAAACAAAATTTAATCTTAACACCTTCCCAATCGTAAATTATCTTTAAAAGTATATATAAAAAGAGGCGTGACAGGTACCTAATTACGCCTTCTCATAGAGTTTCTATTATTTTTGTATTCGCTATATATATATATATATATTACTTGAAGTAAATATCTTGAATTTTACGATCGAAAAGTACCAAAAACTGTGATGTTCGTACGGATGGACATGTTAGAGGTAGATGTTGATCAAGAATTTATAAGAATTTGATACTTTACAACCGACCTTAGGATGAAAGGTATAAAAAATTGCATAAATTTCTCTCGACATAAAAAGAATGGGCTACGCCCACCGCAATATGTTGCAGCTTATTTTCTTTTATATGATTTTTTGTTAGAACTAAAGTAAACATTTTTGTTTTCACGTCACGCCCATAACTTATTAATGTGTCATCAATTTCATTCTAATTCCCTAAAGTGCTTTTGGCCTAAAACAATTCCTTTTATGCGTTTATTATTTAAATCACTTTAGGCTTTACGGCCTTTATTTGATGACCGCTTCCAATGGAAATCGTTTCACATTAATGGCTAAAAAAAAATTGTTTAATTACCAGAAAATTTTCTTCTTCTTCTTTCGATAAACTGAATAATAAACCAAGTAATGAGTTGTAAACAAATAATAAAAAAAAAAGAAAAAGAAAAACTCTGATAAGAAAATATATGAAGAGTTGGGAACTTTTAGCAATAAATAAATCTCTGCCTTAAGAAAAATGTACAGAATCTTATAATAAACCAAAGTTAATGTCGTTTTTCGTTCAGGTTCAATAAATTGTGTTAATGCATCATTTCTATTTTGTTTATTACAAAAACCATCAAACAACAATAAACAAATGCTGATAACAACAAATAATCGTCCAGAGTAATAAGTTGTAGTGCAATAGAAGAAAAAATAAACACAAATAAAGGGCTCTTGAAGAAAAGAAAGAAAAATAATAATTGTTAAACAACAACAACAACAACAACAACAATAATAATTGAATGACATGATATATGAGTGGTGTGGTCCAGCTGGACAATTGTATTTATATTGCTGTTTAGATAAGATAATGAATGAAATGTGAACTCAGAACTTGACGCCACGCTACACATATATGTAGAAGGAGTCCGAGTATAACTTACAAAAACTCATAAAAACAAATTAAAGCATTACAATATTATTTCAAATGAAAACAAAAGCAAGAAAGAAACACAACTGATAACCTTTTTTTTGACTTGAAACTCTATATGATGAGTGTGCCTTGTGAAATTTATTGATGGTCAAGGAGACAAGTAATGGCGTGTTGAGTCAAAGACAAAGAACATAAAATTTGCAATATTTTTTATTTTTTATTATTATTATCAGTTAAACAGTTTATTAAGGCAGAAGGAATCAATTTAAAATTTATAGAGAAAACATTTTCAAACTGGTTTATTACACTTATTATAATATGTGCTCTTAGTTAAGTGTGCGTTTTTGTACCCGTTGTAATTGTGGATCAATTAGTACACAAGTGTGCCTCGAAAAGGAATTAAAATCTGTAGAGAAAGAACTTCATGATCAATTAAATGAGGCAAGATTATATGGAAAATATTTTCGCATATAATAAGACAGTTTTTTGTTTCATCTCTATAAATACTATATTATATACATTTATGAAATAGTAGCCTATGATGGCACAGTTTTTTCTTCTTTCATCTGTATTCGATTTAAGATAAAGAGCAGGAAAATAGAAAGAAAAAGGAAAAAATCGTGAAAAATATATAGAAAAAGAAGATAAAAAGGGCATATAATGCACGTAGGCAACCTTCCCCTTTATATCTTATGTATAGAAAAATTACAATTAATTTTTAATATGGCGAAAAATGGTTTTTAGCATATATTCTCTAAGTAGTAAGAGGCAACAAAGCATAAAATAAAAGAATAGCTTATAATGGCACAATTTTATTGTTTCAAAAAAATAATATATATACTAGCGTATGATGGCACTTGTTGAGGGGGTCTAGTCTAATAACCTATAATGAGTAGCTAAGAGTGTTCTTTTCATATAGTCCCTCTTCCTCTTTCGCTTCGTTTCCTACATAATTCTTGTCTCATATTTTTAATCAAAGAGAGCGTTTTGTTGCTCTTTGATTTTTTCCTTTGAGTGGTGTGGTTTATTCTCACACTGTTGTTGTATTGTAGTTGCATCCTCTCCTCCTTGAAAGTTTGAAAAGAAACTGGTTTTTATAATGTTTTGTTTACATTTCATGAATCGTGGAGCCACGAGAAAACTAGGTATTGTTAATATTACATTTGTTGTGTTTTTATTTATTTTTTTTTTGTTCTGTTTTTTGCTAAGTGTTATGGTCGTGTCTTGCTATGCTTTAGTTTACACTTATTCATCGCTTAAGTGGTCACTAAGAAATGAAGACAGAAATTAGTTAAAAGATATTTTACAAAATAACAACAACAACAACTACTTTGAAGATTTTCTAAAGAATTTCTTTTTCAAAAGGTGGAAAAGCAAAGCTTTTCTAATGCTATGCATTGGGTCACATATCAGACGTGCCCACAATTTACAAAAAATTTCATATGCAGCAGAATTCATCTGTTGAATTATGATTTGGAACTTTTCGCCGGTAATTAGAAAAGGACGGAATTGCATAAATGCCACGCCCAAAAATTTTACTTGTTTAAGTCACTTTGAAATATTTTCTATCTAATTTCCATCTTGTTTTCTAATACGTCGTTATTTTTTGAGTATTTTAGTAACTTTTTTCGTATAACTTCCTCTGCTGTTATGTGTATGTGTTTTTAAAATTCTTAAAAGAAATTCTTTCTTGGTGTTGTTGTTGTTGTTGTTGTTTAGTTAAACTGACACCAGGTCCATACTTTACTTGGTCATATAATACAATTTCTGCCACTTTATAGAACTACTTCTCTCCTTCTTCTTGTTCTTGTTCTTGAAACCCATTATCATCCATTACTTGCACAACTGGCGCGCGGGCCCATTAAATGTAAGTGTTGCACTA
Organism: Ornithomya chloropus; assembly: GCA_963971445.1. Taxonomy (NCBI): domain Eukaryota; kingdom Metazoa; phylum Arthropoda; class Insecta; order Diptera; family Hippoboscidae; genus Ornithomya; species Ornithomya chloropus. The sequence continues at coordinate 14,417,230 of OZ020530.1, read as the reverse complement.
TTTTGTGCTGCTTTTGCTGATTTTCGATCATACACACACACACACATATATATATATATATGAATACAGACACTCAGCAGCAAGCAAATCATCAGTCAACCAGCTAGCCAAGCAGGCAGGCAGGCAAGCAGGCAGGCCGACAACACCACATTATTAACTTTTATAATATTTATGTATGTAATGGTAAGTATATTACGTACTACTGCAAAAATATATTTGTGAACGAGTTTCGAACCAGTTCTACTCTTTATAATAAAAGAAAAGAAAAAAAATTCAAGCCTATTATTAAATAATCAACTCTACACGTACAATAATACATTATACTAAACATATATTACGATGCGTGCATGCACACATTTACATACATATGTTTGTGAAGACTCTGCTTAGCTCAAAATTGTTTACTGTTTGGTGTTATTATTGTAGTTGTTGTTGTTATAAAAAAATCGCATTAAAAAAGACGTCTTTTGTGAAAACTGTAACAATATTAAAGTAGAAAATTGAATTTACTTAATGGTGGGTTTTTTAGAGAAGAGAGGCATTTAATAAGTAAGAGAGAAAGAGAGCAATAGAGAAATGAGCTTTTTATTTGTTCTCTGACACTCTTGAGTAAACTTTCTTGTAATAAAAAAGAGAAATTCTTTAAAAATATTCTTGAAAATAACTTTTTTTTTCTACATTTGTTCTAGGTTTGATACATTGAAATAATTATATACATTAGTTAGAAACTTTAGGTATATTTTTTTTTGTATAAACATATATATTAAACATTAATAATTTACATATATTTCATTAGAAAATTCTTTTCTTTTCTTTATAGAGCGATTTGGAAAGTATTCTGCGCCGCTCCGTGATTGATTCAAGAATCAAGGTGAGTAAAACACTTTATTCTTATTATTTATAAGCAAAAATTATTAAAATAAGGGTCAATTACTGCACAATATATATATTTTTTTATAACCTAAGTGCGTTTTTGGTGACCACGCCCGTTTCTTGTATATCAATGAATACGATTTATATGTATGGACACATTAAGTAGCTTTTTGTGGTGCTGTAAAAAATCAATAGTGGGCTTGGCTAGTAACCTAAATCTCCCATTTAAAAGTGGAAACTAAATGTATAGGCTAAGCATGTCTAAGCCACCTCAATAGCCCAAATTTTGCAATCGTAAGCGAAATAATCACACGGACATACGGACAGCATCACCATTCAACTCAGATGGTGATGCTGAACAAGAATATTTACTTTGTAAGTCTCCTGAAACTGTTATTTCAAATATTTCAAATAGAATAATACGCTAAGTATACCTTTCCTTTTTATACGGAAGATGAAAGATAGTATATTCCCCCTAATTCGTGCCTATAGCGATAAAATGGGAATTTACATATAATTCTACAATAAGATGATTAATCAGAAAAAAGCATATATGATCACTTTTCAAGTGATAATGATACTTTTAATGAAGCATTCAGAGGATTAGTGAAGAACATGCAATAAAAATAAAAAATAAAAAATTATTAAAAGTAATAATTTTTTAAGAGTAAATATCAACTTCACTCAAAGTGACTTTCTTTAAAACTCAATTTTTGCGAGAAGAGAGAATAAAAATGTTTTACAGTTTAGCGCCATTTTTAACACTAGCGGTAAAAAAGTGTTTTTTTACTAGAAAGATACATATTGGAAGAGATTTTGAGAGAGAGAAAGAAAGGGGGAGAGATATAGCGAAGTATTTAGAGAGAGTGGTAGGATTAGTTAATTATAATTTTATTATATTGAAAATAAAAAATATCCCAACAATTTGTTTTAAACAACTAATTATGGAAAAATGTTATAATAGAAAAACACTTACTAACTAAAACTTAACGTTTATAGTGCACAATGTTTGCGCATTTACAAAATAATTCTCTCTTTATTTGCCGCTACCCACATTTCTTTCCGTTCTCAGTATCACAACCAACCACCAGTTCCAACTCTTAACTGACTCTTTATTTATATTTTTTAACTTTTTCCAACATAAATGAGTGAAAAGCGAAATGTAAGCATATGCCAAAGACCAACTCGCCAATTCATTTATATTAAACAACCATCCAGAGCCAAACACTGCATTTCGAGTTCACAAGCTGATAAAATGTTCATTTAAAAATCAGTTCGAGTCCGAGCATCAACCTAAATGGACGTGTCGTGTAAAATGTACGGAATTTAAACATGTTTTCAAAAACATCCAACATACACAACATCACAGATAAAATATATACAAAATGAAGTGTTGTTAGTACTGTAATATATATTAAACGTAAAAACGAAAGAAAAAGTATAAAAACACAAGTTGTTGGATGAGGAAGCATACGTCTGGCTCTCATAAACAGTCAAGTCAGGAACTGATGAAAATAGAAAAAAAAAATAAATAAATAAATTGAATTTTCCAACAAACAAGACAATTGAATAAGAAAATACATCAGAGAGTACTAGCTTCCCAATTCTGCCCCAAGGCAATAACAATAATAACAAAAACAAAAAATAAAAAGAAAATTGAATGAATTGTGTATTAAATGCGAGTGAGCGCTGTGGCAAGGAAAACATAGAATTGTTTTGTGTGAACCTTACTATTGTGTTATATGTTAGTGTAGTTGTTGTGTCATTGCTCGAAGCGTTAAATGAAAGAAAAACGATTTTTCTCTACAGTCCGTATAAGTTTAATGCTTATTCCCCATCATACAGTCCGGGTAGCTGAAGGTAGTTACATGTAAAAAAAAAATCATATAATGCAAACCTAAACAACTACAAACCGTAAAAAAAGTGAATATTTTCTTGAAGATGATTTCAAAGGAATTCAATTAATTAAATTCAATACACATACAAACGATTCCAATCAGCGGTACAGCACGTGCAGGGACACCGTAATTAAAGAGAACAGAATAGAAAAGGAAAACTTCCTTATCAGCTGCAATTATAAATACACAAATAACAACAACAACAGCAATAAAACTTGCTAGATATCTTTAACATCCACTATAATCCAAAGCCAGACCCAGACCATGATGTGTAGCGTAAATGCTCCCAGCAGCAAATTAAAGCTATCGAAGCTATACGCTAATCATCAACGTTTACATCGTGGTGGGGCAGCCGGCCATCAACACTATCTAACATCCATCATATGTCTAACCTTTCTATGCTTATTACAACTAAGTTATGATGTGGTTTCAGCAGCAGCAGCAACCACTGGTCATCATCATGCCTTCTTGCAAGTGGGGGCAATGGCTGGTAGTAATGGTGTAACAATAGCCACCACTTCCGCCAGGATAATGGAGCCGGTGGGGGGTGGAGCAGCTGCTGCCGCAGCCACTGCTATGGTTAGCAGCATTAGCAGCAGCATCAGTAGCAGTAGTAGCAGTTTAGCTAGCAATCAATGTTCCTGGCAATACAATGGCACCACAATGGTACGTTGCAATTTGCGTCTGATAGAGCGTTCATTGGCCTTGGATTTGCAAGGGGCCGATGGCGCTAGTCAATTGGAGATCAAATGCAGTGATTTATATTTGTTTGAATCTCAACTACCGCAAGCTGCTTTTGCTCGCCTCCAAACGTTGGATGAATTGAAGTTGATGTCTTGTAAATTGTTGCAATTACCTAACAATGCCTTTGAGGGTATGACCACCGTGAAAATATTACACATAAATACCCACAATACGGAATGGGGTCCGAGTAAAACGTTGGAACTCTATCCCGACTCCTTGAACGGTTTAAAACAATTAACGGAATTAAATTTGGCGGATAATAATTTGCGCGCCTTACCAGCCGGCTTTTTATGTCCGGTGGGCAATCTACAAGTGTTGAATTTAACTCACAATCGTATACGTTCGGCGGAGAATTTAGGCTTTGCTGATATGAACTGTAACGGTGGCAGTGAATTGCAAGTTTTGGATGCCAGTTATAATGAGTTGCGCGCTATAACCGAATCGTGGGGTATATCACGTTTAAGACGTTTGCAACACTTGAATTTGCAGCATAACAATATTTCCGAGTTATCCGGAGAAGCCTTGGCGGGGTTATCATCTTTACGCATTGTTCACCTTAGCAATAATCACTTGGAAACCTTGCCTGAGGGTTTGTTTATGGGATCCAAAGAGTTGAGAGAGATTCATCTTAAAGACAATGAGTTGTACGAACTACCCAAAGGTTTGTTTCATCGTTTGGAACAACTTTTGGTGGTGGACTTGTCGGGCAATCAATTAACTTCAAATCATATCGATAATACAACGTTTGCTGGCTTGATAAGACTCATTGAATTGAATTTGGCCCATAATGCTTTGACCCGCATCGACTATCGCACCTTCAAAGAGCTCTACTTTCTACAAAATCTCAATCTACGCAATAATTCCATCGGTCACATAGAAGAGAATGCTTTCCTGCCTCTGTACAATCTGCATACTTTAAATTTGGCCGAAAATCGCTTACACACCATTGATGATAAACTGTTCAATGGCTTGTATGTCTTGTCGAAGCTGACGTTGAACAATAACCTGATAAGCGTGATAGAAGCGAATGTTTTTAAAAACTGTTCAGATCTTAAAGAGTTGGATTTAAGTTCGAATCAGCTGAATGAAGTGCCCAGGGCATTACAAGATTTGGCCATGTTGCGTACGTTGGATTTAGGTGAGAATCAAATCAGAACGTTTGATAATGATAGCTTTAAAAATCTGTGTCAATTAACGGGGTTAAGATTGATTGATAATCAGATTGGTAATATTTCGGTGGGTATGTTTGCCGACCTGCCCCGCTTAAGTGTTTTGAATTTAGCCAAAAACCGCATACAAAGTATTGAACGAGGTTCCTTTGACAAAAACTATGAATTGGAAGCTATACGTTTGGATCGTAACTTCTTGTCCGACATAAATGGTGTATTCGCTACCCTGGTGTCTTTGCTGTGGCTGAATTTATCGGAAAATCACTTGGTATGGTTTGATTATGCCTTTATACCCTCCAACCTCAAGTGGCTAGATATACATGGCAATTACATTGAAGCGCTGGGAAATTATTATAAATTACAAGAGGAGATACGTGTCAAAACGTTGGATGCCAGTCACAATCGCATAACGGAGATTGGACCCATGTCCATACCCAACACCATAGACTTGCTCTTCATCAATAACAATCTCATACACACAGTGCATCCGAACTCCTTTGTAGATAAAGAGAACTTAGCTCGTGTGGATTTGTACGCTAATGTCATGACTAAGCTGCAATTACAGCAGTTACGCATAGCTCCAGTGCCACCCCACAAACCACTGCCCGAATTCTATTTGGGCGGCAATCCGTTTGAATGCGATTGCACGATGGACTGGCTGCAACGTATTAATAATTTAACAACACGTCAGCATCCGCGTGTCATGGACTTGTCTAATATTGAATGTGTAATGCCGCATGCTCGTGGTGCTCCAGTTCGTACATTGACCACCTTGCAGCCACAGGATTTCCTGTGTCGCTATGATTCGCACTGTTTTGCTTTGTGTCATTGTTGTGATTTTGATGCGTGCGATTGTGAGATGACTTGCCCCAACAACTGTACCTGCTATCACGATCAAATTTGGTCAACGAATGTGGTGGATTGTGGGGGCCAACAGACCGCCGAGCTGCCGCGTCGTGTCCCCATGGATAGCAGTGTGGTATACCTAGATGGCAACAACTTTCCCGTGCTAAGCAATCATGCGTTCATTGGCCGCAAAAACCTCAAGTCGCTTTTTGTCAATAACAGTCGCGTGGCCAGCATACAAAACCGCACATTTGCCGGACTCATCTCACTGCAGGTGCTGCACCTGGAAGACAATCTCATGCAATCACTGCAAGGTTACGAATTTGAACATTTGACAGCATTGCGGGAACTGTACCTGCACAACAACCTGTTGACAATTATTAGAAACACCACCCTAGCGCCACTGGTGTCGTTGGAAGTGTTGCGCTTGGATGGTAATCGTTTGGTTATGTTACCTATCTGGCAATTACAAATGCCACAATTCAAACAGTTACACAGCATTTCACTGGGGCGCAACTATTGGAGTTGTCGTTGTAAATTTTTACAAGAGCTCACCTCCTATGTGGCAGACAATGCTGTAATAGTACAAGACATGCAGGATATTTATTGTATGGATGATGGTACGAATGGTAACAGCAACAACAACATGATGATGAGCAGTAGTGAGGGTGGCAGCAGCAGCCTTAGCAATAATAACGATGGTGGTAAACGTGCCGCCATTACTACAGCCGACATGAGCTTAGCGAGAAAACGTGAGCTGGATTTCAATGGAACAGCGGCGTGTAGTGATTATTATGCAGGCGGCTCTATGTTACATCACGGCATACCTAAACCCTACATACCCCTGTTGGCAGCCGCCTTAGCCTTAGTTTTCCTGCTCATTGTTGTCGTCATCATTTTCGTGTTTCGTGAGTCGTTACGTATTTGGCTGTTTGCCCATTATGGTGTGCGTGTCTTTGGGCCACGCTGTGAGGAATCTGAGAAACTGTACGATGCTGTCCTCTTACATTCACCCAAGGATGCGGAATTTGTCGGCCAGTATTTGGTGGCCGAACTGGAGACGGGACGTCCCCCATTACGTATATGCTTGCAGCATCGCGACTTAGCACACGATGCTACTCACTATCAAATACTCGAAGCATCACGTGTCTCTCGGCGTGTTGTCATATTATTGACACGTAATTTTCTGCAAACGGAGTGGTCACGTTGTGAATTGCGTAGAGCGGTACATGATGCGTTGAGGGGGCGTCCCCACAAATTGGTGGTAATTGAAGAGCCGGAAGCATTATTTGAGGCCGAAAGTGATGTTGAACTGTTGCCGTATTTGAAGACATCAGCAGTACATTGTATACGCCGTAGTGATAGACATTTTTGGGAAAAGCTGCGTTACGCCTTGCCAGTGGATTATCGTAGTGGTAATAATTATACTTTGGAACATAATCATGAACGTATTAAACAACCGGCTAGTCCCGGTATATTATATAGGCCAGCACCTCCGCCGGCCTACTGTCCCGAAGCAGAAGGTGAACAAAATTATTCTTCTGCAACAACAGCTACACCATCACCACGCCCGCAGAGGCGAGGAGAGCTGCAGCAGCAGGTGATGGGTAGTGTTCATCATCATCCCGCCATTACTATAGCTAATGGGAATCATTTGCATCCTAATTCAGCGACAGCACCTCAATACTATCATCACAATGGTGCGGGGGGGTATACGGGGCAGCAGCAGCAACAGCAACCTCGTCCTCCCTCCGAGCACATCTATTCAAGTATTGAGGCTGATTACACACCACTAGACAATGAGCAAATGCTAATGATGCCGCCAGCTCCAGCCTCGCCGTCACACCATCAAACAACAATGAATAGCTTGCATCGTAGCCTGCAACAACAACAACAACAACAGCTACATTCAAATCCAAATATATCGCAAACGTGGCGACCACCACCACAACAACAACAAAATCATCAGAAATCTTTAGCTGGTAATATAGGAATGGTACAGCCACAGCATGCCCAGCCCCAATCACAGTCACAGTCACATACAACTACAGCAGCAGTGGCAGTTGTAGCAGAAGCTTCCATTAACAATAGTACAATGACACCGGGACAACAGCAAGGACCACATGTGCAAGCCTATTTAGTGTAAAATACAAAATATTAGAAAAACAAAACCAACAAATACAAAATACAAAATATACAAAAACAAAAACCCTTAAATTTGTTACTAATACTTACTTTCCTTTCACCCCTTCACCTATTCTTCCTGTTCTAAAGTGTTATAAATTTAGTAATGAAACAAAACAAAAACAAATCAATAATAATTAATGATTCAAGTGCAAAAAAAAAAAAAAAGAAAAAAGAGAAAGAAATTTAAACTTAACCACCACGTGAGTGATTGACGTGTTAAGATGTATCAGAGTAGAGAAGAAAGGATAATGTATAAGACTGAGTAAGTGTTTGAATGATAATTTGAAAAAAACATTTTCAATGGATTGGTTCCTCTTTACAGCACTTTTTCGATTTGACAAAAAAAGTGCACTGCGTTGAAAAGGTTTTTAAATTAAAAAAAGGGAACTGAATGCGGTTCCACGAAGTTATATAGTTGTTAACGTTTCCTGTCAAACTCTTTTTTCCAATCTTTTCTCATTCGAAAGGGTAAAGGAAGGGATGTTAAGTAATGAAACACCAGATAGGAGAGAAAGATAGCTGCCAATGCTGCCAATACGAAACATTCTCTTAAAATATTATTCAATTTAATTTAATGCACAAAATCCTACAGAACACAGTATGAGTGAGTGATAGATAAACAAACAAAAAAGTAGCTACTTACAAACCTAGTGATTAGTGTTTAGGTTAAAAAAATATTGTATTGCAAATAAAAAATTAAAAAACCAAGAAAATTATTATTAGCTCTCGTCCTCCCCATCCCCCGTCCTCCACAATCTAACGTATTTGCCAGAAAACTTACTAAACACACGCACACAAGGACATAATATGCTTTTAGAATAAAAAGACCTTCTTTTCTAAACACCAATCACTGCCTACATACATGTACACTAACAAAATATATAATTAAAAAAAAATCAACAGAGCAAAGACTAAACATAAATATATATTCTATGTATTTATATGTACAACTCTATTCTCTATGGCTTCTTCTCTATGTGTAAATTTTTTTTATAAAAAAGAAACAAAATTATTTTATTGTGTAAGAGAAAATTGTCAAAAGTAAAGCTTTCCCTCTTGTGTTCAACTAAATACAGTGAAAATCCTTTATAACGGTTTTTAAATTTAAAACAATCCACTTAATGGTCTGGCAGCCTTTTGCAGGCCATTGCAATTGCAATGATCTTAAAAAAAACTAGGTTTTCAATGTATTTAAAAAAGAAAATATATTTCACCAGCCTCTGTATGTAATATATAAAAATAAATGTATATTAATCTATAAAAAACAAAAGCAAAATGAAAAATAAAAAACTGTAAAAACTATTGTAAAATATTTGATTAAAAAAATAATAAACTTGTATAAAAAATAAACTTTAAAGGCTCCACAATAAACTTCTTACCGAACAGCCATAAACTTCATGTACACCCCCTTACCCGCTAAATTATACATGAATGGAAAAATATTAATTAAAAAAAAACAAAATACTTACAATAATGTTATAAAGAGAAGAGGAAGAACTGTATAAAAAATTAAAAGTTTCTTTAAAATATATAGAAATACAAAAAAAAAAAATATTTTTCATACTCAGCTCATGTAAACTAACACATAAACTGCTCATAACTTGAATAGAATTACAAAAATTTTAGTTAACTCAATTCAAACGAAAATTCCTAATAAATACATTTAAATAATTTATGTAAAAAATTAATTCCTTTTTGTTAAAAAAAAATATTTTTTGTATAATATTTATTTTTTTTCTAAGTTATTACATATTATTTATAATTAATCGCTATTTTTTGTGTATTAAAAAAAAAGAATTATTCAGACCACACAACTATTTAAAATTAAGATTATAAAGAAAGAAAAATCTTAAATTCAAATAAAATTTTAAAAAGACTATAAATGAAAATAATATATATATAAATATATATATATATTACAAGTATAATATATTTTTTGTTTTTGGAGAAAAAAATGAAAAAAAAATTCTAAAATTGTTTTTTTGTTCTAAGGAATAATAAAAAAGTAAGTTTTAAGAAAAATGTTATAATTTTATATGAATATAGGTACCAAGGGAACACAATTTGCCAATGGATTCATTAATCATATTATACGTAAGGACAACTGGACAAAGCTGGGTAAGTAGGCAGTTTATAAAGTTGGAAAAAGATTTACCAGTTACGTCTACAATGGACAAGAATCTCTTTCAACAACAAGTGAGAATGTTATAGTTGATGTTACCGTTAGTCTCAAATGTACTTTAAGCCAATATAACTTTAAAAGTACACTCAGATTACTATTGAAATTGAGCAAAATGGATCACGCCCACCATACAAAAAACATCTACTTATCTGCTTTAAAGTTAAAGTTTAATTTTAATTGTATAATTATTCCGTTCGACAATGCTTAAAAAGGGGCGTAAAACTCGTATTTCAGATTAACTAATGTTATATATCAGGTATATGCCACACCCCCTAAATAGGAAACGTTGCAGGGTATTATAGATTGGGTCTAAGCCCAATTTTAAAGCTTTTACTTTTTTTGTATTGCATTTTATTTTTACTTTGGAAAAATACCATTTTACATAATGGGTTTCGATTTTTGTTATCAATAAGTTTCCACAAAAGCATATTGATGACATATTTTAATTAAAAGTAGTTTTTTTTTGTGTTTTCAAAAAAAAATTGTATTTTATATGGAAATGAAATTAAACGAATGGTTTTAATTTATTTCTCATGTTTAGTTGTTATATCAGCAAAATTGAAATTACAAAAAATGTATAAAATGAAAATACATGCAGAGAAGAAAAAAATTGAATTAACCTTTTTGTAAACATAAAACAAAAAATTAAATGGATTAAAAAAATGTATGTGTATGTATTGAAAAGAAAATCACTTGCAACAGATTTTCCAAACAAAAAATTAGGTCAGCTATTATAAAAATATGCAAAATTTCCATTTAGTTGTGCAGCTAAAAATAACGTTTTTTTTTTCTTGTGCATGAACTCTGTTATGTATGATATGTGTGTGCATGCATGGTTGTTATTATTTCACCAGGTATTAAAGAAAACGATGCCTTCTTACGAATCTTAAAATGGTCACAATGTGTTACAAAACTGTTTAGGTTTGTTGGATAGCCAGCCCATAGTTTGTCACGTTCTCAGCGTCTAAACCTACATACGCACCAACATCAATGGCAGCCGACAATAATAATAACCAAAACAAAAACAACAACAATTTTAATTTATCTTATAAGTGATGACAGGCAAAGACTGAAAAAAAGACGGCAAGATATGATGACAAAGAGAGCATATACAAAAAGCAACAACAATATAAGAAAAAAAACAATATTTTGAAATATTTTCTTTCGTAACAAGAATACCGCCGCCACCACTAGAATGACAATCTAGCGACAAAACCTACAAAAAAAAGGAAAAGAAGAAGAAGACGAAGAAGAAACTTTATACAAATGCCTGCCAGGTAAAGGCCCGCAAAAACCCACGCACACACCTTGATCTTATTGTTTTTAGTTTTTTTTTTTTTTTTTTTTGTACAATGATCGCATTTAAAATATTCATTGCACGCTTAAGCTTGATTGTTGTAGCTTTGTTGGTGGTGTTTAGTTGTTGGTTTGTATACAGAATCTTAATGTATTCGTGGTTTTGGTTTCTTACAGCATTAACCTTGTGAACTGTTTATGGTATTGAAACCATTTATAGAGAGTGTTTTAGAGAGAAGAAGAAAAGCAACAACAACAATAACAAAATAGAGAAAATTGTATCGCACACATATCAGTAGACTGGCTTGAAAGCATTATATGGCAATATTGTCATGATCGTTTTAAATGCTTTTTTTTTGTTGGTTTTGCTTGACTTTTCATAGAACAAAAGCTTAACCAGTTATTAAGAGTTAAAGAATAGCAATAACAAAAGCAACAATAAATATATTTATATAACATTGAAAAGGAATTAGAGCTGCACCTAATAAATTTTTTTCATTTATAACAAAAAGTGGAGTGATGTGGAATTTTATGGAGGGAAACCATATATCATACAAAGTAGATGATTATGTACAGACTATAAAGCTATGTAGATTAGTATCTTGCCTTAATAAAAGGACTTTGATATTATCCACTGATTTTAGATTGAAAAGTGGTAAAACTCCACTTTGAACACTTCTCGAATCGATTCAGTTGACAACTTAGTTGAATTTCTTCCCAAACTTTCAAATTTTGAGGTTTTTGGCTAAGTGTCCTTAAGGTTATTTAAAAAACAAAAAGTCTACATAGCGGTAATGCTTGACTATATAATACTTTACAATTTCGTTGCATTAGTAAACGCGAGTCATTGCCTCGTGAAATATTATTCTATGGTAAGAAGGTCTAAAAATGGTTCAATCGAGTTCAAATTCGGTAAAAAAATATTAAGAATTATAAAAATTTGTCATAAGAAGACTATATTTTAAAATAGTTCGTTATATGAAGGGTTCGTTATATAATGATTCAATTCGGTTCATTTTTAATGGAGTTTTTCTTTAGATCAAAACATGTTTTTGAACCAAATTTCATTTAAATTTCTCAATAAATGCGATGTGTAGCTTGCTTAGACTTTTTCATAGATAGACAGACGTATAGACGGATATGGTTAAAAGTTCTCTAATTCAGTTCTACTTTAACACAATTCTCTCTAAAATCAAAATATGTTCTTTTAACAAATTTCATCAAAATATCTGTAAAAATTCGACTTAGTTCGATTAAGTTCAAATATACATGGACACCTAGACGTTTGGACGGACATGGTTAAATCGATTAAAATTTAAATCTGATGAAAAACAATTTTTTTTTTTATATATTTTGTGAGACCTTGCTTCCAATTATTTTCATATAACGTTTTTATATTAAAAAAAAAATTATACAAAGTGTTAATTTTGTATTTTAAGTTTGTTGTGTATTATAAACTACTTGTTTAACCCTTCTAGGTATGTGTACACACAAAAGCAAAAGAAACAAATGTTTGTTATTGTACCAGCTTTACACAAGTACAAAACTTATATACAAGGACTTTAAAGTATGTACTTAGAAAAATCTGTTTGAAAAATTCCAGTAACATAATTACAAAGGCTGTGAAAATAGGCAGCTAGTCAAAGGATTCATGAAAAAAAAAAGTTTAATAATGTAATAAAAGGGTAAAAGGGTTTTTTTTTCCTTTTTTGATGAGAAAGTGTAAGAGAATAGTTGATTATTTTGGGGGATTATATTACAAGGATTTAATAAAACAAATCAAACTAGTTTTGTTGCAGTTATGGATTTAAAAACAATATTATTAACAACAAAAACCACAACAAGTACGCCTTTATAAGCGAATGCAAGATTTGTTGTTGTTGTTGTTGGTGATTGTTGTTGATTGTTTTCTTTACGTCTTGTAAGAATTCTTTTCTTTCTCTCCATATAAACAGTTTATGTACCATGTATGGCAGCCAGTATGAATGGATTAGTGTTGCTTTCCCTGCATTAGCTTAATTAGTTAAGTTTCTAAATTAAATGCTATTAAATTGGTTCACATTTAATGTTTGTCTGTTACAACAACAATGATTATCAGCGTTTTTTTCCATTTTGTTGTTATTGTTTTTGTTATTGTTGTAATTCGTTCTTTCTTAACAGCTTAAGACAACTTACTTACTTGCCTGCTTACAATCACTTGAAGTACAGTAAACAAAAAAAACAAAAAAAGAACACAAAAAACTATTTAGTTACAGTCATACTTTGACCTTAAAAGCTAACAGAAAACAAAGAAAAACTTATACAGACTGAATGGGGAAATAATCTAAACTGTCTTCTCTTACATTACTAAGCTAATGATAGTTTGCACTGCGGTGTGTCAAGAAGAAAATTACAAGAAAGAAAGCTCAAAAAAAAAAAAAACGAAAAAACAAAAACTGAGCAGTTGTTATAGAAATCCTCTTAAAATAGTGTTTAAAAGAACTTTTTAATTAGGAAATTTTTGCAACAAATCGATTTAACAATGAAGACAAAAAAAAAGCAACCTTTTATTATATTTGTAAAGGGAATGTGTGTTGAAGATATTTTCTTTATTTTTACCTTTCTACGAAAAAAGAAAACATCCTTTGAGTTAATTTGTAAATTAAATCAAACAAGGAATGTTTCATTTCACTTCATTTCATTTATTTAATACGAAAAAGAAAAGAAACAATCATAACAAAAGATAGACAAAAGTCTTTGTGAAGAGTGTGGCAGCAACACAGCAACACATTTGTTGCGTAACCATTAACTGGTTGGTTTGATGTTGGTTTTCATTTCTAACCCCTACACCAACAACAATTTAATTAAGGAATGCGTTTAGTTTTCAATTTAATTTATATCCTATATGTGTGTAGGTATGCAACCTAACCGAACACATATACAAAGTAAGCGTCATGCACTTACGCAACCCTTTATATTCATATCACTACTCCCACTTACTATGTTGCACTTGGTTTGTATTTTAATGTATTACTCCCATTTACTTGCAGTTTCATTTAAAGCACTCGCAAACGCACATTATCATTATATAACATTTTATATATAAAGGGTATTAATGGTAGATTTTTCGCCAAATATTTCATTGAAAGAGAAAAAAACGCTTGTTGTACCTTATACATCAAGAGGAATTAGACAACCTTACTGTACTTAGTGGAAGGAGTAATGAATGTAAATTAAAATGTTTTTATACCCTTCACATAATATAGGGGGTATATGAAGCTTGGTACAACAACCAGAAGGAGGCACTAGAGTCTCTACACAGTATATATATTCTTGATGAGTAGCGAAAATTTTAGTTCAGAATTTCGTTTTTTTCGTTTGTTTATACACCTACAAATAATCTTCCAGAAGCCTGGTATCCTTTAAAACATTTAAGGGTCAAACAGTTTATCGATTAATTTTCAATTGAATGATTTTTTTACATACTTGTTGTTTTTGTGATGATTAATATGATTACTGTTATGCATAAAGAAAGCAAAAATATATAGATAGGTACTCGTATGATTCTAAGTAAGTGTTTATGTAAGTATTGCACATAAAGTATGACAAGGAAGCTTCTACCTTTGTTCTTTTTAATTAAAAAAATAAATGCACTTTATTATGTGAGATTTATTTTCTCAATAAATTTACAATTCATTTAACACAAAAAGTTTTAAATTACAAACAACTAAACGAAAGAAAAATTGCCAACCAAAGCAAGCTGTAAAGATTTAGAATTGGTTGCAATAACCAACTAGATACCCTACCAATGTTTTTTACGATTTAGTACAAAAATCGTTATTTTTTGATAACGATTAGTTATAACATTATATAAAATAAATTTTTAAAATTTTATTTAAACAACAAATTATTCAACAGTAAGTGTTTTGTATTAAAGCTGAAGTCTGTGTCAACTTTTTGTATCCTTCTGTGCTACCATCTGTTCTAAAGTTATTGTACCGTAAGCCACAAGTGCTATAAAGTTATAATTATGTATACAAAGCAACAACAACAACAACAACAACAATATTAGTATTAACAGTAACCTTTTGTAACCTATATAAACGTACATGCACGCAACAGCAACATTGTGTCATATTTCGTTCTACTCTCTGTTATATAATTTTAATTTTTTTGTTGCCCTTTTTCCTTCTATACACAATATTTTATGATTTTTCTTTCTTTTTTCACTGAAACTTTTTATTGGATTATTTTAACTTTATGATGATATTTTCTATACCCTTCATATCACCGTGGACAGAATACTAAGTTTGTTTTCTCATTGGCATTTTTCAGGACGGACATTTTAGAGATTTTATTATACAGATATTATCCAAAATCTTAATCGATTTAAATATACTTGTTGAGATGTCCATACATCCGTCTGAGTTTAAAACTCTCAAGTACCGAAAAATTTACATATTAAGCTAGAATTTTTTATAAACATTTGTAGACATAAAGTAGGGTGAATTTGCATATATTTGCTAAACCTAACTAATTTTTTTATTTTATTTTATTTTACTGCTATATAATTATGCGTTTGTGTGCAGTGGTGTTAGGATGACAAAGACTGCAGCACACTAACAGTACAGCACACGCAAGAAAGAACAAATTATTGCAAAGGATTCATATCTTAAATCATAACACAAGTATTAATTTGAGTACTGAAGTACTTCACATTAATACTTGAGCATTAAAAATAAACAAAGGTTCTTAATTATGTTGCCACAACTGTTTTATATATACGAACTGTTTACGTTCTTAAAAGCCAGCTACTGTTTATTATGATTTTGCTTAAGTACGAATGTGTGTTTGTAATTTTCATTGTTTATAACGTTTACGGTAAAAATACAAGTTGCTGTTGTTGTTGTTGTTTTTGTTGTTGAATTGTATTTTACTTTAATTATTTGTTGTTGTTGTTGTTGTTTTTGTTGTTTGTCATTTCTTTCACACTCTTTTTTTTTCTACACATACGCAAACATAAACAAATTATGCTTTCTTTTGTGTTTATTTGTAATGTGTATGTGTATGATTGTATGTGGTGTCGTCGTTGTTGTTATTTGTTAAGGACTGCATTATGTTAGTTATTATTTTAGCTTCTTTTGTTGTTACAGTTGTTTTTGTTGCAGTTGTTTTTAACGGTTGTTTCCCTTGAGGATAAAAAAGACACTCCCTTTTTTATTTTCGGTTTGTTTTTGTTGTCTATTGTATTTGTAACACAATATAAAACAAAGTTTCCATTTTGCTGACTTTCTATTGCTATCTCTTTCTCTTTTGTATGTTAGGAATATAATGCTGTTCTTGGTTTGTACATATTATTATTGTTATGATAAAAAGAGAAAAAAAAAAAACCAAAACTTTTTTTGTTCATTTAATTTGAATTTGTTGTTGTTTTGAAGTTTTCATGTACTTGTAATAATTTTAGAGTTTTTATGTTAATTGTTTACTTTTGCTTCCTCTATGTGTTGCTGCAAACACATGTAATTGTGTATGTTTTCGCATTTGTATGTCCTTTCATACTATTGTATTATCTAGTCTTAATGTAACTTGTTCATGCGTTAAAAGGTATGTAAAAATATTATGTCGTTTTTTTTTTAGCTCTTGGGATTATAACTTTGTTGTTGTTGTAATGTATTGTATAATATTATGTTGTTGTTGAATGAGATACTAGAGACCTTACAAAGTATGTGTATTCTTGATCTGAATCGAAAACTGACTCGATCTAGATTTGTGTGTCCGTGTGTCCATCTATTGTTGACATTTTTATAATCATAAATTTTGAGATGAGTGCTGAAATTTTAAGCTTCTAGCAAGCGGATAGCTTTTTAAATTGGATACAATCGGTCCAAAACCACGCCCCTTAATCGTTTCCATATGATAACTGTCAATGTTGTTGATTTTCTACAATTAAAATTTTATTTATTTTTAAAACTCGTGCGAAATTATATTAAATTTTGAATTAAATGAAAAATTTAAATAAACTTTAGCAAAAAATAAAAGAAGAAAATATCGCTAATGAATCGTTTATCAAAACAAAAATTTAATCAGATTTTTTTCTCTTTTTGTTTTTCATTCGGTATGTCTGTCTGTTTGTGTGTTTGTCGTTTGCTTTAAATAAATACCTGCTTTAATCATTCATTGATAATAAACCATTAAATTAATCTCGGGGAGAAATGCGACAGAGGAGAGCTTTGTGGAAAGCAGTTATGTGTTAAATTACATTTATATTGCTTGTCCCACTTGAAGAGCTTTTAATTATTTAATTATGAATTTATGTGAATTTTAATAAATTATCAGCATACAACCAACAACAACAACAACAACAAATTGTTTAAGTATAATATTTGATTAATATTTTTCATTTCACTTGTATGATTTTTTTTTTTGTTTGTTTAAATAGTTATTAATATTTGTTTTGTTGTTGTTGATGTTGTTGTTGTTGCTGTTGTTATTCAATAATTGAAGTGTTATGATAAATGCGTAAAACCGCATTAAATGGTTGAAAAAAAAAAACATAATAATAATAACAACAAATGAAAAGCAAATAATGAATAATTGTATTTTGATTAAATTTGATATTTTATGTATGTGTCGGTGTAAATATGTGTGCATTCATATATATAAAAATAATGCGATTTCTTGTTGCTGGTGATTTCATTAAAGTTTATTAAAATATTTAATAATAATGATGATCATTTTATATTGAATATAAATACACACTCATACACACACACACACGCACACATGCAAGTACTTAATAGCTATTCAAGTGTTTATATGGTAATAATGTTTAATGTTTGCGCAGCATTTAAATAATATGAGTACCACTATATGCAATGAATGTTTTATAGGTTGCTCTCTTTCTCCTGTAGTGTGTGCTTTGTGTTTATTATACTTTGAAATGTAATTAAATGAATGAATGAAAGATTAATTAGGGGAATGAAAAATATATTTTATACTTAAAAAAAGACAAGTCTTAATGTGTAAATGTTTAGGAAAATTTATCGAAAAGGGCATAAAATAAATTTTTGCACCATTTATTACTTATGGATATCAAATGAAAGGATTTAAAGTGTAAATTGGAATAAGTTAAGTACCTTTTCTCTAAACCTAGTATCCCGAAAGCCTTAGAATGGCGGAACACAATTTTCGTTGAAACCTTCTGGATATGGGTATCAAATGAAAGAGTTTGTCGCGAAGATTACAAAGATGTGCTAAAAATGGGCGTGTTTAATACACGGCTACAAATTAATTTACAAAATTCTTATATTAGAGCATTAGTTAAAATCACTAATAAATATTTGCCACGCCCACTTTAATAATATAAAAGGGGAAGGTATTTAAGATATTTTTCATTTATACTTATTACAAAGTATATATAAACTATCCTTTTAGCTTTTCTGAATTGTGTAAAATAAAATACTGGATTAAAAAAAGAGAATTTAATTTAAATGATTTTTAATTATTATTTATTTTTTATGTTTTTTATACTTCTTTAAATGTTTTTTCCTTTGTTTTCAAAATATTTAATAGTTTATTATGTTTGCAAGTAATTATTAACTCGTATTTGTGTCATCAATATTTTTCATACGTATTTATTTTATAAATATGGTTTTTAGTTTTATAGATTCTCAATATTATTTATTGATGTTTGTTTTAAATTTCATTGTGGTCTCCTTCTCTCTCAACACTGACCACACAAATATATAAAAAACCAATAAATGATCAATACACAGACAACATGTAAATAATACACGCGTGTCAGATTTTTCAATACATAAATGCACACACTCTTCATTTGTGTTATGAAATATTTATTTTTAATCAAACCAAAGCTCTTAAATACTTAACATACATATATTTTAATCAAATTATATTTAAAACTCATCATTACATGCCTGCCCTGAACGTTGCCCTTGTTATCATTGTTGCCATTGCACTTGTATAAGTGATGACCATTAACAGCATCATTTTCATATTTATCTCGTGGTTTACATATATAATATAATCAGTCAAACATTATTTATTAAGTGCTTGGGGCTTACGCCTATTAAAGCTTAATAAATAAATGAATTTATTGCTTTATGAAAAACAAGTGCGCCTTGTGCTTACTCTTCTTACTACTACACCAACGCCATTTATGGTTTTAGTTTAGTTTAGTTTAGTTTCGTTTAGCATTTAATTAGTTGAGAAACCAACAGACAATTATAAATATGCCATCAATAATTAACGCATTACACTCTTCTCTGTCGTCTATTAAACAACAGGCTCTTAAGCTTACTCTTCCTACTTAACAAATATACCTTATATGGTATGTCTAGTGCAGTAGATGTTTGTTTATTATTAAGTAAACACAATCCACTTATCTGTTATTCCCTCAATTTATTATCATCATAATCATAATGAGTACATATTTACTTAAACAATAAGTACAATGTTGTTATTGTAAATGGTACCACATACTTATGGTACTGTACTGGTACTGTGGAAACGGGCATGCGGTCATATTGAGAGCAATACATCATAATTTGTACAACAATCAATGTTGGTTTTTTTTGGCTTAAGCCATATCTCCGGTACTCTATAAATTTATATAAAATTAGTAGGCGTCAATTTATTCAAACTTTTGTCATTGCGAAATTCAAAGTAATGGCCAACGATCACATATTATATATATATCCAAGATTTGGCCTAAACCAGTATCTAAAATGAAAATCTAAAACTTTATTCTATATTTTGAAAAAGAAAAAATATGTTAAGGTATGGACTTAAGTGCCTCTCCTAACATTTCACTATCACAAAACTTGCCATAGCGTTCTTCCATAGTAGCGGTACTCAAAGTTGTTGGTTTTTAAAGAAATGTTACAAACATGATGGCATTGCTCCCTAGCTCTTTACCTCTGCTCTCAATTATGTCATGTATGGGAATTCATATTATTCAGTTATTTGTAGCAGAAAAAGAAAGTTCAAGTACCTCAGTCACCTTCAATTTATAATTAATTGATAAGTTAATGAAAAAACTTAATATATTATAATAAAGTGGGCGTGGCAGGTTAATAAAAGTCTCTCTTATAACCACTATTGTGTTGTAGATATTGAATTTTAGCTCACACGTTGAACTCTTAACCCAAGTAAGTTAATTGTGAATTGTGGGCGTGTCTGCTATAATATTTTGCCTTATTTGTTTAGAATATAAATAAATTTCACTTTTTTTCTTGTACATTAGTTGCAGTTTTATGAGCTCTTGAGAGATTTTCATGCAATAATGGGCGTGGCCATAACTTGATTTTGCTTACATTAAATAGAAAACTACTTAAACTGACTTTCAATGTTTATATGAACGATTCGATCTCAAGTTAACCTATAACATATGGACCGACGGACATTGGAATGAAAAACTCTCTTTATATAATATATGTTACCTTGCAAGCTGTTAAGTAATATATACATTATTGAGGGATGTAATCATATACCTGCCGCACCCACTTTTGTAGATGTGAGAAGTGTTCAAGATGTGGTTTAAGCCAAATTTAGTTTTCTTTATTGTTCTTGTTTTTTTTTATATATAAAGCATTTAATTTTTATGACACCCTTGAAACTCATCGACCTAAAAAATTCAAATTTAAATCTTCCAAAAAAATCACAACATTTCACACATAAATAAAAATGACTCTCGCTTTTTTTTTTTTTTTTATATGAGCATAATAATTGGTTTGGGTTGTGTCTGACTGAGTTTTGCTTTCATGTTTAATTCTCCAACTCATCTGACATGTGCTCCTCCTCTCTCTCTTTCTCTCTCTTATGCACATATACAGTTAATTTGTTTTAGAATATTCGAAAATCATATTTAAGTTTAATTTTAGAGCTCTCCAATAAAACATAATGCGTAGCAGTCGTACGTTTATTTTTTGAAAAGAAAAAACAAAAAAAAACCTTTAATTTATGAGCTCAATTTTATTTACTACATTTGTATGTATTTTATAATTCATTGGAATTCTATGTCTGGCTTTGGCATTTGTACTTTGTCTGATGTTGCTGTTTTTGTTTTTATAACAGTCGTTACCCATTCCTAAATGTATAATTTTGTTTTTTTTTTTTTTCATACTTAAAATTTTTTTATCAGCATTTAACCATTTTTGCGGCTGAAGCCTTTTTGATTTGTCGATTTTGTTGTTGTTGTGTGTTTTTTTATAGTTCTTTTTAAGTTTAGTTTTATGTCATTTTTTTCGTTTTTTTTATAACCAACAAATTTTATAGATATGACCATAATATGTCTATAAACACACACACGTAAGCAATGCTTGCTGGTCATCCCTAAACATTTTATCTGAAATACGTTTATGATGTGACTGCAGATGTGTCTGTTGGTCATTTTTTGTTTTTGTTTTGGTTTTGGTTTTCGTTTTTGGCTTTGAGGGTTTTTTGATAATCAGTTCTGTATGTTTGGCCTTTTGTCTTCAATTTTGTTTAATAATTTTTTTTTTGCTTTGTTTTTTGTTTTATTATTATTTTTTTATATTTTATTGCTGGAGTTTTGTGCGTAAACCCTTTTATAAAGTTAAACGCTTGTTAAGTTATGAAATTCCTTTTATTTTAATCATTTTTTTTTTATTGTTATTGTTGTTTTTTCATGAAAATGATATATTTGTCTGATAATTCATTAGAGAGGATTTAGTAGACAGGAAACACAAAAAAAGAGAAAATAAATCAAAATTTTATAATTGGTCAAACTAAATCCTTTTATACTCTACACAAACAAGCAAAATTTTTCTTAGACTAAACCTTAGTACCTTTTTTCCTGACTGTTGGATACTAAAAATGTGTGACTCACCATGTATGTCACACTGCTATTAAACGTTAAATAAGTGTGACTCACCACGCGGCTGTTGGATGTTAAAAAGTGTGACTCAACATATATGTCACATGGCAGTGAAACTGTTCGTTACAACATAAACGGACGGATGGACATTTTTAAACTAACTTGGAAATAAATTGGCTTAAGAAGACCTATTAAAAGTGTTTTGGTTAGCATTATGAAAAATTCTCAATTACCGAGTTGAACAGACGGACATTTTAATATCAATTCCGAATTTATTAGTTATCAAGAGCAATTTTATTGCAATTCCTAAAACTTCTATAACAACATTGTTACGATTTTCTCATTCACGTCACCGCATAATCAACGACATTATTTATAGAAAAGTGTGTTACGATCATAAATTTAAATAAATAAATGACAGCCAACAATAAACATTATTGCAATAAAAATTTGTCTGTCGGTCCATCACAGTTCGTCCAGCACTCTGGTCACTTAAATAAACATTAAGCATAATAACCACAAATGAACCCACATGCATAGTATGCTAGTAGACTATGGGAGAAATTGCAATAATAAATAAACAGTTTAGTTATAAAAAAAGGAGAACACATACTCACACCCAGACACATCATAAAATTAGGTGAATGACTTTAAATAAATATACCAGCAAATATTTGAACAAAACACAAAGCAATTGAAACGGAAATGCATTCAATGCATTCAATGCATTCAATTATAAGGTATTACTTTTACGGACGAACATTATTAAGAAAAAGACGGTTACATAATAAGGCGGTTACTTGTGTGTTGTATTTCTGTTACTTGTTCGGTTCCCATATTAATTTCAATTTTCAATTTTCGTTTCCTTAATATCACCATTAATTGAAAGCATAAGATTGTAAATCTATCAATTTCAATTTATAACAATCAAAGTGTATGTCTTTGTTGTTGTTGTTGTTTCTTGTTTCTTTCTTTATATGAATTTATATGCGGGCGCAGCAGTTTACTGATGTTTTTTATAAAATGAAAAGTGTTGACTGATAAATTTATCAAGTAATACTGTAACCACTTTTTCTTCTTCTTCTTCTATATGTATATGTCTCTGGGTATACACTTACATTTTCATTAAAAGCATGTCAACACCTCAACCCACCAACCACAACCCCCCAGATGACCATTGAGTTTTATTGCAATAAAAAGAAAGAAAGAAAAATATTTTTTAATTGCTCTCCCATACATTTCATGTCTGTGCTTTGCTAAGTATTATTGTACGGTGCGTGCTTTTCACAGTTATCTTTCTTCTTTATACCCTACAGTCAACATTACTTGTAATGTTACAAAACAAGTAAATCTTAAATAGCTTCCATATCTTTCTAAAAATAGTATAATTCACAACATGTAAAATTATAAACGATTTTCACTGTTTTTGTATTTATTCATTAATTAATTTAACGGGTACACCCAGCCCAGGGCACGCTTGACTAATCTGTGATAAGTCGTCTCTTTTTTAATAAGTTTGTGGTGGTGGTGGTGGTGGTGGTGATGGCCTATTTAAGGGTTTGTCCGATTATCTTATTCATCATTTATTATCGCAATTGTCACATATTCACAACAACAATTTGCATGTTTTCACAACTAAAATACTTTTTCATAATACTTTTTAATAAAAGGTTTGGTTTTAGAGTGTTTTAAATTTAGAAGAAAGTCATCCATCTAATAAATGAAATATGATGAAGGTCAATTTTAAATTCATTGTAGTGTAAAAGAACTTGTTTTTAAATCCAGACCCCAGTCACCCCACTTAGTTTCTTATAAAATCTCTTTCCCTGCTAGTTATGGTTATAATCCATTATGGTTTTAAAAGTGTTTGCTTTGCTTTATATTATATTTTGTTCAGTCATAAAATATATTTTAATAGCAGGTAAATAATTCTAAAGATTATAAAATTGAAATAAATAAGTGATTAGAAATTGCTTAAATAAACATTTACTTGATGAATAATCAAATTTTAGAAACGATTCATTTAATTTATTATATCCTCCACATAAGATGGGCACACTAAGTTTATCGTTCCGTTTTCAACACCAAGAAAGAGACGGAAGGGTTTCTTAACCAATTTTGGCCCCCATCGAAATAGCAAATTGCGTGTAGGAGTTATCAATTTACGTCTATATGGCCTAAGTCAATTTTATGTAATTTTTTTCAAAATTTACGATCATAAGAAGATTCTCAAAAAGAAAAATAAGGATGGACATGAGAGTTTTTTTATATGCTTTCTTTTTATTGTTATTATAAAGAAGAATAGTTATGCTCTGCACTGTACACTAAATTCTATTTACTTTTATAAACAATCTGTTAAGGATTAATAATCAATATTGTAGAATAAAATTAATTAATTAATATATTTCAATTATTGAAAATGTTATTAAATTGCTAAGTAAATAAAAACCCGAGAAAGAGAGGGAGGGAGAGAGAATGAAATTGAAATTATACAAGATGTGAAAACAAATTTATCAACATTTTATATTAAGATCACGACAGAAAATATAACAAAAATATTTTTAAATTTATTCGCAGACACGCCCACAATTAAAAAAAACTTAATTCTTGAAGCAGCATCTGGTTTGTAAGTAGAGAAGTAAAAGAAAGTAAAGAGCCTAGTAAGGTAATTGCCACGCCCACTTTTTGTATAAATATATGAAAAGTATTTAAAATTTAGCCTAAATCGAAAAAACATAAAAAATTTTAAAATTTTTTTTAATTTCTTTAAAATTACTAACTTGGGTCACTTGGATTTTTACCCCTTTAAAAAAGATATCAAAATATTTCTGAAAAACTCTTCTAAATCTCAAAGTTCCAAAAAATAATCTTTACCTTAACATCTTCAATAGCCCACACCCTAACTTGGTTTATTGTTATTGTTGTTGCTGTTATTTTTCATTCATCTCTTGTGTTATTATTTATTTCGCATCTATCACTTAAAGTGTTTGTGTCACTCATTCAGTTATTTTTCATTTTTATTTGCCTTTCTTGCCTGGCTGGCCTGCCTGCCTGCCTGCTTGCCATGACTGAATGCTGTAGTAAATCACTAGAGTTATTGCTCTATTCTGTTAAGCTGTGTTCTGGTTTCTATTTTGTTTTGTTTGTGACTGTGTTGTGGTTCTTTTCTATATATTGTTAGCCTAACAAACACACAAGAATTACGTTCACATGAGTTGTTTGTGTGTTGGTGGTGGTTTCTTCTATTGTTTTTTTCTTCTTCTTCTTGTGTTTTCATATCTTGTTCACTTCTTAATGAGTTTCTTTAGAAAATGTTGTTGTTGTTGTTTTTTTTTTAAATTTTTTTATATTATATAATAATACAGTTGAGCCGCCAAAGTTTAAGGTGAGGCTTTAAAAAACTATTCCAAAGAAAGACTTGAACAAAAACTAAATGCAAAAAACCCCAACACCAACACCAACAGCTTGTTTCTTTGTACACGTATATAGATCATACAAAACTATAACTTGTAACTATTGTTAGAAGTTAAACATTCACTGGTTTGAGATTGAGTGTTGATTTGTTTAACAAACGCCGACTTTGGTTTTTTTTCTAGATTTCTTTTTTTTAATTTTACCTTTAGGGTTTTTAAGTAAGTAATTTTTTCTATCGTTGTTGTTGTTGTTGCATTTGTTTATATATTCTATAAACTAAATTTTCTTATACATCATTACGTCAGTTTTTTTTTTCTTTGTACAAAAAAATTGTTGGTGACCAGTTTTAAAAAGCCTTTCGGGTGCTTGGGTGGTTTTTTTTCATTCAAGGTTATGTTGCAAATTCATTTTTATGTTGCATACACATAAGCATATATATAATTATCCCCCAGAGCTGTGTATATAAAGTTGTTGAAATATATTATTATCTACACAATGCCAGTAATTGTAGTAGTTGACAGTAGTTCACTTATTTAAAAGTTCAAATGGTGAATTATTAAAACAAGTAAAAAATTAAGTTTGGCTTAGACCAAATTTTACGTACCCTGCCCATACCTATGTATAAAATGTGGGCGCGGGTATCCCAAAAATGGGCGTGGTTACGCCTTTTAAGCCTACATACTATGCGTATAATTACGTATTAACTTACATTGTGGACGCGTTTGATATTCGATTAATAGATTCGTTTTTGTCGATTATGGGCGTGACTTTTAAAACAAAATTTGGCCAGAATTGATCTGCACGCAGAAATTTTATGTTCTTAAATAAAATACATCAAAATTCACTTCCGTGAGAGTGCTAATAATAGATGGACATACGGACACATATGTTTAGCTCCCCATAGTTTTTCTTGCTGAAACGTTATACATAAAAAGTTTGTAAACATTCATCACTAAGGTGTAAAATATAAATTAAATCACCTCGATTGTAATCACGTCACACTCTCCTTTTCCCAAAAACTTTTTATCAATAATTAATTAAATAAAATCTTTACCCAAATACGTAAAAACAAATAAAACACTTGTCATGTTGTTTCCATTTTTAATAAAGAACAAATTTTTTGAATAAGAAAAAAACATGAAATAAAAAACAAATTAGCTGCCATCTCAAAACTACTGCATACGTTTTATCTATGTGTCTGTCTGTCCTGAATGTCTAACTGTCTGTCTAGATCTTTGCATATGTGTGTGTGTGTATATATGTTTTTGTCATTTGTAAACCAAAACACACTTAGTGCAGCTGTTGTCTGCAGTTGTAACATATGAATAGAGAATCAGCATTACCACGGAGTCTGCGACAGCATTTGGGATGAATTTAATGAAAATGAAGATGAATACAACAACAACAACAACAATAACAATAAATACCAAAAATAATAATCATCAAAACACCATGACAACTGTAAATAAAAATTCATACTTACTGCGTCTACAGAGAATGTAGAAATTTTACTTTTTTTAATTTTAATTTATGCAGGTCTGCTGGTTGGTCTTAAGAGAAATTTGATCAGAAGAAGGAAACAATGAACTGCTAGTAACTGTCACTTTTTTAGTACTATTCATATAATTTTTCATCATAATGATGTTTTCAAACATCTATGATTTGAAAGTTGACGTTGTTGTCATTGTTGTTGATGTTGTTAAGTGAGCAACTCTTTGGGGAATAGAAACAACACAAAATAGAACATAGATGACGGTATACATAAATAGCTGGAATAGACTTATGTTTATATAGATAAAAGTATTTTTCTTTTCTTCTTTAAATACATATATGAACGAGCATATACGGTTATATACGTATCGTAATAATTTGTTTTGTTTTTGTTGAAAGATTTTATAAAAATCATCTACACAGACTGTAAAGATGAGCATGTGGTGTGTGTGTGTGTGTGTGTGTGTGTTTTTTCCCTTTTCATAGCTGCTTATAAATTAATGGAATTACATAACATATGTATGTATAGCGTTATGTCGCTGTTATTAAATGAAAGCCTATCATCATGTGAAGGGTGCTTTGTCTACTTTGCTGTGGTATCTTTTCTTTTTTTATAAATATGTATGTACGGCGTTCACATGTGTGTATTCGACTCTATTATTTATGTGAAAATCATAGATTCATTCCTTCCTCACCCTTATCTTATAAGTACTTAAACGTGTACGTACATCCATGTTGGTGGTGCGCACGAACATATCTTTTAGTCGCTTTATCTAAAGCGATGCATTTAATTAAAAGCATCACTAATTAAGGTCAAAACATAATTTATAATGTACGCTGAAGATTTTCTTCTTGTTCTGTAATAATCCTACTAAGTAAGTATGTATGTATGTCGGGAATGTTGCAGCATGGGAATCATTTTTTGTTTTCTTTCTTTTTTCGATATATTCTTATTCATGATTAATGATTTTTAATATGTTTACAAAAATAGAGAATTTTTTATAAATTTACAATAATAAATAAAATACCAAAAGTTTTCATAAAAATAAATTAAAATTATTACAAATGAAATAAATTTTAATTCCGTTTCCTTATTTTTTCTTTTTAGATTTCTTCATTGTTTCCAAAAATTTTGCTTTTTACTAACCCTTAAAAAGGTAAGTTTTTCAACTTGTGTTTTTTTAAATAAAATTTCTTAAAATTCCATGTCAACTGTTGTTCTACTGTTGAAGGACATTTCATTCTAAACATAAATCTTTATTTTATGTATTCTGCAAGCCTATACAAATCCTTTTTATTAGCTATGAAAAATTATATTTCTACGTTTCGACGCGTTTACATTTTTATCGAATTTTAAAGCTCATTGAAATTTACACTGATTGCCTCAATTGGTGGTAATTTTCGGTTAAATCCAAGAAAATTCCATTATGTCTGTGTATAGAACTTTGTCAGTGATGTTGTTGTTCTACTAAACGTAAAACAAATTGTTACCAATAAGAGAGTAAAAGTAAAACTCCATGAACAAGCGACTTGTACATACTTTGCCTGTCTGTTGGCACTTTTATATCCAATAAATTGATGAAGTAAGCGGGACTGAGAGAAACAAATTCAATGTATTCGCTTCAATTGACAATTATGTTAAACAATAATATTAAATTACATTCACAGCACATGAACGTGCACCTCTTCGACACGGCACATGGTTGCTGTGGCAATAAAAGCCTTGTGAAAAACTTACTCACTTTACATACATATTTATGGATAAGGAACACCCAAGATACTTTTCTTTAAGGATAAGCGAATGTGACATGAAAAGGTACAAGAGAGCCGTGTAGCATCGAATCAATAAACGTTAAAAGAAATTTCAAAAGTTTCTTGCAAGACACTAAAACAGCAGGTGATAATCCTTCACGACAAAAGTTTCCATTTTTTCTTCCTTGTTGCCTCTTCTTCTTCTTCAGCATAAAACAGAAACAGAGAATTTTCTTTTGTCTTAAGACTTTTTCACTATGTGTTAACATTCATGGCATTACATTTCAATTTTTTGCTTTTGCCGAGGAAGGAATCATTTTATATAAGATAATTAAAGTACAAAAGAAAAAGACAGAAGAGTGATGGAGAGAGGGAGAGATTAAGCGAGTTGAGCAAGGTAACCATGGGAAATATGAAGTTATTGCTGTGGAGGGATAGACAACCACAAAGAAAAAACGGAAGAAAAAAAACAACACAAATTGAAAAACTTCAACTTTTCACTTTTATCACTCCCCTCACAAAAACTACCCTCTTAAGTGTATATTCTTTGTATACACTGTTTGGCCTCATTACATATTCCACTACACCCATTATTATACATATTGTATGAAGAATACAAAAAATACAAAAAAAGTGTCAATGATTACCACTTAAAGTCTACTCAACTCGAAGCTACCTGAAATGTTGCATAATACTCGGTACTTCCATTGAGGAAAAATACCAACATATGTTTACTTATGGATTTCTTCTTCTTCTTCTTTTTCTTCTTGTTCAAATCCCCACTCAATCATTTTCCATGGTGATAAAAACCTGCCTATTAAGTGTGAGAAGGTGGTAAACAAATGGATTTTTTTCTTGTTAGAGTATCATTGTTGTTGTTATTGTTGTTGTTGTTGTTGTTGTTGTTGTTGTTGTTGTGTTTTATTTACCTTATCGTTGATTTATATCTAGGAAGTGTTACTTGGTGTTTTGGTAAGCTAAGTAAAGTGAAAGTGTGGAAAAGAAAAATTTCAGGAAAACAATTTCACAAAAAAAAAAAAAAAAAAAATATTTGAATTTGAATTGAAAACTTGGGGTGTTTTTACCTAAAAAGAGGAATAAGACAGATAAAATTGTGTTTAAACGAAGCGAATATTGACATCAAGTGGACCTGTATGTTTCATTTACACTCATTGTTCAGCAAGTATCTTGGAATAGTAAAATATAGTTAATATGTAGGAACCGGGGCCTTGAAGTCGCATGCGGCCTTTTAGAGTCTCTGGAACAATAATCTAAAATCTAAAATCATCACAGAAACTGTCAGAACTCTGATCAAGCTCAAACTTACACCATTGACTTCGTTTGTTTATTTTCTATCGATTGGCATAAAATTTTTTACATAAAATTTTAATTCAATTATTTTCAGAAACTGTATTCTAAACTCTTTATAACAAGTGATACAAATACCCAAACCTGTTGTCATGGTCAGTAGTGATATAATCAAAGACATATATAAACCCTCATATACGATTACGAATTTCTAATACAAATAACAACAAAACCTATTTACTGAACGCAAATAAAACACATGCTTCAGTTAATTTTTACAAAAGTGGAAAAAAAAAATTTAATGATTTTTCTATTTCAATAGTGTCTGCACCCGCATTTTGAAATGACAGCTGTTAACTGTCTAACTGGACAGACAGTTATGTTTACATTTCCATGTGTCTGTATACCCAACAAATAGTTTCTTTTTTTTTTTTTTAGACAGAATGATATGTAAACAGATATTAGACGAGTTTTCCATCTTAACCTTGGCTAATGTTGAGTAGTTGTGGATATTAATTATTGCTTCTGTAAATACTCGAACATTCACTTATTTGAACATGCAGCCGACAATATATCAAATTGCTGCTTTGGGTTAGACAAACATATTTTGAATGTGTTTTGAGTTCAGCCGGTATGGTAATAATGACTTTGTTTTGTGGAAAATAAAAACAACAATAACAACAACATATGAAATATATTATTGTTGTTGTTGTTGTTGTTTGAGTTGTTTTTAGAGTTTCTTATAATTATTTTTCATTTCGTATGTATTTTAAGATGTTTATCGTTGCATTTTATTTTTTAATTGTTTATTAAATATGTATGCAAACGTTATGTGTGCTACATGGTTATACTTATATAAACAAATAATTAAATTTTATGGAAATTTAAATGGAATTTAACTTTATCTGTAAAAAGTATTCGTATATGTATAATTAAAATGTCACTTGGGAAGGACAACAATAATAAAATGACGTAAAGAAGATTCAGTCATAAGATAAGGTAGACGTAGAGGTAGAGATAGACCCTAAGAATTGAAAATGTTCTTTTAATTAAATACTTAAATGTGATGGTTAGGAAAGCAAAGGTTTTGTTTATAATTATTCCCAAATATTTTTTTATAAATCTCCAAAATCCCCACCAGAATTTATTCTGAAATTACATTTTTCCTTTATTTATGTTAATGTTTAAGCTTTTATGGTACAATTTTATCAATTTTTCAAATGATATGTAGCGCGTGATGCCATTTATTTATTTTCCTTCTCCTATTTAAAGATTGAAGTTTCATTTCATAAACACTTCATTACTGGTTTGAAAAATTTAATTAATTTCAATAAAATGAGAATTAATCTATAAAAATGTTGACTGGGTGGGCAATAAATTCTTAGAAAATATTTCTCCAGTAATTTCCAGAAACCAGTCGCTACAGATACAAAAATGAATCTGTACTAAATTCTTTAAAAATTAACCAACAACATACGGACACACATACTTACACTTGTTGCAACAATAAAAACAATAAAAAAAAAAAGAAGCGTTTTTTCTTCTGCAAGTTGAAGTTGGCCTTGTCAGGAAGACAACTTCTAGAATTTCACAATCACACTCACTCAAACGCAATACAATTCATCTACCCAGCTAACTAAACGTGATGTGTTCTCTATGTTGTTCAAACCATTTAAAAAGAAACCTCTCTTACAAAACCATTGTATGTGGTTGGAAAAAATTTCCTGTGAAATGTGTACAAGTGTGTAAAAGAGTTTCAGGTTTATTTGTCAAGATCATGATGATGATGATGATGATGATGATTATGATTATGATTATGATAAAGATAGTCATGGCTATGTGATGGGAGAGATGGTGTCAGCTTTAAACAAAAAGGCTGACATTCTTATTCTTTGCCGTTGACGCGTTTAATAGATAGCGACCAGCACACTGACAGCTGTCATAATTAATTTTGACATTTTGTGGTAATTATAATTTTGTTGTTTTCTGTATAAAAATGTTATATACACCTCTACACACACATACATGTATTATCAAGTTCGTAAACACACAAACACTTGAGTAACTGGTTAAATGGATAAGAGCAGCAGCGACATCAGCATTCAGATGCTTAAAAAGTTTATATATTGGTGTGTTTATCAGAGAAATATCTATAGGGATGAGTGGGTGTTTGTGTATAATTTTTGTTTTAGTTACAAAATACGTCCACTCCAACTCTATGGCTATAGTTTCAGTTTCAGTTTCAGTTTCAGTTTCAGTGGCTTCATACCAAGAATATCCGTATATATGTGTGTGTTTACATACATTATATATTAAATTTAATAGTTCTGTTTTACTGCATGCTCCTCTAAACACATTTACTAAATTTTTGTTATTTTTGTTGAAAAAAAGAAAAACTCTCCTTTCGTTTTGAGTGTTTCCTCCCAACGGTGATAATATGTTGTGTTGTGGTTGAGCTTTTATTTAGATTGAAAATTGTTACCAGGTACGCTGTTATACATATATACAGAAAATATCACATATTTACAACAAATTTTTGTTGTTGACCAAACAATTATTTAATTTTTTTTTTTACCCAGAAATGCATGCAATTTCATATTTATGTTAAGGTATCACATAGTTGGCAACAAAAAATATTTTTTTGTTTTTATTATTATTGTTACATAGTCAAGAGAATTTTTGGAATTCATAGCAATATTGTTTAAGAGTGTAGGTTTAGGTGCCGGCTATTTTATAATTGGATTTATTTGTTGTTGTTTTTTAAAGTCATTTACTTTTCAAATTAAACTTATTTGTGAATGGGGAAATGCACAAAACTGTTAAAACTGAAATGGACGATAACTATAGTATATGCAGGGATTATGAATGAATACGTAATAAATAAAAGATGTAAAATGTATCGAATAAATTACATTCGAAACTAAATTTAAGTTAAAGCCAAATGTTAAATACCTTCTACATATATATAGCAAAGAAGGCGTGGCCGAGTATGCTATTTAATATATTAACAAAGGGGAAAGACAAAATAATATGAACACCTAACATATACAAAATATTTATTTATTCTTAAAGTGTTGAACTACTTGCTGTTAGAACAGCAGCAATACCAGAAATAGATTCGTAGAGTGTCTGAGTAGTTCGGCTGTCACTTTTGTCGCGGTTGTTTTTTTGTTGTCTGACCTCAATTATGTTTAATGTTCGTCAGTCTCTGTCAGTGAACTTTGAGTTTCGCCCTCTACTCCTCTTCGACGATGATGTTAAGCGTGTCGCTCGTGAAACGTTCAACAATTCAACTGTTTTCACTCCCGCTAACCGAGCACTAATGATATGCTCTCTTTCAAAGGCAAAGAGAGATTTCTGTCGATTGTGGGCGTGGCTTTGAGGGTTATCTGACATTTTATGGGTATTGCAAATAGAATGACAAACTTAGTATACCCACCCTCCCCATTATGTGTGGTGGATATAAAAAACAAAACACTATTAATGCTTTTATGTGCTGATGTCATATTGATAAATTCTTTGTCAGTTTGTTTGTTGAGGGGATTTTCTAAGACCCCCCCTTGTGGTTTTGTAATAAAATAAAAATTAATGTTATGCTTAAGTGTTTGTTTATTAATTTTTTTCATTTTGAAAATCATATAAAATTTGAAACATTATTGCTCGGGGAGGTCTACTTAAAATATTATAATTATAGCTGATGATGCTTAAAAAGAAACTTTGCTTTAAAATTGTTATGAGGTGTAAATGTGATCGTACGCATACACACACAGTACGAATTATTGTTTATAACATAATTTTATGATTGAAAGTGTCAAATTTCGAGGCTTTATAAAAATTAAGCTGCTTTTTGTACTTGAAAAAAACCAGCAAAAAGCATAAACAAACTGTTTTATTTTTTTGTAATTATGCCTAATAGACACGCCCCTAATTTATAAAAAAAATGATACACATAAAAAATTGACGTGCAAGCTGATACACAATATTAATCTTCATAAAATCATATACCTGCCCCAGCTTCCATTTGTATTGTATGTTGAGTAGGGTATTTAACATTTGTCTTGTGTCATATTTAGTTTTTTTTTAAGGTAAAATAAATAATTAATATTCTGGAGACAGACGGGACTAATAAAAAGTTGTTGTTATTGTCCTTTTTTATGTGTATAGTCGTGTTGAAATTTCAATTAATTAACACGTTTAAATTAATATTATTTCTTTTCATTTCAAAGTTCATAAATTATGAAATTTATTTCCTTTTTTTATATAAAATTTGTTTATATTATGAATTTTATTGCATGACATATATTTTTTTCCCCATTTTTTCCTTTTATCAATACAAAGACTGTTGTGATGATAACATATGCAAGTATTTTTTTAACTATTAAGTAGAAACTGTATACACGTATTTGTAATTATCCCAAATTTCGGGGTGTTAAAAATAGGCGGGGTCGAAAAACGGACCCAACTTTAGTTTCCGTAATTATTTGTTATAAAAAATGTTATTCAAATATTTTTAATATATTTCTATATAATTTCTATTTAATGTAAAATCCTGCTTCAATTACAAGACATTATTATTAAGTAGGATTTTACTATATTCAAAATACTTATCTATACTTTTCCATCGATTTCCTCTACTCTGAATTCTACATTATACATAATTAGAAAGCATTTGTAGATATTGGATGTTTATTTTTATAATGAAAAAGGTTATTGTTTGGTTTTTACGGAAAAAAAAAAACGAGAGAAACTTTTTTGGTAAGCACTTATAATAAAAGCAAACTCTGCATACGTGTCTAGAGTCACAAATCATTTTTTAAAATACTCTCCAACACATGAAAAACCCAAAACATAAAGTGAATCGTATATGAAACCATAGTAAAGTGGTTACGGTTTGGGAAGTAATCTACAAGGATGGCAGTTCCTCTTCTCTATTCTTCATTGTTATACCTTTTATTATAATAACAATTCTATATATGATACATACGTATTATATACCGTAATATTGCTATAATGTCATACTAAAAAGATAAGTTCGTGGAGAATGATTGTAATATTATTACATCAAAGTAACGTTATGACAAACATAACGAGTTAGGGGGTTGGGGTTTTTTTCTAATGCCATTTTCGTTAAAAGCGACATCAAGACCAGAGAGTTGATAATGAACAAACATGATACGATATTTGATTACATGTAATGTGCTTCGTACAATATTATAATATAAAATACTTTAGATTATTATTCTACACTCTCCACACAAGAGGGGCAGTAAGCAAAGTTTATCGTTTATAAACAAATATATGTGTAATATAACCTTTGCATAATAAATTTCTATATATTTTATTAACATATTAATCATGATTCCAAATTGTTATCCTATTAATAGTAATTTTTTTTCAACACATTGATAAGTTAATTACTGTTATTCCCGATTTAAATAAATTGACCATTAATCAGTGAATTTGTTGTGAATTTTAATAAGGTGCTTAAATAATCTGTTAACAATTTTTAGTAAACATTTTTGCTATCTCCCCTCAACACTCATACAGTATAGAACGTAAAGAATTTATAAAAAAACAAAAAAAAAAAAATTATAAATTGATTTTTGCTAAATTTACATAAAAATGAAAACAAATTTACATTATGTTAAATTTCAATCGAATGCTATACAAATAGATTTATCTATGTTGCTTATAAAACAAATCATTAATTTCTATCATAACATCAAAGGAAAAGGTTTTTGGAAAAAAAAATTTATTTATAATTAATTCAAGTTAACAAAAAATAAAGAAGCTATGCTGAGACAACATTTGTTATTATTTAATGATGCAGTAAAAACTAGTTGTGAAGGAGACAACTTAAAAAAAAGTTAATAAACTAAATTTGATATTTTATCTTAAATACTCCTCATAAGAATATATATTCTAGGTTGGCTATAATATATAAATATATACAAAAAGTGGGCGTGGCATGTATAATACTTTGCCTTTTTATACAGTACATTTTTATTACGTATCAATTTGTTGAAAGAATTGCGTTGGCGTGGGCATGCCCAATATATAATTCCCATATTAGCATAGCCATGGATTATATGTACTCTATATATGAAAATCATTGTTTTTTATAGCTGTAAAAGATTCCTGTTACTTGATCAATTATAATCGCTTCGAAGGGAATCTTTTGCTCTTAGTAGAGTGCCAGTAATTACGCTCAGGTGTAGCTAGTCTTGCAAATAGTGTTGCTGTTGAGTATATGATACTATAGACTGTATTTTCCTGTTTGCTTAGTTGTATCATATAAGATGAAAAATGTAGTTATTAGTGTAATTTGTTATTAAATGATTTTCTTTGCAATTTGTCATAATGAACTTCCCTGCACCCTTCACTCTGTATTCATACTCAAAAACAATTTACTCAAAAATATTCATTAACGGAAGAAGTAAATCATTTCATTTATAATATAGTCCTTGTCTACATTTTCTATATCTATCTCTCTCTCTCTCTCTTTCTATCTATGACAACTGCTAACTCTTCTAGCAAAAAATTCTTTCTCATTAAATGCAGTAAATAGGAAACAAAACAAAAAAATCATAAAAACACACAGAGTTTATGATAAAAATAAAAATTGAATTATTATCACTGCTCTTCATACATTTCTATACATACTTGTACAATATGATGAAAATATATGAAATTCGGTCATACACTAGAGTACGTGCCAATTCAAGGATAATGCATATTGCACATTTTTGTATAGTATATAGTATGAAAGTGAGAGAGAGAGATAGAGAGTGAGTTGTAGGTAGGAAGGATGGATGTCATGTGTTGGTTTTGCCTCTTTTAAAAACAATCATCAAAACTTTTGTTTATTTTATACTTTCAAACTTTTCAAGAGTCTAAGTGAGTGAGTGTGTGAGTGTGTGCGTGTGTGCTTGTGGGGGTGTTTTGTGTATCTATAAGTGTTTGTTCATATTTCTCTAATTTATATAAATGTCACGTATCACATCAATTTTCTTACTCATACTTTTTATATCACATCTATGTGTGTGTGTATTTGTTTGTGTCTGTAAAATATATGAAAAATAAATAAAAATTGTTTTTGAAAATTTCTCCAATTTTTACCATTTTACAGACATTTCATGTAAATAATTGAAACTTTGTGTTTGTTTTCGTAACTACGAGTAGGTGGGGCAGCACTTAAGTGTTAAGTAATATATTTTGCTGGGAATATGAAACCGGTTTCGCAATTTATATTCATCTATACTGCACATATGCAATAACAATTTATTGCATTTTAATAACATTTTTATTGATTTTCGTTTTTGTTATCGTACTTACATGCATCCTACATGTTTGTGTCTATTTATGATTAGAAACAATAACAACAACAATATCAACATTGTTGAAAAATCACAATTTTATGCACTTGTTAGGAGAATTTTAATATAAAATTGCTTAAAAATTACATTTATTGTGTATGGTATAGCATGTGGGCTATTACGATATAATAAATGTTCACCTGTGTGAACCTCTACATACATATATAACATATTTATGATGTAAAATAAAGTAAATTGTACACCTGGCAGCGTTTAAATTTTATGACTTCTGCGTAAAATTTTTGCCCATAATGATTTTAATATCCTTAAAGGATACAATTATACACTATTTGTATTAAAAAAAGTTGCTCTTACTTCATTAATAACGCAGTCTTCTTAATACATTATGAATACTAAGAAAATTTCGTTTCATGTCCGTCGGTCCGCTTGTTAATCAAGCTAAAGTTAAGACAAATTTAATAACTTTTTAAATGATTTGAAATAACCAACATCGATGTTAGTCGATTTTTGATCATTTTCAAAATTTAACAAGAAAATTTAGTTTTGATGTGGGTTTTTCAAATTCACTTTAACACATATCAAACTTACTTGAAATATGTTTGCTCTACACTCAATTGTTAATATGTTGGTATACATGGTAGCAAATAACTTGAATTTACTGTTATGTTAATTCTTTATCATGATTTTACATTACAGCCGTTGGTTAGTCAATCTAGTTATGAAAATTGAAAACAAAAATTCCACTTAAGCTGAGAGATACACTAAGTTTGCTTTTCCATTTGTAACATCCACAAGAAACTTAAGCAAATTAACTATTCTTCACCAAGTTTTGTTAAAATATATAAAGAATTGTAATTTTTATACCCTCCACATAAGATGGGGAGTATATACTAAGTTTGCCATTCCCTTTCCAACATTTAGAATGCCTCCTTCTTCAGAGACCCTATAAATTAAATATTCTTGATCAGTGTCAAAAACTGAGTAGATCTAGACATGTATGTTGTGTGTCCGTGTGTAATTATTAAGATATTGAGCTGAAATTTTGTACAAGCACAAATGGGCAAAATCCGTCTTGTGCCACGCCCACAACTATATTTTTAAAATTGGAGAAATGTGTGACATTTCCCGTTTAGGAGTTACAAACATTTGCAACAACTTAATATACCTTTTGCTAGAAGAGGGGTAGAGTATAAATATTTGTGGCCACTGGGTAATTGCATTGAATGAAATGATAAGATTTATTACTTTTGTTGTTGTTATTATTATAACTATATAATTGAAATTTTTAAATAATTTTCACACGCAAATATATATAATTTTTTATTACAGATTTCTACGTAATACATTCCGGTTAGACCAGGACCACCAGTTATTATTTACGTGTGTATAGGCCTAGCCCAAGTTAGCTTAAACGTAAGTTAATAATTTGAAAAACAAAGATTAGAAAAAATTTATTTTCATTTAAATATTTTTTATATTCGAAAATTATTGTTTTTTTTTTTACACTATAAAACTTTTTTCATACAATAATATAACAGAAACTTGATTAGAATTTATGCCAAAAAAAGCATAAACCATAACAGCACAAATAGTTGGAATGGTGCGCGGTATTGAAATCGTCAACTAAAAACATAACAAATTCAATTTGCAATGCAACCAAACATTGGCAACAACAATTTCAGGCTAAATTTTATTGTAACTCAACGATTTCAGCTGCTGACCATTTTATTATTATTTCTTTACTACACGATGGTAGTGGTGGTGGTGGTGGTGTGTATTGGTGGATTGTGGAATTTTGTTATATTATAAATTACAATTGTCCACGAGAATTACTGTGTGTGTGTATGTGTATGGGTTACGTAGATTTTTACAATATCGTACATTTGGCAGCAGGAGCAAAAACAAAAGCAGTCCAACATGACTTTTGCTAATAGTAGGAACATTTTCTCTTCTTCTTCTTCTTCTTCTTCACTCACCCTTTTTCTCTCTCCCTCTATTATGTATTTGTGTAACACAATGGTCATTGTAAAGAATTCAATTTAGTTGAATTTGTTGCACTTAAATGACGTGCTTGGCCACCATACCCAACCAACACTTAAACTGACGCTCTCTACTAAATAAACCCCTTCACAGTCGGTCTGTATAGAGTTGGCGACCAGTGATGATGGTGAACAGTAAAAATTTTGCTATTTCGTTTCGCATTCTTTCACATTCCGATCATATTGTGTACTGTACTGAACGTTGTATGCACTGGGTGGACATTAGTTCAGGCAAATTACACTTTTGTGCTTAATGTAAAAATTCTTCTTCTTATATTTCTTAGAAAATTTCCATTTCTCATTTTCGTGTTTTCTTTTTCAACATATTTCTTTTTTTTTTCGTTACTTTTTTCTTTTTTAAATGAATTTTCTAATTCCACCAGGTTTTTTTTGGAATGACTTTTAGTTTAAGTTTTGGTTTTTTTCTTACTGAAACAGAGAGAGAATCTCCTGTAAATCCATGAAAACTCTTTTACTTTCTATATTGTTGTAGTTTTCTTCACAGTCTAGTTCTTTTTTGTCAAGTCCTTGGGTAGACGCTTTCAAATTATAGCCGTAGGTTTCCTGTTCTATGGGTCGTAATTGCAACGAAAGTAAAAGTTGTTAAAATATTTGACAAGTTGTTTGTTTTTTATGTTTGCAGATATTTTGCTATACACTTAAATCTGTTTACCAAGTTTTACCTTCAGTTGAAAAGCGGCTTGCGTCACATGTATGCTGTTAAAGGAAATGAAATTAAACCATTTCATGCTCTAGAAAATTTACTCTACCTGCAAACATATGTCCTTCCAAACACAATTAAACCTAATTTACATCAAGGCGACACTTTGTTGGAGATTTTTATTCAATTTTTTTTTTAACTAGCAAAGGTTCTCGTTAGAAAATATTCCAAAGTACGGTTTTCTTTACACAAGTTGAAAAGTATATTTATTTTATAAGAAAGTATAATAAATGGAGTATATGTGAGGGGTAAAAATAGTACATGTCGTGTGAGGAACAAGTTGAAACCTCTCCACTAATGTCATAAAAGGAAATTTTCAAACACGAAATGTGTATGCAACATAAAGTACAGAAATCTTGTTCTTCCCCCTTCTAATCCTCTACATATCGTCTCTCTATAAAAAATTTTCAATTTCAACTTTAATTTGAACTTTCTCATGTTCGTTGTCGTTAGTTAATTACTTTCATTTACATTCATTTGATGTCTAGCAATAAAAGGAAAAATTTATCTTAATTTGGTAGAATTTTGTTATCTTTTGTTCTTTTTTTTCCTCTTCTTCATATGTCGGTCCTTTTAAATATATGGCTTTAAGATAATAACTGTTGTAAGTCTTCTTCAGGCATTTGAAATTAATTGCCTTTAATTGTATTTCGGTTTGTGTTGCCTTTACATGTGCATACGTTTGTTAACTTGTTGGCCATCTTTTCATTTTAGTACAAAAAAAAAAAAAAAGAAATTTCAAGATTCTTCTATTAGATTATCATTAATAGCAAATGGTTAGCAAATAAAAGTCCATGTTTATACATTTATAAGCTTATGCTTGTGCATACATTTTCTTCTTAATTATATTTGTCTATATAATGTTATTATCTTAATATTATTTGTTGAGGTATAAATTTAAGCATATTAGAGCATATCAAACG
Organism: Ornithomya chloropus; assembly: GCA_963971445.1. Classification (NCBI taxonomy): domain Eukaryota; kingdom Metazoa; phylum Arthropoda; class Insecta; order Diptera; family Hippoboscidae; genus Ornithomya; species Ornithomya chloropus. The sequence continues at coordinate 14,376,213 of OZ020530.1, read as the reverse complement.
TATGTGTAACATATTCCCCAGTTGCTAAGTCTTATGACTTATTTATCTACATGAAAGCATGAAAGCATTAGTTGAAGGCATATGCTTATAATCATTCTATTGTATGTTATAGTTCTTATCGGTATTATAGTGAAACGGTAATTTTCCATATAATCCTGTCATTAATAACTTGAAATAGCATTTTATACATAATATGTATGAAAGGAAGCACTTTTCATTTTCTATAATACTAAAAAGGACTTTTATTATATCATTAGAAAAGTCAGGCACGCAGCTGGTTATTAAAATTTTGGGGGATCAACATTTTTTATACCCTCCACATAGGTATACTAAGTCAATCATTCCGTTAGCAATTCCCACAAGGTGGCATCTGAGAACCTACGAACTATATTTAAACTAAATCAATCTAGACATGTCCGTCCGTCCATGAAAGTTTGTAACGACTATTTAAATTGGATAAAATCAATAAGGAGCCATGTCCTTAATCAACAAAAATCTATATATTTGCTACAAAAATTAAGGTTACATTTGGTATGCGTATCCATAATTATCCAATGAAAAGCCAAAAGTGGGCATGACTGGATAACGGACGCGCCCACAATTTACAAAAAACCATACTTAGTATCAATTATCAAAAATATTTCATGTATCTGTTCATAGTTCCGTTTCTCTTTATGTCTAAAGTTTATGTAGAACCTACATAAATAACATTCCGAACTATTTGATAAAAAAAAAAGTATATTTATTAATAAAATTCATCATCAAGACATACTTGGATTTACACAAGAATGATTCCTTTTACAGTGGAACTCAATTGTTCTATATGTTTGAATTCTACTTAGAGTCCAATCATGCTTCAAAACAATTCTTTTTTATATAAAAATTTCATAATGTTCAATAATCAATTTAGTTTCGCACACAATAGTCTTTTACATAGAAAAAGAAGAAGAAGAAGAATTGTCAGTGATTATCTCATTCGGTAGTTTGTAGTATACAATGCATGAATTCTTGCCTTTCATACGGAAAAAGTTAACTTAGTGCTTGACAAATAAGGGAGAGTGAGTACCTACTTCTAGGCTACATTTGTTACATACATTTTATTCATACAAGTGATGTACTGAAGTGTACACTTGTAATCATTTTTGCATCCTTGAAAACAAACAATGGCCAATAAGGAAAAGTTTTCCCTTCTTCGTAGTGGTCATTGACTTGTACCTTATATGCTCACATATTTAGTTCCAGTTCTTTTATAAACTAATATATCTCATCTTTTCACTTGGTATGTAAGTGTATAAAAGAATAAATGACATGGAGTACATTGTCATCTGAACTATTTGAATATTTCACAAAAGTATATTATATGAAAAAATATTATATAAGAAGGCATGATGCATGCATTTTACCCTCCTTCTCGCTTTCTTACCATACACTGCATATGTTGCAATGTTGCAATGTATAGGTAGAAATCTATTTATTATAATATTGAAAATCTTTTAGTTACATTCATGTATTCCTTAATGTTAAATAAAAGTGGCAAGTAAGAGCAAAGGGAGTGGGAGAGATGAGATAAGCTTTAGCAATAAGTGTTAAGTACACTTGAAAACCTTTTAGAAATTGAAATAACATCTCAACCCAATTTATGTTATCGTTTATAACTGCATAGAGTAGAAGAGTAAAACAGTTATTATTGTTGTTGTATTGTCAATACAATAATTGTTTTAATAACAATCAACATGAAAACAAATATTCAATTATATTCATGTCTTAGCAACAGAACGTTTATTAAAAGATATTCTAGTTCTTCTTAAATCTCCTTCTGTCTCTTTTTAACATCTACTATATACTGCCCCACACATAACATGGTAGGTATACTAAGTTTGTCACTGAGTTGATATATTATATATATGTCCGTCTGTTATTGACACTATCGCGGTCATAATTTTGGAGATATTAAACTGAAATGTTTGTACAGTCACGGTTTTTGCATGGAGATAGCCAAGTTGACTTGGGCAAAAATAGATGTGCAGGGTATCTAAGGTTTGGTGTAAGCAAAATTTAGTTTTTTCACTTTCTAAAGTTTCCTACTATTCTCCTTCTGCAGTTTCTAAACAAATAAACACTTTGGCAAACGTCTTTTAAAATATTTGCAATTTTGTATTCATCTTAGTTTCAGACAACATTTAAGACGTATTGTTTTGCCACTGGTATATATTTATACAACTTGTTTCTTTGTTTTATTTTATACAAATATCCATTATATTGTGCAATAGAACAGGAAGAGGAAGCATTGCTAACTGTATTTGTATTTGTTTGACCATTAAAGCACAATTTTCTCTATAAAAATTCATTAAAGTTTCAAGTTTATCTACTAACGTAAATGTGTTTGGTTGCAAAATCATTTTTCTTCTTCCTCTTCTTGTTATTATTACAGTTGCAGCATTTGAAGATGTGTACAACACACACTGATTATGTTTTCGTTGTTAATTGATTTCTTTCCTTTACATTCTCTACGTGCCTATACAGCAAGTAATCAAGTAGGTACTTGGACTCGACGTGTTATGTAATTCATTTTTAAATATCAACAGTAAATTAAATGGTTAAGTGGTATATCTTTTTTTAATCATTTTAATTAATTAAAAACAGAACAAGTCATGTTCATGTGGAAACATATCAACAAGGTAATGTCTGCCTGTAGTTTCTGAAAAGTCATTATATCGAAAAAGTTTTTAAAAATAGATTAAAAAAGAGAGTGAATGTGTGTCGCATGGATTGAAATTGAACAATTTTTATGTGACTCATTGTATGAAATTAACTTTTATGACAACGATTTGTTTAAAACGCTATAACTCGAGAACGGCTTCAGCTATTTACCTCAAAGTGATGTCCAGTTTTGCCTGATATGTCTTTGTTTCATCTCAGTTTACGCCCATTAACGGTACATCTTTTAAATTGATAGATATTGATGAGACAACTTCAATGGGCAAGTTTAAGCATGATCAGAACATTGTGATTCTGTAACGATTTTAAACTGCATTAAAGCATTATATATATATATGGAAGCCTTCACAGTTCGATTTACTATTTACATGTGTAAATTGTTCCTCTTCATTGCTAAGGATATGTAGTGGATAGTAGTATATTTTGCCTTGCAAGCTGTATGATAATATTGACTGTACCTTTCCTGTTTGTTTATTTTAAGAGTAATTTTGTACGGTCCAGAAATTTTGTGTGCATACATTTCAATTATCTCCTACCGTTCATTGCTTTTTCTTCATTTAACAATTTTAATTGTTATTTTTGATGTCGAAACAACATGTTTTTATTATGCTTTGAAAATTTCCCAACACAAGTTACAATACCGAGTAATGCAAGTAATATGTACAAGCATGTGTGTGTGCGTGTAGGTTTTGCATGACCACAGCATTCTGAAGAGTTTGTAAACATATACATGCAGATATATAAAATTTCAATATTTGTTAAATTGTCACATCCATGCTGTTTACATACGCATTGCAAAATATACCAAAAACGCATGCAAAATATTTTCCGTGCCCCTATAAACGCTAGAGTATACATATAAAATGAATGAAAGGGGGTGGTGGGGTGGTCACTAGAATGATTTGAGATGATGTTGATGATGATGAGTTTTTCATGTTCTCTTTAATTTCAATTTTGTTCACTCATCAGAGAGTATTTTTTTTCATTAGAAACTTATTTTTCTATTTCATACGCATTCATTCAGTTCCAGTCTGTCTACCAAGTTGTTGAAGTATTTGTTTAGGATGTTTCTTGTTATCATCATTTGCATAGCATACATGGACTATCGATAATTAAAAATCACAAAATTGAATTTATTTCGTCTACATGTCTCGGTCTTCTTGTATTGTTATCCTCTTCGTTGTTTGATTAAAATCTTGGAATAACTTGCTTGCAAATAATTAGATTTTTTACAGAGAATTCTCTATCAACAGTGATTGGGTCTTAAGCGGGGTTAGAAAAAGGTTTTTTCATTGCATGTATTGGGACTGTTTAAATTCCCTAAAACACTTTCTCGAAGAACCTTTTCTCTGATAATAACTGCCTATTACTAGCAGATGCATAGAACGAGTCGTAACATCCTCTGTATGGTTCTCTTTCGGGACTCAGCTTCTAATACTTTTTAGGAGTATGATAATGGGCCTTAATTGGCTCGAGGTCGTAGTGTAAAATAGGCCACCCTATAAAAATAATTATTAATAATATTTATTATGTTTATGTATGTTTGTTGTTGTTGTGTTTTATTGTTTTTAGTGTTCTTACTTTACTTTTAAAATAATTGAAATTTTATCTATTATAGTTCTTGTTCGTTAAGTGTTTGTTGTTGTTGTTGTTGTTGTTGTTATTGTTGTTATATTTTTAATTTTTAATTTAATGTTGTTGTTGTTGTTGTTATTGCTTTCATTTCGTTTTAAAAATTTTAATGTGTTTTTCCCTAAAGTTTTCATCTCTGTTTCATTTATAACTTGCCATTCCCCTGATGTCTGGCTTTTGACACTTTTCAAAATATTTTGTGCAATATTTAGTAATAAATTGTAAACAACTTGACAAATATATATATTTTTTTACTAAAATTTCTTTAAACATAAAATAAGTCTGAACAGTTTCCTTCATTAGGAAGCTAATGTACCAACACACATACATACATACATACATACATACATACATTATAATATAAATGAAAAATACAGAAAATTCATAAAAATATTATTTCACTCAATAGAAATTTTAATTAATTATCAAAAGAAGAAGAAAACACCCGCACAATCGTCGTACAAATGAAGCCAAATGTTGCTGCTTTTTATAAATATGTATTTATAGAAAGAACATGTACATGGAGAGAGATTTTCATTTCATAGAACAACAGTTGTTTGGTGTCTTACTTATTAATAGAGGAAGACAGTGCGATGGAGTGAGGGAGAGCGGAAGAGTGAGGGAAATTACGAAAAAGTAAAACTGACAAGGAAATATTGTTTTTGTCAGGTTGCTGCTACAATACACAAACACACCCACACACACACACTCACACATACACATATGAACACTTTACGCTTTACGCTTTTCATACTTACGTTTCACATTTAGTTGTTAGTCTAGTACAAGTAGTAAACGCTTATAGCATATACATCACATGTGCTGCCTGTTACCAGAACTTAATTAGTACAAAAGTGAAAAACATAAGTAATTTTTCATTACATAATAGACCGTACAATCACTTTGGTAATATTATACTTGTTCTTGTACAATGTGTACGTGTGTGCAGCTTGTAATAACAATTTTAATAAACTTCAGCAGAGAGAAGGACCGAGAAAGCAAAATATTCACTTCATCTTAGGAAACAACTACATAACAGTACTTTAGTGGACCGACTCGTTGTAGTTGTTATTGTCCTCCCCTATATTTTATAGTTTATTAGTTATTATTGTTGCTGATTATTCATGTGCACGCTTGTACGTTTGTAGAAATGTTTGCAATGAATTTAACATGAACATTTGTAGATCATCAGTCAACACTTTGTAGTTTTGTAAAGCGATGCCAAGTGTATAATAATGTGTGACAATCAGCGACAGATAGAGAGAGTGTATACATGTATGTATGCACTCATTTATACAGCACCACTTGTGTTCTTGTGATTATCATTTTTATACCCTTCACATGGAATGGGGTTGGGGAGGTAAACTAAGTTTGTCATTTCATTTGAAACACTCAGAAGGAGGCGTCCAAGCATATCAGCATTAAAAACTGAATCGATCTAAACATGTCCGTCCGTCTGTTGATGGCAGCATCAAAGTTTCGTAAAAAACACTTAGTTTCTGTAGATTTTTATTTTAAATGGGCAAAATTTGTCAAGAGCCACGCCCACAATTGACAAAAAACTGCTTATCTACACAAATGTTAAAATTTAGCCTAAGCCTTGTTCAACTTGAAAGCAATTCAATACTCTGCTCCACATTCATACGTGCATACGTGTTTACGTGTATACACAATCTTAATGTTCTTATTCATATGTGTGGATGTATGTGCTTAAGTAAATAGAAGAGTTAATGCCTACTCTTTGCTTTTTATTTAATCCTTGACTTAAACAATTCTTGTAAGTTTCTTATATAGTTACTGCCACAATGCTTAACAATCGTCAGAGATGAACAGCGGGGGGAAGAAAAAAAACCCAGCACTTGAAGAGTTTTCTTCGCTTGCATATTAAATGAAAAGGGTGGTGATGGCACTTACACAAAATATGCACGAAAATACACAAACATTTAGTTTCCTTACTAGCTATCTCACTCACTCGCTTTCTCTTTTCCTCCTGCCTTTTGCTGTAGATGATAAACAACATGTCATTTATGTAGACATAAACCATAATCTAGTCTACAGTGTAATAGTGCACAGAGTAGGAGCTAAAGAACAAGGAAGAAGAAGGAATGAAATAAGTCAGAATAAGTGCATTTTTGCTTCTTATTTTTCTCCGTTCTTTTGAATGATTGTTATAAGCAGGCAACTATCTCTCTATATATGTACACGATGTATAAACATGATGTATAAACATCATGTAATCTTGTCATTGGCAATGCATACACGTCTTTTCTTCAACTTTACACCACACACTTGAAAACACACACAACATGAAGAACACACACACACACATTTTCACTCATTCACTTATAGCTGCAGCATGCAGTATCTTGTTTTATTTTTAAGATGATTTGTGTTGATTTGTGTTAGCGGCAAGAGAAGGAAGTGTACGGAGGACATACTGCCATAAATGTAGAAACCAACCAGAAGTTATGCTGTGAATTTTTCATTTCAAGCATTAATTAGTGATTTGAAGGAAACAATGCACGTATGTAGGATATTTTCATAGGAGGTGCAGAGAGAGTATTAAAATAATAAAAAAATTATTATTATACAATAATTTATGATTGGTTGACATGAACTCTGAGCAGCCAAAAAAAGAAACGCTTTTGTGTTTTTGAACATAATTAATTCTTCTCTTTGATTATTTTTCGTCATCTAACAACAGTTTAAACTTTGTATTGTAATGGAAAACATCTCTTGGCGCATTTCCGAAAAATCATTATGTGGAAAAAATTCACAATTCTTGATATTTCCTAATGACTCTTGACTCATTCATTCTACTAATTAGAAAGCTCCATCTACTCTTACTAACTTTGTGTAAAATCAGATGATTTTTACCTTTTTCCAATATCTTTGGAAAATTTTCCGATTGATTTTTATGAATATTTATAAAAATTTTGATATCAATCGATAGATAATGGTCAACAAAAGATTAATGGTTTAAATTTGAGCTGCAGCTTACTACTGTGATGATTTCAAACGACCATTAAAAGCGTCTTGTGAATGCATTCACTTTTATTAAAAATCTTTTCAAAACACACATTTTCATATACTTACAATTCACATATGTACATGTGCATATATGGGTAAACATATATGAAGGCGTTTCATTTGAAATTTTTGGGTAGGGTTTGTATTTATTTTTATATGAAATTTCAAACTCTAAACATCTGCTTCCTTCGCGGTGACATTTTTCTTTTATTTGTTTTTCAAACAAAATACAACATAACAACAACAACGAACAATCACTATAAGTAATTCCTATTCCTACAACATACAAGTACACTGGGAACAATAAAAATGATCAAAATGATTATACACTCTACTCCGCCAAGGTTGTCATTGAAATGGGCCAGCTTAGCGTACAAGACAATATGAGAAATTTCCTTTAAAGATGACAAATATTTTTCTTTAAAAAAATAAAAAAAAAAAACAATTAAGTGACAATCATGCCGGTAGGTTTTGTTTTTTTTTTTTTCTGCTTCTTAATAGTTTTAGATATCAACGATTTCTTCCACTCTTGTATCAAACAATAGCTTGGTGCTTGGTTATACATTTTAATTATACATTTTTAGATCCTTAGATCCTTATAAAAATCATTCATTCGATAATCCGTTTTGATTACCATTTGTTTTCTTCTTCACTCCATTTCTTAGGTCGTGTCTATGTATACGTGTATATAATTATTTATGGCTCAGTGAATAATGTGCACAATACTGTAGTGGTTGGAGGACATTAAAGGACAAGATGTCATAACAAAAGCATATCATTGACAAACTGTAAAAGGAGACAAAGAAGAAGAACAAGAACAAGAAATTTATTCAGTAATTCATCCAATATTTGTATACCTGCTTATGCTAAAGGTCCATAAACAAACAAACACAAGACATACATCCATCTATGCAGCCAGCCAAGCCAGTAAGCGCATCTTTTTTCAATTTTTCATTTCTTTTTTTTTTTTTTTCATAATGATCTTCAATGTTATTTTTCGCGCTTGGTATAGTTTTCTAGGGTTTCTTTACTTCGCCTTCTTCTTCTTCATTTTCTTACCTTTAGTTTGTCGCTTTTTCTTTGGAGTTTTATCTTTCATCCAAACTTAAGTTTGGTTTGATAAACAAATTTATTAATGGTTCAGTGATTATGAAAAGTATAACACTTAAAAATTTCTCGTTCTTGCTCTTGTTCTTGTTCTTATTCTCTTTTTATTCTAAACATGAATAGCTCTTTAAATATACATCGAAGAAAGCGATATTAAAGCAGTAAACATAGCATTTTAGATGATTTTTAAAAGAGTATTTTAACTATGTCCGTCAGTCCGTTTGCGTTTCCGTCTATAGTAAAAATTATCCTCGTCTCATTTCAAATTTAAACTAATAATGTAATAACCACTCCCATTATATGTAATTATCATTATACCCTGCATGTGAAGGGTATTTGAGATTTTTTATTTGTTTTAGTTTAATATCCCAAATGGTGAATATACCAGATGTAACTTTTCTTCCTTGTGTAAATATCATTCATTGCAAAACCATACCAAACGTAACGTTCAATTAAACACCTTAGTTACCACACAAATATTCATAGTATATGTTTGTTTGATACTCTTATCAAAAGTCACTTTACAATTCCGACTGCTACTGTTTGTGCACCAGTTAATATGAAGCTGTTAAAGTGACTGCAATTTCGAAAGCAATTAATTCCTTTATACAGTTACTATAACACTCATATATAAATGTATGTAAAAACTAATTTGATTGACATTTTTTTAGCATTTGTTTTCTTTATTGTTGTATTTTATTGTATTTGTTGAATTCGATTCAATCAAAAGATATTTGATATGAATGATACGCTCTGTATGTGTCTGTTGTAGCATTTGTTCGTATTCGTAGTTTTGCAATAAAGTTGCGTTTCTTTGTTTACGAACAAACAACAGAATAAACTTATAACAGTAGCACCACCAACAACAATAACAAATGCTTCAAATGTCAATCAAAATATATCAATCCAAACGATATAACGTTTTTTTCTTTTTTGATTTTTGATTTTTGTTAAAAGATATTTATAACTCATACTCAAACGCATACAAATGTAAATAAATACTTGATATAATAAAAGTTTTATGTACATACCGTACAAACAAATTGCTACAAAGTATAGGAAAGGAAGGGGGAGGAACAGAGTTCCGAGAGAAAATAAATACATTTTCATTTCATTGTTGCACGCATTTTATCATAAACATGTAATGTTAGTACAGTGGACCCTCTTTATACAATTATAACCATAGTTGCCCTATAGAACCTTAGGACTGATTATTAAGGAAACTTATTATACTCAAGATGAGGAAAAATGATGGAATTTTTTACAAAAACATTTCAAATACAAAAGTGTTTGAGATAAAAGAGGAAAAATGAAGGTTGCTGTATTTTGATACGCAACATATCTTCTGTGTTGTAAGAGGGTCTACTGTATGTTAAACTTTAACTGGAGGCTTAAGAGTAAGGGAACCAATATCATATTTTTCTTACTTGTAGAAATTTCCATTTTTTTAAATTGTTTTCTTTCATATGTTTACAGTTAAGTAGAATAAATAATAGAAAAAAATTGCTTAAATAATGAATTATTTATATATTTAGGAAAAATTATTCCCACTTAGTTAAAAACTCAACTTTTTTCTTATTAAAATTTTTAATACATCTAAAATCCATTAATACGTTTCATTTTAAAATAGTCCACTCAGTAGAATACATCCAATTATTGTACTTTGCAGCCTTCATCTGTCTTTTGTTGAATGCATAAATTATGGTTTATATTTTTTAAGTATATATATATATATATATGTGCCAAGTTAAACTATAAGTGTAGGAATGTAAGTCAATTAGAGAGAAGAAATTTTTGACAGTTTAGTGTGCAGAAGACTTCTTCTCTATTGTCTGTCATTGTTTATCTCTCTCTCTCTCCCTCTTTCTCTTTTTTCTGCTTTTATTACCTGAATCTCACTTGTTCTACATTTTAATATTAATACAGTCTAGTACAAAAGTATTGACTTTAGCTGTCAAATGTCAATGTAAAATAGTGTGAGAACAAAGTGACAGGTTAAGTAATCACTTTTAGATTTTCTCTCTCTCTCTCTATCTCTCTCTCTCTCTCTCTCTCTCTTTCTCTTTCACCTATATGAAAATGCCGTATTGTCATTATGAGAAGTTTAAAAAGTTTTATATTAATATAGTTTTTAGTTTGTATTTGAACTTTTAATAATGATTGAAAAGTGAAACTTAGAGAAAGGTAGTGATCATGGACATCTCAACATAATAATATTAACAATTATACTAAGTCAAAATTTGAAAATTTTTGACTTAATCTTTAAAGGCCTGCAAGCACGAAACTCTTAATGTCAGATGTTCATATTATTTTGTCCATTCCCTGTATATGCCACTCCTCAATTTACATATTTAAAAGGGAATTATCTCCAAATTCAGCTTAAATACACATTTTTTACCTCCCAGAGCTTTTGTCATCAGAACAATTGTTTTTTCATACGAATTGGTTTATGTGTGTAAATAATCGGCCTTGACCGCCTCTAGTAGTTTAATTTTTCCATTAAAAATTGCCTTTCAGTTCAATTGCAAAACAAGCATTATTGCTTTATACATATCTGTGTGATTCATACAAAAAATATTCAATTTCGTATAAGTACGTATTGTGTTCAACGTTAATAAAACTGTCAGCGCTTGATCAGCTGTTTGGTTTTGTTTACGACATCCAGACAAAGGCAAGTGCTAAATGCAATTTCTATAAATCATTTAAGAAGACTTTTTTTTACGTACATAAATATAAAAATAAAATATAAATAAAAAAGTAATAAAAAGAAGGAGAATAATTTTCAAATGCAGCAAAAATGCTTTCATTACAATCTTAGGAAACTCACAAGTACCAGTCTTATCATCAGCTTTACATATTTGACAAATAATTTTGAAATTGCAAAAAAAAATTTAGTTTAAATCCAAATTAAAAGTAAATAACTCTTCTTCTTTTTCCAACTTCTTCTTCTTCTTCTTCTTCTTTTCCTTTTTCTTTTTACCCACAAAGTTGCATTAATTTATTTTATTATTCTGAGTAATGTATTTTTCTCGTTCCTCACACTTACCATAAATTGGCCCAAGTACGTGCTTGGGTATTCTACCTGCACTCAGCATAAAAACTGTAACAATAACAACAGCAAAATGTAAATAGCTTTTGCTTTCATATTTTCCTGTAACGTACAAGTTAATTTCTGAGATTATCCTTAAAGTAAACACATGAAATCCTTAAAATGGATGAGTGTTCTCAACACATACATTCACCCATAGCCAAGCACGTGCTAGGATATACATGCATGCAAATGTTGAATATCTATTGTATATAAAACCAAATCAATTTCTCAAAGATGTTTGCCATGGCACACTCCCATCACACGTCTATACGTATGTATCAATATATACAAAACTACCTTACATCGCATACACTTTACTCATCTTTACGAGAGAAATTTCTTTCTGATGCTTTGGCAGCTTAAATAAAGTAGAAAAGATAATACATTGTCACCTATCGGGGTAGATGGGTTTGGATTTTTTGTAAAAGTGACTTAAATCCATTTTTCGAAATGTGCAGAAATTTCACAACAATACCAATAATAGTTAGTAAGTGTTGTGAAATATAAATTTTGTTGTTGTTGTTGTTGTTGTTGTTTTTCATAATAATGAAGTTAAGTCAATTTTCCAAAAACTCTTCTTATATACGTAAAAACCATCTTTTATATAATAAAGAAAAAGAGCAGCAGAAAAAAATTAAATAAATAAATAAACATTTTTACATATTTAACACATAACAACACACACACCCGTATTGTGTTTATTTGTTAACCATAATATGTGGGATTATAAATGTTTATACGCTTGGCGTCTAAAGAAAAAGCAGAAAGCTGTAAAAATATCGACAAGAAAATGCTAAATATATTTTTTTAATGTTGTTGTTGTTGTTGTTCATTTTTATTATATATAAAAATCAAGTAATAATATATTGAACAGATTGGTTGTGCTAAACAAAGTATTTTTAAAAATATTTGTACTGAAACATTCCTCTATAGAAATGAATTCTTTAACATTATTATTTTGTTTATAGTTATTATTTGGGGGAAAAAAATCTTAAAATATTTTTACACATGTTAACTGTCAAAACATATCATTACAACCCACTTCGAGTAGATGAAACAGACAATTCTATAAATAATCATTTCGTGAGGCTATGACATGAGTTGCTGACAATATATTAACCACACAAGAGATATGTACACAAATGTACATCAGATTATGTGTTTATAATAAAATAATCAACAAAATTATTCCAAAAGTCCAATTAAAATTTATTAAGCACCAACAAAATATCATTTCCCAATGAAAGTTGACACAGACATTATATTTATTACAAACCTTAATAGTAACTTTTTAAATGCTACAACAATGGTAAATTTTTGAAAAAAATATTATAAAAAATTTTCAAAATCTATCAAAATCGACAGATATTGATTTTACCAATTTTTTTGCAAAAAAAGTGACCAAAATCGCACCAATAGTTTTCTAGTTATAAGCCGAGCAAATTCACATTCATTCTTGCGGTCGTTTTGAAAATCTCAGAAGCAGCATTCTGTGAGAAAAACACCAGGCGCTCAGAATTACTCAGTAAGCAAATTTTGATTGAATGTATTTTTTAAAGTCGTACATCTAAGAAACGGCTGAACGGATTTTGTTCAAACTTTTTGTGAAATTATTGTAAATTACTTCACCTTTCGAATAAAACACAACATATGGGCGTGGCACCACCCATTTAGTTAATAAACAACATGTATGTTATAAAAAATCCTTTCCTAAAAAAATAAGCAGTGCCACGCCCAAAAAATGTAAATCTATGTAAAGGTATAGAAATTTCCAAATGTTTAAAACAAATTTGACCAAAATCAGAGTTGTGGTTGGAAAGTTATAAACAAAACAAAATGACCTTCTTTTTTGGAATGGTTGTTGTTATTATTTGTGAGAATTTAACAAAATCAAACGATTTTTTTCAAATGTCCACGTTAATAGATTTATATACTAGCTTATCTAATAATTGAACGACTTTTCTATATCGCTTAAATAAACATGCAATAAAAATGAAGAGCACCAAAGTATATTTGTTTCACTCTCTTGCATGTTTCAAAAGTCTATTTTTGAATATAAACTTATCTCTATATCTATTACAAAAGGAAAGAAATTGTTTTGTATTCGTTCTCTCTCTCTCCCACTTATGCATGCACCTGCTTCATACAAGTGCCACCTCTTTCTCTTTAATCATGCCATTTCTTTTGTTGATCATTAAAAACCGAAATCTTTTGTAAAACAAAAATCTTAAGCAGCCATATCATTATTGTGTGTGAGTATGGCTGGCTACTTTTTTTTCGCGAGAACCATCATTATAATGAGAGTAATGGCAATAGAAAGCATTCGCTATGCAAATTTTCGTAAGCTAAAGCAATCAATAGAGTGATTGAGTGCTCTTGCATGTGTGTTGTATACACGAACATGGCCGCGAAGAAATTTGTTGTAATTCGAAATTCCATTGTTTGCAATATGTAGCAAATTGTTAAACGATGGCGAAATGTCATGTGTAATGTGTGCAAGAGAGATGGAAATGTTTATTTGTTTCTTTATTATTCTATTAGTTGTAGCATTAATTACAAACTAATACTTTTATTGTCTTCGTAAATTAAACTCAGCCTAAGCTTGCAATTGTATTAGCGTGTAATAATGTTGTATGTTACAACTAATGATATAAATACAAATACGTATAAAGAAATACTTCAAAGCGAATTCTTTATATATAAAATTTATCACTCTATTAAAAAAATAAAAATTAAAAAAAAAACAAACAAATCCAAGTCAAATGCCTTAAATATGTCCATCAGTCCATAAAATGCTGAACTGAAGATTGTTGCGTTAATGACAGCAAATAAAGAAAATAAATTCATAAAACCCTTAAGCAACAATAACCCACCACTCACTCGCCTCTATACACATTATAAACTAATCATTAAGTTAATGTACAGCATAGACATTCAAACACTTAACCATTCCCTTCATCATTATGATGAAATATTTCGTTTTTTGTTTTTCTTTTTGTTATTATTATAAAAATGCTTTAAGTAAACAAATGATTTGAATGTTAAACAAATTGTTTAACATAAAGTAAACACAACACAACCGTCACACAACGGCAACAGCAACAGCAACAGCAAGTAGAAGTAACACAATGAAAAATGGCCATCTCATCTGACTCATTAAGAACTTTTATAACCCAGCTAACTTGACATCATATGCAAAACATGTTTTGCTCGACTATCTACTATATAGTAAATAGTAAATAGTGGCGGTCGTAATGTTGAGGGTCTTTTCATTTCTTTCCACATAGTGCTTAATAAAAAAATGTAAAAAAAAAAAACAAAAAGAAAAGAAAAGTGTTGTCATTGCAATTGTGGCCGAAGGCGTGTTAAAGCGTGGCGCCTTTGTCATCGGTAGGTAGAGGTTTTCCTTAATGTTTTATAACTACATAGAAGCTGCTCGGTGTAGTTGTTTCTTTTTTACAACCAGAACATTGTTTTAATAGCTAATTAAGTATTTTTACATTAAAACACTGCTAAGAAGAAGACTTTTATGGTAAACAGGTAGACGAAGAAGAAGAAGAATTATAGAGCTGTTAGATAATTTTATTTGTCGATTAGAGGGGAAGGTGAGAAGGGTTAATAGATTTGTGTGTATGCTGAGTAGTTTAGATGAATTTTTATAATTTTGTAATTTTAACACAGGCTATATAGTCTTGGCGAAGATTCTATTTTGAAGGTTTTGCAAAGGATTGTACCAATCGACAGATTTTGAAAATTCATTGGTGCATGTTTGAGCTTGATGGGCCCCAGTTATTATCATTTTCCCATAGGCTTGTAGCTAAAAATAACAGAAATTCCTTTTTTGTGGTTAAAATCCTCAATTCTCAATATTTTTCGATGAAACTTGCCACCGTTATTCTATAAATATAAGCTATGAATATAAATTTTAAAAAAATATCATAAATTTTTAATCGTTGTGGTAAATGTTTTCGGTTGCAAGGTGTACACGTTTTGGGTAAAAATTGTTTCTCTACCCGTATAAAATATATTCATTTAAACTGACATTTTATTGAGCACGTTTTTGTTTTTTTTGGAAAACTTGAAACAATTTCTCATAGCCTCCAACACCACAACATACCAGGCGGGCTACACAAATTAAAGCAACGTTAAATGTCTTGCATCCAAAAATAAATTATAACTGATATTAACTAACTAACTAGCAAAACTAAACTTAACCATGTACATGCTTTATATGCAATACACATAAACGTGTACACATTTAATAATAATAATATATAATTATACACTTGTTGCGAGTGGAGATTGTACTTGCGAGCAGCTCTTTTATGCAGAAGTAAAGAAAGAAAAATGGGGAAAAAAATTTAATAAAATAAAATCATCATGTATGTATGTATGGGTGTGTATGAGGTATAAACAGGAAGAACTTGCATCATATAATAAATTGCCATCAAAATCATGCATTTGCTTTTAACCACATGTTGCTGAACTTGTTAACACAATAACTGTAAGCCACTAACCCAACTACTTCTTGCTAATGCCCCCAACACCAACCACCACCACCACCACCACCTATAACAATGTTTTTTATAATCTTGTAAGCTTTCGTTGCTACCTTAATTTTTAGCAGTCAAATGTTTATAATAAAGGTGGCTTGACATACAATTTTTATTAATGTTTATAATTAAAGATTTTCATTGTGGCGACTATTTGGAGAATGAAGACTTTTTTGAAGATTTTCAGCCATTTTCTCTGAGAAATGTTTGCAATCATTGTTGATAAACTATATACGACACGGAATAACTTGTAATTGCTGAGCCAATTACACAATAATTGACATAAATTAAAGGAAATCTCTCAACGTAATAATAAATTAAAAATGAACACATAACTCCTCCAACTTTAAACCCTTTGGGCATAATATTGAGTTTTTATAACCTCCACACTAGAGATGAGGGTTTACGGAAAATTTAAGGCCACGCCCATAGTTTATAAGTACATTTTAAAGATCTAACACTGTAACTGTTCCAGGTTAGTCCAGATTTCTTAAGCTGAATATGACTTTTTAACTTGTACTTCTACCTGACTAAAAAAAGCCTGTATGAGAAAAATCTTTCATAAAAAAAATGAATGAAATAAGGCAAGAAATGTGCCTACATTTTCAATTATATTTGAGGCACGCACACACCAAGTTTTTTCATTTGTTTTGTTGTTGTTGTTTTTGCTCTTTTCTAAAAGTGCGTGCGTTGTCAATTCCATTCTTTCAGGCTATGTTTTTATTTTATCTTTGCCATATACAAAGAATCATATAATAGAAACAAAGAGTATCATAAAAACTAATTGAGCGGCTGCTGCTGCTGCTGCTGTTGTTGACTCATAGTTGGACGGATGTATAGCATACGTTTGGTGAAATTAGAAAAGAAGGAAATATATAAATTGAACACCTCTAGGCTACGACATATATTAGAATTTATTGTTGGTTTTGTAGTGTTTTGTTTTTTTTTTGTTTTTTTTTTATTTAACTTTATAAAAAAGTGTTTCTGCCCTAAGAAAGTTATAATAAAATGGAAGTGAATTGAGAGTTAATCAGAGTTTTTTCTTTCTTCGTTGTTAATAAATTCTTTTATTAATATTCAGAATATTTAGAATTCGTTTAAAAGAGTTTTGAATAATTTTCATATTGCGTGCGAAAGATAATTGTTGTTGAACAGAACAGTATAATAGTTTTTAAAAGTTACAGTTATTACTAGGGAATACTATGAAACAGGTTTTATCGTTTTGTTAAGAAATTTTACAAAAAATTTAACTTTTTGTTAAAATTTCTTTCAGTTTAAATATTTTACACAAGAGTTTACAGTTTTGGTATAACAGTTGGGTGTAGATATAAAGGCTGTACTATATTTTATCTTAATATTTTAATTCTTGTGAATGTGTAAGCATTTTAACCACACATGGACAGAGCTAGAGCAACTTAGATTTTAATAGATGACATTCTTTCCTGCAACACTTGTATTGATGGAAAACCATTTATCTTATTATAAAGGTTCCCGCTTTAATTATTTTGTTTAATTTCCTGACAGAGGATGGTCAGACAGGGATAGAGAGAGAGAGAGAGAGAGAGAGTTGCGATTAGATCCTGTAGGCCTTAAGCTTACACTGCAGTTCAGTGCTTTAAACATTAACCGGCGTACAATTAATTGATCATCTTTCTGTCTCTTTTCCTCTTAACATACCTCCTCCAGTATTTATACAGCTCTTGAATAAGTTTAGTGTAAATTAAAATAAGTTGTGGCATTATCGCCATCAATGATCAGCAATAAGAAACAGCTATAACAACACTTTGCCCAACAGCGAAACACATGCAAATGAACGCATATTGAGTTTTTATTTCGTTTTTAAACACCAAGAGTTTATATTTTAATCCAATCCAACAAAAACAAAGAACAACATACTCAACGACCACTTTGCAAGTAAGAAAGCAAACCGACATGTCGAACAGAAACATTACAGTGCAGTGCGGGCAAGCGGGCAAGCAAGCAAATAATGAAAAAGTCATTTTAATTCAGCTCAAGGCAATAAAGACATCAACATAATGTGTAAGATTTATCAAACATAACGCACAGCTATCTACAAAGCCACACTTACGCATACATTATAACAAAACTCGTATATTGTGCGTATGTGTGTCTACGCTCGCTCACTAAGCAATGGACCATTTCATTTACTTAAGGAAACGCTTTTTATAGGCCGCACTTTCCGACCCAACCAACAGTCCCACAATGTGTGTCTGAATCTTCAATTTTTCTCTCTCTCTTATTTCTTAAGACGGACAGTGCTAAACATGTTCATATGAACATATATCATTAGTATGAAAATAAATGTTGTAAACGTTGTGGTCCATTTCAAATTGAAGTTTTATGTTTCTTGTTCTTCTTGTTTTACTCTTGCTTATGCGAATATTTTGCTCATTTAAAATTGGCAATGAACCGAAACAAATAAACGGCAAATTAAGTCATCATCCTACACACACATTAAAACGAAATTTTATGTTTATGTTTTGTTTCACTTGATTCTTAAAAGCGGAAATATTATGTACAGATTATAAAACACTAAAAAAATATTATTACGATCACAATCGAAAAAACAAAACTTGGAAGGAAGTATTTACAAGCGAAAGCATTATAAAAACTTTACAATAATTTCCTTATAATGGATTTCCAGAGAGATGAAAAAAATAAAAAATAAAAATAAAAACAGGAAATAGGAATACAATAAGAAAAACTATATCGGAGATTAGGAAAAAATTTATTTATTTTTTAATTACACATAAACTTATTCCGGTAAATGAATCAGAGTTCAATTTATGCAAAATTTTTTATTGTAATATAAACGATTTATTATTTTTACATCCTCCCTCCACATAAGCATCGTAAGGTTTGTATTTGACTGTACGAAATATCATCAAAAACTGAGTCGATCTAGATTTGAGTGTTCATACGTCCGTGTGTCTGCCTGGAATTTATTGAACTTTTGTACAGACACTTTTTGTTTCTGCAGGCAGATAACTATATGGGACTAAATCGGTGAAGAGCCATGCCCACACGCAATCAACAAAAATCTATGTATCTGCCACAAAAATTGACATGAACTTGAAACTTGGTTTCATTTCCATATTTGTCACCCATCAATGTGCCAAAAATGGGTGTGGTCAGGCGCACGCCCACACATGTCCGATATGCAATATATACATTATTAGAGGGCGTCATATTATACCTTCCACGCCCATTATTATAGATGTTGGGGGTGTTTAAGATTTGGTCTAAGTCAAATTCAGTTTTCTTCCTCGTTACATATTATGTGTCACCACATAAATAACTGTTGTTAAATGTTGTAATTAATCCTCAACTTGTAAAGTTCAAGTGTTTTAAATTTATATATAAAATTAGTGTATATAACGTACTACACTACTTCTCAGTATTAAGCGCTTAAATCCAGTATAAACTTTTAATTTGAATATAATTCCGCAAGAAGGGCACACACACACTTTCACATTATATGTTTTTTTTTTTTTTGGCAACTTTTATCAAAGCTGCCATATATCTAATTTATAGCCCAGTAAGTTAAACAGAATAAAGTAATGGCGCGAATTGTGGTATTTTGCGGTCATAACCAGTGCCGGAGTATTACTCTGTACACGCGTTTATGAAATATATTTACATACATTGTTAACACACACACGCACACACACACACACACACACACGCGCCAAACTATATTTTATAAATTGCAGCATACATATACACGTACAAACAAAAACAAAAAAAAAAACCGTTAAATTTTCACCATTGCTTCACTACTGTTGTTGTATACATTTGTTTACACTTGTTCTCAGGGTCCATCTGTTTTCTTTTTTCGTTTTTGGCTGTTAAAGTTATGATAAAAATAATGACCACTATAATAGCGGCGGTGCGTGTATGCAAACATAACAACAACAACAACAATAACAACAACAACAACAACAAATGATACGATAACCATGAATTATGATGGAAAAATTAAAAGGTGATACTCGCCGGTATTTAGTAAACGTTATCGTTGTTGAGTGGGATGATATTAAAGAGTTGTTCGTTAGATGGCATAAATTTTTGTATTGAATATGAAATGTGGTGTTGAGGTGATTAATAAACTTTCTTTTTTTTTTTTGTTGGTCGGTTATTTTGTGTTGTTTAGGAGAAGTGGGAGAGAGAAATAAGATATTAGTTTTTTGCTGAGTTTGTTATCCGACCGCTCCCATTTTTGGCAAATCGATGGATTGACACACAATTTCAACTTTATAGCTCAATTTTTGTGACAGAAGAATTTGTTTTTTGTCGTTTAAGGGCGTGGCTTTTAACTCATTTTACCTAATTGAAATAAATATGTGAATACGGATAATAAAAGTGTCTGTTCAGATGACTATTTTCTAAATTTACGATCGTCAGAGGGTCAACAATAGACGGACATACGGACGCAAATGTCTAAATCATCTCACTTTTTAAATACATATACTTTGTGGGATTTCTGAAGCCTCCTTTTGGGTGCTGAAAAAGAAGTACAACAAATTTAACTTATTATTGTCCCTTCATTTTTATATGAAACGTGAGGTTATGTTTTTCTTTCTTTTTTTCAAAAATTATCTGTTTTCTGGTTAAGTTGTTAATATTATGATATACTTAAAAACCCATATAAAGAAGAAAAAAAAGAAAACACAAAAATTATTTACATGCTATAGATAAAACCTTACATTAACGCATTTATGGGTATACGCACGCATGCACTCAACATTCATGTAAATTGTTTGCACTTACACTTATTTTTATGTTGTTTTTGTTGTTGTTGTTGAGGTGGTTCTTTTTTTCTTTTTACAAAACTGTTATAAATCACATTAAAACATTAAAAGTCACCTGCATTGCTAGACAAAGTAGACAAACCAACAAACAAACAAACAAACAAGCGCACACACAAGTAAAATTCACATTAAGCTGAGCACCGGCTTTCATTCATATGAGAGAGGTGAGTAAGATGGTATGAAAAATACTGAAAGGTAATATCCATAGTTAAGCTAAATGAATATTTCGATGTGTGTGTGTGTGTGTGTGTGTGTGTGTGTGTGTGTGTGTGGTTGTATTCATTCCCATCCATATATATAGACTTTGATTTACTTTACTTTTACACACCAACATACCACCTTTTTTTTTCTTTTTTTTTTTTTTGAAAGCTTTTTATGATGTTATGCCACCATGCTGAGCACAACTGTTCCTTACAGATACAAGTTTTTTGCATATGCATACCTATGTACTGTAGAAGAAGAAGACGAAGAAGAAGGGAAAAGTACATACACATGCACGCAGTCATGAGTAGAGATTGTAACCAAAGGTAAACACAATTGTTAGGTGGTGTGCGTGCGTGTTCTATTATTATTATTACATGTACGTGTGTATGTTTGTTTATTTGTTGCATCTATTTGTTTACACAACGTAAGTGAATGAGTGCGTAAAACCCTTTCAGTTATATTTATAGTATGGATGTGTTCGTGGGTGTGTGTGTGTGTGTGTGTGTGTGTGTAAGCTTGTTTAGTTTAGTCCGTAAGCAATTTCTGTTTACTATTAAACGTTTCTCTACCAACTTTTCCATTCATTCTCGAGGTGTTGTTTAGATGCGTGTGTGTGTGGGTGTGTATGTTTTTCTAATACCTTAAGGATTTTATGCTTAGTTATAACTATAGCGAAAGAGCCAGAGTGAGAATATGTAAGTTGTTACTTTGCATCCTTTAAGTCAAAATCAAAACATAGACAAAATTGAAATTTAAGAAGATTTACAATGTATTTGTATGTGCTTAGAGGTACACTGCTGCAGAGTTATTTGTTTATACAAGTCTCTCAAATCATCGGTATGAGATTTAACACTATGGTGGCCGGTACCACATACTTTTTTTCATTTATCTAGTTCGGCTCATGCAAACATTACGTTTAATGGTGATAATCTAATATCAATTTAGCTTTAGTTTTTACATCACAAAATTTTTGCCTACATTTGGGCTAAAGTAATTTCAATTTAACTATAACCTACTTTCAAGTTAAAAACATTTATTGAAATATGTCAATTCGACATAAGTCCTATACAAATAATACAAACTAACAACACAACAACTTTATGTCAGCTATTAAACTCTAAAAAAATATAAAATTTATATGTATGTGTTATTTTTTAACTGCTATTCCATGTTTCTTGTGTGGATTATAGTCCCAAAAAACGAACATTTAGAATTTATAGCCAGTTAAGCAATTGTGTATAATTGTTTTAATAGCTATTATGTGAAGTTTTTATGCTGTATAAAATGTTTTGTTTCCAATTCCGTTTTTATATACCGTCCATCTCAGTGATGGGAATGTATCAAGTTTGTCATTCCGTTTGCAACATCCAGAAGAACGACACGATCGTAAATTTTAAGACATTTAGTTGAAATTTTGTACAAACATTTATATTTAGAGTACGAAGACTGTTACTTAAATTGGTAAAATTTGATCATGAGCCACACCCACAATTGACAAAAATCTTTATATCCATCATAAAAATTTACCCATAACGATGAAATTTAAAATACATATATATAATGAGGTCGATATTCCGAAAATGGGCGGTGTGGAATATCAAATACGCTTACAATGGACAAAAACCTATACATCTTTCACAAAAATTGGCCTATAAAATTGAAATTTGGTATACGTATTTGTAATGAATTCGTTCATTAATGTGCCAAAACTGGGCGTGGTCCTATAACAGATACGCTCACAATTTATAAAAAACTTCATTCGACTTACAAGTGAATTCAAAACGCATGAACTATTAGAATAAGAATGTAGGTATCCGACACGCTCCCAAGTAGTGTTTTCAGGTAGAGGGTATTTAAGATTCGGTTTAAACTAAATTTAGTTTTCTTACTTGTTTTATTTTATATTTAAAGAATGACAAATGTTTTAAAATAAAATTTTATTGTTTTTTTCTTTCTTTTCAGATCTCCAGTCATTGCGAATGAACCAAATAATATTTCCTGTTGTGGCGAATTAAGCTGTTTTTGCGAAAGATTTCAACTTAATTTATTTTATTAATATTTATATGACATAATGAAGTGCTTTATTTAAGCTAAATCTATATATCAATAAGTTAGGCTGTCGTTAACTAGAAAATTAGTCTACAGGATTCTTCAAGTACGAGTATTAAAATTATTCTTAGAAATTTAAAAATAAAGCCCACTAAGCTCCAACATCTAATAATTAGTTCAAACACATGTATTCAGAATTAAAATCTCTGTATTATACATATAAAATTTATTGAAAATTTTCTCATCAAAGTATGTAGATATGTATTGTATTTTGTATAATTGATATTATAAAAATTGTATTTATTCTTGTAAACTTTTATTAAAATTATTTATAATTTTGTTAAACAAATGTATTGTATAAAAATTTGTTAAAAAAAGCCTTATATTGTTTAAAACTTTATTAATAATTAAAATTATTTGTGAAAAATGATAGAAAAACATAATTTTTATAAAAAAATATTTTAAAAAAATTTCAAATAAATGAAATTAAAAAAGATTTTTCAAATTAATGCGTTATTATTTTGTACATTTGGTTTTATGGTATGTATAACTTCACTTCGGAAAGTCCCATGGCCCTCCCTTTGTTATAAAAGTTCTGAAAAAATCTTTCAAATCATGTAGTTGGCTATAAATCAGTACTTTTTGTTAAATTCTAAAAAAAAAAAAAAAAAGTAGGCGTGGCAAAAGTGGGCGTTGGTTTTTAAAAAATAGACTTTACGCACTTTAAAATGCGCCCATTATGAGTAAAATCTGTTCAGCCTTTCCCGAGTTACAACATATTTGCTTAGTAATTATAGGAGGCGTAGTTTAATGTAAAATTAGAGTATGTGTGTGTATGTTAATTAAAACCATATTTTCTCCCCTTTCATATGACACCAATTTTACTAAAATCTGTTGAGCCGTTCTCGAGTAATGTAAATTATTTCAATATATGTGCTAATTTGTACTAGTAGGCGTGTCTTAAATTAATATATAAGTAAATTCTCTAAAACTACTCGACATCCCCTTATAAATGAGACAAATATTAAGAAAATCCGCTCAGCCGTTCTCGAGTTAAAACGTTTTAAAAAAAATTTTCATACAAAAGTTACTTTCTGCTGATTCTGGGCGCCTGGTATTTCATGTGAATTTTTGAACAAAATCAGTTTACCAAATTTTTTGTTTCGTATAATAGCAATCAGCTTTTGTATATGTTTCACATATTTAGTATGTAGTAGTTTTAAAAAAAATTTCATACAAAAGTTACTTTCTGCTGATGCTGGGCGCCTGGTATTTCATATGAATTTTTTAACAAAATCAGTTTACCAAATTTTTTGTTTCGTATAATAGCAATCAGCTTTTGTATAAGTTTGAATTTTATTATTTTGTCGTTACATCTGTCTTGCTTGCTTTGTACGTAGGGTGTTGGAATGGGAATATTCATTTAGCAATTGTGGGCGTTTCCATGGACCGAATTGGACCACATTTTATCACAGGGTGTACTTTAGTGTCAGGTATATACATACCAATTTTCAGACCAATCGGTGTGCTAGTTCAGGTTGTACCTAAGGTTTTTCGTGAGGACGGATGTACTGACACAAATAAAATTGTCCGTACGTCCAGGTAATAAATATATGAAACATATACAAAAGCTGATTGCTATTATACGAAATAAAAATTCGGCAAACTGATTTTGTTTAAAAAATTCACATGAAATACCAGGCGCCCAGCATCAGCAGAAAGTAACTTTTGTAAAAACAATTTTTTTAAAACGTTATAACTCGTAAACGGCTGAACGGATTTTCTTAATATTGGTCTCATTGAAAAGGGGATGCCAAGTAGTGTATTAATTTAAGACACGCCTACTAGCACAAATTAGCACATATATTGAAATTATTTACATTACTCGAGAACGGCTCAACAGATTTTAGTAAAATTGGTGTCATTTAAAAGAGAATTTACTGTAGTTTAATTTTTTTCAAATTACAACTACGCCTATTACCATTATAAGGTAAATATAATATAATTTCTGTAACTCGAGAACGGCTTAAGAGATTTTACTGAAATTGGTCTCATTTTAAAGGGTGTAAGGTCTACTTTTAAGTACTTTACGCCCACTTAAGCCACACCTACTATGAGAATTTTTTTAATATATGAAAAGTTTACTAAAAAGTTTTGTATTAAAGTGGCATATAAGATATGATGGAGCTTTTTTTTAGAAGTTTTATAAAAAATGGGGCCTCTTGGGACATTTAATTGGTATTATCATTAAGTTTTAAATACTTACCATGATTTCAATCAATAATGAAATATATACTAATTTTTTAGTTAAATTCATTTTATTTTATTAATTGTAAATTTTTTATTTATAATTTTTTAAATTTATTTAATGAGTTTTTAATACAAATATCTTAAATTAAATACATATAGATCAATATAGGTGAGTTTTTAGTAAAAAAACATTATATAAAATGACAATTTTAAGTTAACACAAATTATTATGTAATTTTTTATATAATTAAATTAAAAAATAATTAATAAATTTGTATTTAAATTTATAAATTTGTATTTATTAATTATACATATGTATATAAATAAATATTTTGCTTAAACCTAAATACATTATACATTTATAATATTTTTAATAAATATTTTTTAAATTAATAAAAAAGAATTAATTTTAACGAAATATTTATTTTTTGGAGCAGTTCATAAAAGAGAGTCTTCAGCCATTCTCTGTATAAAACCTAGTCCTCTAATCACAAATCAAATCATTTCATATCATGTTGAATACGCAAAAATTCGTCAATCTGTAAGAAAATACAAAAAAACATAACTTTAGTAACAAAGGAAATAATAGAACAACAACAACAAAATATTAAATATAACAAAACATTTATTAAAAACTATTAATTATAATCAGTGCGAGCGTATATATGAATATTTAGACAAGGAAAAAGAGAAGCTTACGACCATAAAACTCCCATCAACAGACACGCTGACGGACATAAGAACATATATGTCTAGATGGACTCAGTTTTTCATGCTGATTAAGAATATATATACTTTGACTCTTCTACGTTTACTTTTAGATGTTGCCAATGGAACAAGCAAACTTAGTATACCTCCTCCGATGTTATGTGAAAAGGAAAAAGGGAAGGTCGTCCAACAATACGTATACATTTAATGACTTTAATGCTGCTGGGTCTGTGAAGTAATAAATTACATTACAATGTATAAACTCTAATTTCTTCTCTTACTGAAATAATGTTACATTTTTCAGCATTTTATTGAGTTCAATAATTACCTGAAATATTCTACAAATGTTTTGGAAAATCTTTGCAATTCTTGCTTTAATTTTATTACCTTCTCTATACCTAATGATACACCAATCGGTTTATGCACAAATATTATCTTATTTAAACTATTTCCGTCTTAGTAAGAGAGAATAGTTAATAGACCAAATTGTATTTACGGCATATTTCAAGAAATGCTACTCAATGCAATTAATTTTCAGTAATAACAGCTATGAACCAATAACGATTGAAACTAAATAAAGTTCATATACTAGACAACTAAGTCTACTACTATATTTACGGACATTGTAAGGGTTTTATAATTATAATATACTCGCTCTCTCTCTGTCTCTCTCTTTCTGTCTAAGTATAGTATGTATGTTTAGTGTAATTAATGCCATTTACCGTACTTGGCACATATACAAAATTCTCCCTAAAACCAACACAAATATCCTTTAGAGCTCAAAATGTATTAAATTTTCAATAGAAACACTGTTGAGCTATAGCAAGGCAAGCTGGAGAGAAGATCGTTGCATAAATCCATAACTTATGTGCAAATGTGCAAAGATATTAAAAGTATGGATTGGATGCGTTTGCTTATGCTGTGAGTAACTCTATATTGTTTATGCGCTATGCTGCTTTGCATGAAAATGGAAAAGTTTGAATATTTAAAAATTTTGACATTGATGCATTGTTTCGATAAGTATTGAAGATTTTGTACAATTTGATAGAAAACGTACAATAATGATGAGTGCTGGTGATGTTGATGTGGATGCTGTTGTTGGATGATGAGAATATGATGTACAACAATCAAATGATGATTGGTCGGACAAGCATTCACATACATTCACATGCAGTAAACAGCATTTAATCATCAATATGTTTGTAATGCTAAAAACAACAACAACAACACCAGTTCGAATACATGGTATAGTCTGTCGTAGGCCCGACCTTTTACAACCCTACACCACTTATCGAAATATCTCAAAAATATGCTACCTATACCTTGTGTACAAATTTGCATTCGTAGACAGACGTAAAGACAAATATGGTTAAAGCTATTCAGAAAGTGATTTTAATTGATTGTGGGTTTGGCATTTGCCGCTTACAAGTTGCAAACATACGCACAAACTTATTTGCCCCAAGTGTGGTGCAGGTTATAAAAAGGAGATGAGAGTATTAAATCCTCCAAAGTAACAATATTATCGTATATTCCTGTGTAGGCAAACACTCTGAGTGGGATGGGGGTTAAAAATAAAGCAAGAGTTGCATTGAAGACCAACATAACCGTTTTGTACAATTTGTTAAGCCACCAGGGATTTTCAGTTAGCCAGGGCAGCACACAAATTTCTCAATTACTTCAACTTCCACTCAAACACACACACGTACACACACACAACATATATAACTTTTAAATATACTTATCCTGTGAAAATCCTTTTTCATACCACACTCAAATGAGGGGTTTTTGAGTACTAAAATGTACACATACGTATGTATATGTATGTTAGCACTGCAAACGGCAATTAAAATGGATTTATTCTTCTTCTTCTTCACTTAACTCAATTTACAGAATTGTTGCCAGTTTATGCATCATATTCATACAACAACTAAAATCTAAAGGGTGTGTAGGCTCTACAGTTGGGCTACTAAAACCCCCCTCTCCCCTCTCCCTCTCTCACACTCTCTCTCTTTTTGGATTTGTATATATCATGCTATTACCCCCTTATAAAAAAAAAAAACTTTTTCTCTACTCTGAACAACTTTTTCAAAAGTATTTGTTTAGTGGTTTTGAGATTTCAATGTGGTTGAATTCTAACAGCAACAACAACAATAGCAGCAACAAAAACTATGCTTTAAGGTATAAAACCCGAAAAACTTTTGTAATAATAGCCCAACTGAAGGCTTGTTGATATTAATTGCTATCGATTTTCTTTCTTGTTCTCATGTTTACTAGGCGGAGTTATGTTGTTGTTGTTGTTGTTGTTGTTGTTGTTGTTATTGTTTTTATTGTTCATGATTATATTCTATAGGTAAGTTAGTAAACTTTCAAAACTCGTTCTAAGGTTAATAATGTAATTGGTATTTCTTTCACTTTATCTTTCTTTTTATTTTTATTAAATTTTTTCTCTCATTTCTAATGAAAAATGTGGTAAAAAGAATAAGAATAAATCGATTGTAAAGAAACGTTTTTTGTCAGGCGGATTTTCTCTTATATTATTTGATGCAATATTGAAAATTTTGTATAGCATACTTTTAAGTGTTGTTAAGAAATATGTTTCCAAGGCATAGTTTTAAATGAAAATTATAAAAAAAGTTTGGGTTTTAGTTTTTTAATATCATTACAAAAGAAAACTAAACTAGTAAATGGCGAAAAAGTTTGTAATATATAAAGCCGTAGGGTATATATACAATATTTAGACTGAAGAAAACGTTTGTTTTTCCTAATCTCGGCAAATTTTTTAATATAATCTAATCTTTAGTAAAATATCGTTTTTTTTTATGTAATGGTGTTTGCTTCTTTTATAATCAATTTAGAAAAAGCGGACGTACGGACGCAAGTTAGAAAAACGTATCAAAATTTTCGTAAATTTTTATAACAAACTCGAAATGGCTCCGAAATGCTCTGAATCTCATACAAAATTATTCATTTTTTTCTTATCTTTTGACTTTTTTATCAAAAATTAATTATCTGAAATAAATGACCAAACCATTAATTAGTCAAATACGAGAGGACGAGTTAAAATTGTTACCATATTGAGCCAATCCTCCATATTCTCCTCTACAATCAATATCTAGCTGTTATCTATAAGAGCAACAAACAAAAAAAACAAAAAAAACAAAAAAAAAGAATAATTTCGTTGTAAACGAGCCAAAGATTTTTTGTATACAAGTATGAAAATTTGTAGGAACCACCATTAGAACAATTTGGCAGCAAACATAAGCAAAAGCAATCGAACTGTACTGGTACTTACTGCTACCTCCCCACCTTTTAATGCTAGCAAATATATGGATGATAACAGGAGGAAAAAATGTGAAACTACACGAAACTGTATAAAAATGACAGAAAAATACTTAAAATTTTGTTTTATTTTTGTGCTGCTGAAGTTGGCCACTTTTAATGGCCTTAAAACACACTGTAGTTGTAGGTACACATGAAATACATATTAAAGGGACGGACAGACGGACATAAAGAGCAACTAGCACAAACAAGCCAACCACAAAATTACTGATGAGTTGGCACAACAAAAATTTATTTGGTCATTGGTAAAACGTGGAAGACTTCCGCTGCTGCTGCTGCTGTTGCTGCAGCTGATTGCTGCTGTCTCTGTTGCTGTTATGATATTATTCTAGTTGTTGTACGTATTTACCATCTGTGCTGCGTGAAAATAAAGACCCAAGCGTAGTTTGGGTGTGTGTGAAGGTATATTTACCAAAGTTATTGCAGAACGCTTATCGCGCCAAACTGTAAAATTGTCCAGTGGCGCCATTTATGTGTTTGCTGATGTACCCATAAAGTATTTTTCGTATAGATGCCCGCAAAAATAAAATGAATGAATGAATGTCTGTGGCGACAGTAGTCACAATGAATTAAAGGGGGCCAGGCTCAACCAACCAACCAACCAGCCGACCCGACCAACTAGCTAACCAGCCAGGTTTCATTTTTATCATAATGTTTTTGAAAACTTTATTATTAAACATTATTGGGTAGGTAGGTAGGTAGGTAGGTAGGTAGCTTCAACTTCCATTGTGTGTATGTGACATTTTTTTTTATACATTTTCCGATTTCCGTTTTATTTTATACTACTTTTCTCCTGATACCGTTTCCCAACTACTCGCTAACTATCATTTTACAATAACGTTCAAATTAAGTGGGTGGCATTATGTTTTTCATTATATTTAGAACAATTTTTTTTGCTGTTTTCGATTTCAACTTGAAACTTCTCAGACGTTGAAAGACTAATGCATTTGCTTATTATTTTATAATATATATAATGTTTTCAATAATAGGTTTTTGGTGAACTTTTACAACCACTTAGAATTTAAATTTTATGGGTAATTTAGAAATGAAATCTTTGGAAGCATAACAAAATATCTTAATAGCTTTCCATTTGGTAAAGACCTGTTTTGTCGTCATCAACTTTATGACTCTAACCACATCTTTGATTTTTTTTGGGGGTAAGGAAAACCTCTTGAACTTTTAGTTCAATCTTATAGTTTTTGTTTATGAGAAAACTTTTCTAGTGAATAACTGTTTTTTGAACAGTTTATTTATTTATAATGAAGAGAAATGTTCATCAAGTATTTTGGCTATTTGGCCAGTGACCAGAAAAGAGAGTTGTCTACTTTTTTTCTTGGATTTAATATTCAAATCATGTTTTTTTTTTGTATATTCTACAAGAAGCAGCAAAAATATTGTCTTCTTTTCTTTTTTATTGTATTTCGAAGTGGCTGGAGTTAATTAGCGATTCTTATTGTTCAAATTACTTTAAAAATCTTAAGTTTTAAGAACATTTTTTATGACTACTACTCATAATTCTTTAGGTTTAATATTAATACTAATTGAATTTAAAAAATTTAACTATTATAAAATCTCCTAAAAGTATGCCTTCATATAGAAAATTTAAAGCAGCTTCAAAGTAGACTTTGAAATAATTTAAGAAATTTTTTATTGCCTACCTTAACGAAGATTTTATACTTTTATTTATTATTTTTAATTTTTTCTCTCTAAATAAAGGAAAACCTTAAAAAACAAAAGAATGTTTTCAATCCTTTTTACTTTAAGTAAACAACTGCAGAGCAAAAGTTGTTTATTCTGTCAGTCAGTATAAAAGTAAGTAAGTAATGGGTCATGTGTTGTAAATGACATTTGGGAATCGTTTGTACAGAATACAAATTTTATATAAAATTTTAATTGCTAAGGGTTACTCTTGCAATGATCATGCCAAGCATCCACCTAACCCAACAGTCTTGTGCCATTTATAGGTTATTACTCTTTGTAGGTATTATAAAATATTACAAATTATTTAACTTTAAGAACCATTTGATATCTTTGGAAAGGTAACATTTCTAAAATAAAAAAATTTTAAATATTTACTTTAACAAAACTTTTTAAATTATTCCATCAATGAATTCAAGAATATATACACTTTAAATGGTTGCCAATGTCTTATTCTAAATGTTACAAACGGAATAGTAAACTTAGTCTACCTGCCGTCTTATGTGTAGGGTGTAAAAATCAAATAAAAACTATCATTAAGTGTAAGTTCAAATAAACAAGTGAATATAAACGTGCTAACATAGTACATGCATATTAATGCAACATGTTCATAATGTGTTGATGCTGTTGCAAAATAGAATGAAATGATTTTACACATAAACACGAAAAACAATGAAAATAATGTGCAATTACAGCAACAACAGCAACAACAACAACAACATCATGAAGTATATTGGTGATGCTGTGTTTTTTATGACATCATAAAAAATGAAAATTGGAAAGAACAAGAAAAAAGCACAAAAACAAACAAACAAAATAAAAGTTATGATGTTTAATACAACATTGAAGGGAAGGGTTCCTTGGATATCGTGTACAATTTACAACTTATTGTACATACAAGTACTGCACTTGATATATATAACAAAAAAAAAATAACAAAAAACAAAACAGAGAACTGGAAGGAAAAGCCAGGAAAGCCAGAAGAGACAATGTTTAGAGAAGACAAGTGCCAGTAGTGTTTTGCTGCCATTCTTTACGTTTTTATAGTTTATTTGATGGCCGAGTCTGTTAAACAGCACCACTAAATGTCAGTACATGTTGTCGAAGTACGTGTTTGTCATACCAGCCCAACCAGTCCGTCAGTCCGTCAGTCCGTCAGCCTAACCTAACCAGCTATACAGTCAACAATCACAAGAAGAGAAAAAAATTGCATTCAATTTTATACTTTTTTTAATATTAATGCAGTTTAAAAGAATAGAATGGAGGAAAAGAGACAGTGCTATGTGATATTTGATCTATGTCATTAAGCCTTTACAGCTTTGTCGACTTTTGTTCTTTTTTTTTTTTTCAGTGCTACAATATATTTCAAGAGACAAATACCAGCAGAATAACGAAACATTTGTACATACTTTCTTAGCGGTTACATGATGTTGGTTGTTTAAGGTTGTAGGTATTGTTGTTGTTGTTTCTTTTTTCTACACAATTCATAATAATCATAATAATACTCGTTCATAGTTGTGTCATAGTGTAGAGATGTTGTCAAATGTTTTCCTTTTTTCTTTTTGCTCCTCTAACAATAAGCACGTGATGTTGTTGTTGTTGTTGTTGTTGTTGTTATTGTTATTTATTGTATTTTATTATACACTGCAATTGTCTGAAACGTGATTGGAGGTGTGTGGCCGCCGTTTAGAAGCGTACAATATTCATAATTGTTATCTGTGTCTGTCTCTCTGTCTCTCCAGCTGTCCTCCTCTTCTATGTTTAGTTATTGTTTAATAAACAATTGACAATCTTTACGGAACAATATTATTGCGGTACATTTTCTTAATACAAATTTTTTTCAACAAATTTTATTGCAAACCTTGTGAAAAGCGTAAAAATGGGCTTGTTACAGTTTCCAGCTACCAAGCTTCTTTCTTTCCAACAATGTATTCTTGTTTGCTTTAGCTTTATTTGCTGTTATGTTATGTAGGTTTTTGAAAGTTTTTTTAGTATTTTTGGAGTGTTTACTTTAGCCAAAGAAAACAAAATATATAAAGGAAACTATAAAACTAACAATACTTGTTTATGCAGAACTAAAAAAAAAAAAAAAGGTTGAACAACAAGCCTTAAGGTCATGATTTTTATTGTTGTTCAAAAAAAAAAAAATATTTTCACGTAGAAATTTTTTTTACAAGATTTTAAAGGCAACAATCAAATATAAATAAAAGACTTTTTCAAAAAACAAACAAATAAATAAAAAACTGTAAACCGTTTCAGAAATTATTGCAACAGTGAGATAGAAAAATCGTACCCTTGATGAAGAATTTAGGGCTTCTGACGTGTTTTTGTGGGTGTTGCAAATGGAATGACAAACTTAGTATACATCCCCTATTATGTAGAGGGTATAAGAATATCAAAAAAGTACTAAAAAATTATGCTCGAGTACTAACAGTTAGCTTACAGGTAATAAAAATCATTACATTGTTGAAACATTAGTTTTCCAGAGTCCTCCGTCTACTACAGTTAACGTCTACTATATAAGTAGTCATTAGTTTAACCAACTTTAACAATCTATCTATATTTTCTTTTTTCTGAAAATCTATAAATGGATTCCATCAACTGTTTACTCAGACATTAAGTGATATCCTTTTATTGGCAAGAATTCATTCAATTAAATTGAACTGTGAAATAAATTCATTTTTCGGTCTCTTATAAAATTGACGTTATCATGGCCAACAACATGTCAGCACATTCATGAAACTTTTCGATAACAGTTATATATATATATATGCAGAAAAGAAGAAGAAGAAGAAGAAAATTATAGTAAATGATGTGATAGTAACCTTTCTAACACATCTTCTTCCAATTCGTCCGCCTACACTACCAATCCGGTACCCGGTACCCGGCACCCGGCACCCGGCAGCATATTTTAATGAGTTACGAAATGCTTAGACTAGCAAATAAGTACAATCATCGGCGCATAGATACCATGCACTCGTTTATTATGATAGTTATGTAGCAAAAACAACAACAATAACAGCTGCTAGCACAGCATAACACAGTTCCTACACAGAAGCAGTCAATTTTACTGAAATGATGGCATTAAATGGCCAACAGAAATGAAATAAAATGCAATGAAATGCAATGAAATGAAATCGACAAAAAGCTGAAAGAAGAAAATGAAGAAGAAGAACACTATTTGTCGCGTGTTGAGTTTCTAAGAAAATCAACTTGATATTTTATGAGACCCAAACACTTGTATTTGTATCTCACATATACACACACACTCTAAGAAGGGGGGCCAGCAATGTGTACAGACTTAAGATTCGCTATTTCTAAATACATGCATACATGCATACAATGCAGTGGTATGTACTAGTGTTGGCTTGTTGTTTATGACTAGTTTGGAAATGTTTAACAAACACGCTTACACCGACGCTACATGTACATGAATATTGAATGTCATAGCATAGCTGTGCTGTGAAATTGCACAAATATAATGAACAACAGCAATAATAGCAACAATAACAACAATATTCCACCAATTAATAGAAGCAGCTACACTAGAAGAAGCATAAGCAAAATTTAAAAGAGTGTAAAAAGTAGTAGTCGTTGTTGCTGTTAAATATGTTTCTGTATATGTTAGCGAATGTTTGCAAATTTGACCAAACAACGATAACAAGTAAAAACTCTTGTCACATACAAATGATGAACACACACACACACACATACACATACAAATATGGACTCCAAGCAATGTAATAATTTTGTTAAGAGAATTTGCAACTGTTTGGCAATGGAATGTAAACCGTTTTATGTTGTTTGATGGTGATATGGCCCCATCAACAATAACAACTATAATAACAAGTAGAACGACCAAGAAGCAAGAACCAACCAACTAACCAACCAACCTCCTCATCACCAGCAATAACATTGTAAACCATAAAACATAGCACAGCAGCAGCTACAGTGTAATGAATACATATTTTATCAGCAGGAAATTTGTTTATGTGTCGTAATGTTCTGTTAAGTCTTTGAATTATTAACTAAAATAATTGCCAGTTCTAGCAACACAATTATTGGTCACAGTAGAGTGGAGTAAGTGAGTGAGTGACTACTGATTTCAATTTTTATTTTTTATTTTCCATAAACTCGTATCTACTTCAACTACATGGTTCAATAAAATTCCCATTCCCGTACGTTTGACTGCCTTGATTTGTGGCAAAGTATGGAAACATTTTGTAATAAAATTCTGTTGAAATTATAATTGAATTTTCCAGATTTTTTTTTTTTGTTTGTTTGTTTCAATTTTACAATTATATACAACCAAGCGAGCAACTGAGGAATCTCTGATGATTGAATGGATTAATTAACTGTTCAGAGTAGTAAAATGAGTTTCTTTGGAAGTGAACAAATAATAAAAAATATTGTTTAAAGGACCAATAAACGTTTATTTTGTTGTGTTCAGAACAGACAAAGTAAAAGTTGTATAATGTCCTTCCGTCCACTTGGCTACTAGCTTAACGAGATGTTTAGCTATCTTTTTTCGTACCTACAAGACCCACTAAAAAGTGCTCTCCTTACCTATCCCGCAACCCACACAAAACTGTTACATTTCAACCCAAACAACATGGAACAATAAATATTTGTATTTATTCCATTTCTTACTGTCTTCAAGTCATTTAACTTTTTGTGTTTGTTTCTTTCAAATCTCTTTAACAGTCAACATATTTATGATATTTACAATTCATCGGTGGCTGTTGGATTACTACTAGAGGCATTCTTTTAAGGTTAACCATATGCATGGTAAGCTATACTTGTCCCAGACAGCAAAAAACAATTTGTGGTGAGCAGTTAATTGAATAAATGACAGGAAAATAAATGAAATAAATGAAATGTTTAATACTTTAAAAAAGGTATTCAAATTAAGTGAAAAAGTTGTATTTGACTTGGTCGAAATCTTCTATGGGCGTGGTCTTAGTGCAACTAATGATGTTTGGTGTAAATTTCAAAATGACGACCACATTGAGGTTGAAGTGAAACCAATTTTTCATGAATTTTATTTACAGCGAAATTAATTACACATCACATGACTTGTTGCCTAACTGTTATTAAATATTTTCCAAATAATTATCGAACATTTAACACCAAAATAAATATATTCTAAAACTTTTCATTAAAATTTTGCATAAATTGATTTCAATTTAATGTGATGTGAGGCGTTTTTCAATCCACCTCTTTCATTTGGCTGTGTAGTGAAGGTATGATGATTGGTATTAATATTGTTTGACGCTTATAAAATGTATTGCCATTATCAACATATTTTGTGTTTCAAATGAGTTTTAATTTTTTTTTTTTAGTATTCTTGCCTTTTCAATGCAAATTATTTGTATTTTATTTGAATTATTTGATAACTTGTGACAAAGGGTATATTAAGATCGAGAGGATGTAATGTAATTAGTAATCAGCAACTGCTAAATCCTCAATCAATTAGAATTATTCTCAAAATCGATTTCATCATGTCCGTCTATACGTCTATACAAAA
Source organism: Ornithomya chloropus (assembly GCA_963971445.1). Taxonomy (NCBI): domain Eukaryota; kingdom Metazoa; phylum Arthropoda; class Insecta; order Diptera; family Hippoboscidae; genus Ornithomya; species Ornithomya chloropus. The sequence goes on along the minus strand of OZ020530.1, from coordinate 14,339,475 downwards.
TTTTTGATAGGATCGAACCATTTTTAGAGCCCCTTTCCATATAATGATATTTCACGACTTAAATGGCAAAACCACACGTTATCTGATGCTAAATAAATTGTAGAATAATTTACGTAACTAAGTAATATAGGGTACTAAATGATCCACTTAGATTTACTCTAAAATTTTCACTTGTTTTATAAATAATTTTGTATGGTTTTTAATCATATATCTGAAATTGACATGATATTGAATGAAACTACTTTACAGGATTTAGTGAATGAAGAGGAAAATGAGAATTTTCTTTTGTTTTTCATTTTAATGAAATATTTGGTGATTACATATACTTTGTTATAGAGTGAAGAGTGCTAAATATTTTGTATAAAATGTTTAAAATGAAAAAAACACAGTATTTGAATAAAACCACAATTGTTGCAATATGTCCAACAAAATGTTAATTTCGTAACGACTTAATAACATGTTTTGTGACTTAATTAAATGGGACAGAAGTGAGCACACAATAAATTACGCAGCATACAATGAATACCAGTAGTAAACCATAGGAAATGAAACGAAATGAAATGAAATTATATGAAAATGTTAAATATTTGTCAGCTTTACTATTATTCGTAATTTCTCTATATGACCAGAAAAATGTTTGTACTCTACCTACCGCTTCGTTAGTGATGTAATGTTAAATGATACATTTACCGGAAAAACTTTACATTAACACGTTAAGGTGATAAAAAAATACATATATATTAAGTGTGACACACACAGGTTGTATGCCGGTGTGTGAAGAGACCGAGTCATGTGTATTGACAGACACAACAATATTTATGTTGTTTATATAGCAAAACATTAAACAACTTTTTGCCAACAATAAAATTTTACAGCTTTAAGGAAAGCCACACATAAAGAATATTGACACACACACACACACGCAAGAAGAAGGTGATTATTGTAGTCATATAATATAAATGTCGGCCTTATATAATCTATAAAAAGTAGTAGCATGTTGCAATTTTCACATTATTTTGTACATATATTAACCCTTCTACATATCGATATATATGAACTTTTTAAGTAGGTTCCTCACTTGATTTCATAGGGTGTGTAATCCATAACCACTTTCAAATCGAATTCTGAACAAAAGAGTTATTTTTCAAATGGTGGGCGTGTCTGTAATACTGAACCGCCCATTTTGATAATGGATTGTGGGCGTGTCCGCCCATTTTAAACAAATAAAACAAACTTTAAATTCAAAGGTTAACTTTGATGGCTGATAAATACACATATTTTTTTCCGTCTGTGGGCGTGGCTATAATCCATTACCTCACATTTTATATAATTAAACCAAAGATGAAATTCATGCTTCAATTTCACATATTTTTTCAAGATTATGGGCGGGACTACTAACCGATTTTACTTATTTTACATAGGAAACTACTCAGTTCTACTATAACTTCTAATACTTATGTTTACATATTTAGATTAATATCTTAACTTTTGCGAAAGTAAACTAAAGTCATCAAAGTGTTGTAAAGTTGTTGCTTGCAATGTATTAATTTAAGCTCACTTAAGCTACTTTCCAAATCAATGCTTTACATGTAGCTATTTTTAGTACTCTATACATACACGTTTAAAAAGGAATACAATTTATAGGGGATCATAAAATGATACAAGTGTCTGCGATCTATAACACAAACAATTTAAACAAAGAAAAAGGCTGAGGGTGGCACTTAGTATAATGCAATGGATAACAGCTGCCTGCTGATATAGGCTTTGTATGCGAATATGTTCAACTATCAGAAAAGTCCACTCACTACATATATAGAAAACACATTGAGAAATGAATGATATGTTAAAAGTAAAGACAAAACATATTTAGCAATTTGTAAAAGAGTATATAAAACATCTTGATGTTAAGTAGTTGTTGTGAAAAATTTATGTGGCTGTACAGAACATATTGCATGAAAGGATGATTTCACATTTTGTCATATTAATTGGTTTGAACTTTTTATAACCTCCACAAAAGACGAGCAGGGGTGTACCAAGTTTGTCACTGCATTCATAAGAGTCAGGAGGAGGCGTCAGAGATCCTACAAAGTATATATATACTTGATACAGCATCGAATGTAGAGTCGATTTTTTGTCTGTACGTCCACATGAGACAAAAAGTTATTTATAGAATAAAAACAATTATATTTTGTGTTAGTAAAGTTGTGTGTACATGGAATAATGGTAACGAAAACAAAACAGATATCAGGTTATTGATTAATTTTTGCTATAGACAAAACGCTCTAATGGTAGAGATTTTAAAAGTAGAATTAGAAAGCAAGGTCATGGACATATAAACCTACTAATTGAATTATATCAGAGATCTCCCTTCCATTCCCACACTTTTCATTATATCACATCATATAATTTCCTTCATCATACTAAAGCATCCAACAATGTCTTCTTGCTCCACTTTACATGAACAATTATAAACTTATGCCTTAAAATGATTTATTTAAGCAATTTCCTCGATCAACTGAAATATTTAGCATTGACTGTGTGGGTAAGTAAGTGATAAAAAGTAAAAAAAAAAGGAAGAAAACTAAATTTAGCTTAAACCAAACCTTAAATACCCTTCACATTTATGTACAAACGGTGAGCGTGACAGTTACAGCTTGCACCGCTGGGTATGGTTTTTTTAATTATAGGCGTATATGTTATTCGACCACGCCCCTTTTTGGCACACAAATTGATAGGATAACCATTATTATGTATATAAAATTTCAACATTACAGCTCAATTTTTGTAGCAGATATATAGATTTTTATTTATTGTGGGCGTGGCTCTTAGATAATTTTGTCTATTGTAAATAGTAATTTGCGTACAAAAACTAAAAGTGTTTGTACGAAATATCTCAAAATTTACGCCCGGGAAAATGCCAACAACAGATAAACAACTGGACACACGGACATACATGTCTAGATCGACTCAGTTTTTGTTGCTAAACAAGAATATATATACTGCAAACGGAAAGACAAACTTAGTATACCCTCATGTTATGTGAAGGGTATAAAAAAAACTGTTTTATTACATAGTTCCTCCACATAAAGTAATTCAGTCATTCATTCATGAAAATAAGTCTTTTGCCATGATTTTTATATTCACTGATAATGATACAGTATCTCTCTTTTCCTCTCTCTTCTCTCTCTCTTTCTGTATATATTTGATGCCCGACTAACAAATATGACATTTATTTTTTTATTACACTTTTGCTCAAGCATGCTCTATACATACATAGAACTCCAATCCAGGGGGACAAGTTTAATGTTGTCATGCATCAAAGAGTGTCATGTATCAGACATTAAAGTCGTCGATGAGTGACATTAGCAAAAGCAAATGGCTTAAGATGTTAAAGGAGTAGCCCTACAATGCAAATAAATTTCAGATCTCTGCTAGCTCATAAAACTTATAAGAAAAGTACCGTTCCTTTGATGTAAATGTTGTTTTATTCCTTTCCTTTTTATCACTAGACATTAATTGCATTTCCCTTTTTCTTCATCTATTAGACACGATGTCTGTGCATGTATTGTAGTTAAAAACTTTATTCATAATAATGGCAATTATTTATAGAAAAATTTGATGAAAAGCTGTTTTCAATTAACTTGATCTTCTTACAAATAGATTTGATAATATACTTGTACTAGTAAAACTATTTTATGTGATTATTTTTCATTTTTCATCTACTCACCCAAATATATATAAATGGTATAACGTATGAGTTAATTTAAGGCGCCAACAGATGATATTTAATTGGTGCGGCGGCTGCTGCTGCTGCATAAAACTGTGACTGCCTACCATATGATGCTGTTGCTGTTGATGATCACGACGAATGGAGCCTGTTATAAAATGAACATAAACACAAATACTGTAAATATGAATAATCTCATAAACATACATTTCTACATAAATTTAAATAAATCCATTCGTGTTGTTGTGTCAATCTTTTACTTTGATGTTGAAAATTGAAACTTTTACATATGTTATGTTTAGTTAAAGTCTAAAGGGTAATGATTTGTGTGTAAAATAAAATTTATATGTGTATAAACTTCCTTATCCTTAGAAGATTATGTGCATGTAGCATAAATTGTAAGCAAATTAAGAAATTTGGGTTGAAACCAAGTCTTGAGTACTCTTCACATCTCCACGCAAAAACTAATATTATGCATATTACGTATAAGTTTACTTGTCAATTAAAATTTTTGTAAAAATGGTACATATTCGTACATATTTTTATATCAACATTTTTATGCCGATCGATAGATAAAGTTTTTGTCAATTTTTTGCAAAAAATTTGACCAAAATCGCACCAGTAGTTTTCTAGTTATAAGCCGAGCAAATTCACATTCATTCGTGCGGTCGTTATTTTGAAAATCTCAGAAGCAGCATAATGTGAGAAAAACACCAGGCGCTCAGAATTGCTCACTAAGAAAATCTTGGTTGAATGTATTTTTTAAAGTCTTACATTTAAGAAACGGCTGAACGGATTTTGTTCAAACTTTTTGTGAAATTATTGTAAATTACTTTAGCTTTTAAATAAAACGGATAAATTCTCCGTTTGTCCGTTCGTCCCCACCTTTGTAGTATGAATTTACTTGCCTTCACAATACACATTGTATTCAAATTACTTAAATCTCTTTTTCCATAAAACATATTTATAAATATTTCTCATCTTTTGTTGCTGTTGTTGCAAAACTTAATTAGTGTTACCAGAAAATCTGCAAATTTATAAAACTTCCACATACCTTCAACAATTTTGTACACACATTAGAGTAAACAATACAACAATTAAACAAAAGTATAATTCAAACCATAATAAAGTAATTATACAAGAACAAGAGAAATATGTTTGTAATCTTTTTTATGCCTCCTCTATACGTAACGCCTACAAAGTATTATTAAGTCAAGCTTTTTAAAGCTATAATTAACTGGCTGACTGAGTGGCTGTGGGTTTGAACAGATATCAAATTTACTGTTTCCATTATAATTCGTTTTAAACAGAAGTTCTTGAATTGTTTCCTCCTAACAAGAAGATTAACAAGAGTGAAAAAAAAATAATAATAATTCCTACTAAACTTGACATTAAACAGAGAAACGAAAGAAAAAGAAAAACTTCAAGAAAGATGAAAAAAGTTAAGCTTAACTTAAGTATAGGGTTACAATTTGAAGAGCTCTGGTAATATTAACATTTATAATGACTCAGTGTTGTTTTTATTATTGTTGGCTGTTATTTTAACTATATTTCAACACTCAAAAGTTCATAAACACATACCTACTTACATAAATTTAAACATATTGTGTACAGTTAGCTACACTGTTATATTGTCCGTGGGAGGGGCGGGAGTTGTAATTGAACAAGAACAGAGATAAAATTATTGTGTTTGTGACTTTGAAAAGCAGTTATCTGTATTATCTGAATTTTGCATGTGAAACGTAATTAAGTGTCTTGCTCAGAACTCTTAGTGCTTATTACACATACACATACACACACATAAACACAAATGCATGTTCTGTTCACATTCAATTCTATATAGACGTTTGTGTAAATAAATGGATAGATATGTGTAATGAATGAGTGGATGAGTGGATGGATGGCAGTTTTAAGTAGTAGCACATTTTTTCATAACAGAGTCTCGAAATTTGTTTCATGTGCAAGTAATTATATACAAATGAACGACATACCCTACACATAAAAGTACAAGTATATTCAACTTAATAATCTCTTTGCAACATCGAAATATTTATATCCATGAATAGCATCAAAATTCAAATCGATCCAAATATATCTGTCTGTATTTCCGCTTAACTGTCTGTTAATGGCATTCTTACCACAACTTAGAAATGTTTATGAATGTTGTAGAATTCAAATTATAAGTTATTATCTATTAGAGCGTAATCACGCCCATATTTTTTATGTAAATATAAAGGGTTTTGTAGATTTGGCTTAAGCCGATTTTTTTACTTTACTTCTTATTTATAATCTCTTTAGAAACCTTATAGTATATGTGTGTTTGTGTTTGTATGTGAAAGTGTTCCATTATTAATATTCAAGCGCAATTACATTTAACCCTTTAATTTTTATTAATTAGCAAGTGTGTGCAATAAAAATAATAACACAACAAGATTATAGAAAAATTATATATAAAGTGCTTCATATAAATTAACAATAATAACACTTTCAACGCATAAATTGTTTTAGCGAATAAGATAAGAAGTATATCATAGACGACTGTTGCTTTATATTGTGGACGTACGGACATTTTCGCTATCCACAGAACATATGAATTTAGGGCCTAACAGATAACTTGAAATTATACGTCTTACATAGAGAACCTATAGATATATCTCTATATATAGTAAAGAAACGAATACTTTATATGTGACCTATGTAGTGGACGTACAGACATATCATTGTACACATTTATCTATTGAACTAATTGACACGTGTTCATATGCTATAAAGTGACACAAATAACTATAAAACTAAATAACAAAACAATTAAATCATCAATTAATAAACAAATATCATAAATTATACATTACAGCTATTAAGAGTACTTTTTTAATAGAGAACGATGATGGCTGGCGTTGGATAAGAAACACAGCATAAGCAAAGAATGAATGAACAATACCAAAAAAGCAACAAGAAAGTATAAAAAATGAAACCATATCAAGACATTCATATACAATTAATGAACAATTTATGACGAAATATTTTAAAAGCTCTTTACTCTTTACCCTTTACGTCTGCCAACCCATTAAAGACTCGTTTAGGTTGATAGATTGTAAATATTTAAAATCATTTAAAAGAAATTTATTATTATACTACAAGCAAGTACATAAATGTATGTGTATTTAAAAAGAATAAAGACTAAGGATTCATATATAACAACACAAACATACATACACATACATACATACGTACAATATCAGATAAATATGTGTAACACTGTAGAGTACTGTGCAAACAAACACATGTAGCCTTCCAGCATTTTATAATAATAAGAAGAAGAGAAGAGAAGAGAAGAGATGCAAAAAAAGACTCATATTTGTACCGCATTGTGAAAAATTTCCCAAAAATATGCATATGCACGCAGCACACACAAATAAACTATATGAAAACAATTGCACACAATAGAACGACTGAATAAGAAAATATGACCCAGAAACTTGATGATAAAATAACAAAAATAACAAAACAAAATAAACGAGTATACATGCTGCACTGCACAAAAAAAAAAACAACACATATACAATGTGTGTGCAGCATAAAATCAATAATATTAAATACTTAACACATATACTCTTACTCTCGGTTTTCAACTTTGTTTTTGGATACCCTCCACGTACTACACTAGAGTATACTAAGTTTATCATTTCATTTGCCCATTTCAAAGCCCAGAAGGAGGCGTCAGAGTCAATCTAGACAAGTCCGTCCGTGTATCCGCTGTTTTTGGCACGCATTACGTACAAAATTTACAAACTCAACGTACTCAGCGTAAAACTCAACTTGCAAGTATAATAGTGTACCTGCCACGCCTTTCCCCAATTATATGAACATGTGAAGGGTGTTTACGGTTTACCTTCAACCAAATTAACTTTTCCTACTTGTTTACATTTTAAATGTTTCCCTCCCTCTATAAATCACTTATGAGTGTATGTCTAGAGTGTGTTTTTATAAAAATTGAAAAAAAACCAAAAAAAAAAGAAAAAAATATGTGAAAAAACTTAAGACAGGTTGTGAAATTTTCCTTAACACAACAATTTCCAAATTGAGTTATAAATTTTTTCTTTACATGACTTGAAATATTTTGTGTTCGTATGAGACATGAAGGCTTTACATTTTTTCTACATTTATTTACATATCTTGAAAGGCTATTGATAAAGTTGTTAAATTTGTTATAAATTTATTGTTAATTTATTCATTTTCACTTTCTTATATTTTCTGGTTTTATTTTCAAGTCATGTTTTCTTATCTTTCGAACACTTAAGAAATTTTGTCATGAATTTATTGCGGTAGGTTTCTTTTCAATTGCTAGATATTTTGATTGGTTTGGTAAAATAGTAAAAGCAGACAATTGAAATTGGTATCAGCGTTATCCAATTACATAAATAAATAATTAGTTAAATGCTTGTTTAATAAATTTTCTTTACAAATTGTCAAATTGCTCTGAACTTGAGCAAGACGAACTTTAACTTAACCTTTAACTTAATTATTAGTATTTATACACAAGAAATTAAACAAATGCAAATGTTACACCCGCTTAATTAATACTATGATTAAAAATGATCAAATTCAGTTCATTTGTAGTAGAGTTATTCCGTGCGGCAAAAAATGTTTTTATACTAAATTTCATTAAAATATTTTAAACAAGTAAGAAAACTAAATTTGGCTTAGACCAAATCTTTAATACCCTCCACCTCTACACGAAAGGGCGTGGCAAATATATATATATATTGCGCCCTCTAATAGTGTATGTCTTAGCATGTAAGTGTACTTTTACGTTAAATTAGGTATTTTAAAAATTGTGGGCGTGTCTGTTATCCGACCGCGCCCACTTTTGGCACGTCAGTCAATAGGATAACCATGTATACGCGTACCAAATTTCAAGTTCCTAGGTCAATTTTTGTGGCAGATATAACGATTTTTATTAATAGTGGGCGTGTCTGTAATCCGAATATGCCCATTTTTGGAACATCGATGCAGCTAATATTCATAGATGTACGTACCAAATTTCAAGTTTGTAGCTCATATTTTCTGGTAGATAAATAAATTTTTGTCTATTACGGGCGTGGCTCTTGACCGATTTTGCCCATTTTAAATAGCGATCTGCGTGCAGAAACTAAAAGTGCCTGTACAAAATTTCAGCTCAATATCTCAAAATTTACGCCCGTGAGAGTGCCAACAACAGACGGACACACGGACACGCGGACACACGGACCCACGCACATACATATCTAAATCGACTCAGTTTTTGACGCTGATCAAGAATATATATACTTTGTAGGGTCTCTGACGCCTCCTTCTGGGTGTTGCAAACGGAAGAACAAACTTAGTATACCCTCATCACTGAGGTGGAGGGTAGAAAAATACGATCAGTAACTTATGTTCAAACTTGAACGGTTAGACGGACGTATAGACGGACATGTTTAAAACGATTCAGCAAGTGATTCTAATTAGTTGTGGTCCATTTAGGAGTTGATAGGCTCTTAGCCATATTATAATAATTCAGTCAATTCAGTTTTACATACATTTTAATAATTTAGCACCTTTAAAAAGCTATATAAAGTTAAAAACATTGTCACGTGTATGTTGTTAACATTGCTAATGATTATGTATAAGCAATTGAAGCTATTACCATCTAATCTTATCCCAGTACAATGTTGCTTATCACTCTCCCATTTTACAATTATTACACACATAATTGTATCGTATTTCATTTTTCATATACCCAACCATAGTATAATTGGACAGTAAAAGAAAATGCGTACATGCTTAGATTAGCTATTAAATGAATATAGCATCATAGTCTTTACTTATTTTTATGATGATGACACGATGCCGGTGAGAGAGTGGAAAAACTAATCTAAACAACATTAACTTTAACAGCATATTAATAAAACGCAAGTAGAAACGCGTATAAAAAGCTTAATTCTTAGAGAGTATCATATGAAAATGTTATGCGGAAATTTTTGAATAAAATTTTGTGATTTTTTGAAATGTGTTTTTTTTTCCATTTACTTTACTTTTGTGTTTTCTTTTTACTTGTGTACTTTAAATGTTGAATTACTTAATTATATTTAACTTATATTGCGAAATGACTTTTGTCTTAACTCAAGTCTTTACTATTTTTTCTATTTTGAGGTTAGGTTTTTGTGGTAGCTCTTGGTACTGTATGCTGTTGCATGTTTTTACTAATTACTCTGGGAAAATTACAATTGACTTGAGGTATGAAATTAAGTGAAACAAAAAACAAAACAAAAGAAACATTCACGAATTACAACAATAACAACTACATTACAACATAGTACTGAGGTTTCACAAATAAGTTGCCAATGGTAAGACAAATGGAAGCAGTCACAAATTGTTGCCACACTTGGCAGTCAGTGCAATGCTAGTTGAACAGATAATGTGTTGAAACAAGGAAACAAAAAAGCTACAAAATGTTTTCCTTTTTATATGCAGACACAGTAAAAATGAAATTACTTTCTTTCTGTTGAACTGGCAATATTTTAATACAATAAAAAAGTACTCAAGAGGAGCCTACTTTGAGAGCTGAACGAACTAAATTTTTTTTGAAGTGTTTCAAACATATAAACTTTACGGTTTTGGCCGGTTTCTCACAAAAATTTGGACTTAAGTCACTTTGAAACATAAACAATCTAGGATTAATTTGTAATTAAAAAGCTGATATGTACATATCCTCTCTATCTCAATTTTACACATGTTTGATATTAATTTCCTAACGATTAAAAACACCACCATCAGCTACAACAGCAAAAACCACGCCAGCAACTTGATAAACAATATAAGTAGAAATGCAAAGAAAGTTGAACGGGAAAATTTCAGTCACGTGCTTAAGATTACACAGCAATATAGACAATAACAATAATAACAACAACAGCAACAATAGTACTCTATACCGAAACGAATCTTTGCCACAAGACTGACTTAACCAACAATATGATAATAATGAAAAGTGCAAGTTTCTTTTTTTTCCATTAGAATAACAAATCGAAAGAAAGTAAATGTTAAGAAAGTTTTTCGGTGGAGAAAACAAATAATAATAACAACAACAAACAAACAAATGCACTTGAAAATCCACTTTGATAGAAAACCAAACCAAAGTCCATGATCACCCAAAAAAAACAACAAAAATGTTCAAACTAACTAAATGAAATGAAAAAAGAAGAAGAAGAAGAAGAAGAAGAATGGGTAAAGATGTAAGAAAATGGAGTGAAAAGTTACAAAAATATTGAAAGGAAAAAAAAAAAAAAGTTTAAACTTCAGTTTGTTGTTAATAAAGTGAGGCGGGTATACACATAAACAAAATGCTAGAGAGAAGGGAAGCAGAGCAAGAAGAAGTTTGAAGCATAACTCACAACAACATGTCTGAGTAAACGTGTGCCAACAAATTGACAAATATTTACATAGGATGATGCGAGTCGAGCCAGTTGTCGCAATACACCAAAGCACAGCGCAACACAACACAATATATACACATTTATACACACACATACATGTATATATCTTTAATACAGCACAAGCAAGCATAGTCTATAGACTATGACAAAACGTGACATTATTGACGGGCGAAAATCTCTCCAGAGGGTAAACGACCATATTTTCAGGTGATGCATTGGCAATGTCACGTAAATGTAAACATGTTTATATATATATATATGTGTGTGTGTGTGTCTGCTTGTGTTTTAATGGAGGAAAGAGGTGAAATGATTGTTATATTAAAAGTGAAAAAAACAAAAAACAAATAACAACAACAGCAACAACAACCAATCATAATGCCAGAGCAAAATATGTACAACTTAACAAGTGTTAAGCCAAAGAAGATTATAAACACTTTAAAAGATTTACATACAAACGAACATATCACCGAGATATTGTTCAATAAAAAAGCTAGACAGTAAAATATCGAATTTATTGGATATTATTGAAAGTATTCTTAAGGTGACTGATAACGGTTTAGTTGAAAAAGCTTTGGAAAGCTAATCTCGTATTTAATGAAGAGAAGGCCTTGAAATTAAAAATAAGTGAGAACGGATTTAGTGTTTTTTCTTTAAAACATTCTCTGGAGTCTTCATATTCGTCCTTTGAAGTCCTTATCAGGCATTTCTATAGTTTTCCCCAAAGTCCAACAAAAGGAAAACTTTCCAAAGAGTCTCATTCTATTATTACCATCTGGTCTTATATATATTTTTTTATTTCCTCTCACCCCCCCTTCTGCTCGACAACAAAGGGAATTTCAAGTTTTTAAAAAAAAAACTTCCAAAAAACAAAAACATTTATTGATAAAATGGTTTTGTTTGTGCCTTGTGTCTGCTTCATTAAAAATTAATATTTCAATCAAAGTTGCTTAAGCACACAGCTGCTTTTATGTTATTGCATCCGCCTAGACTTTACTATTCCGGACTGTATCCTAAACACACAATACGTATATAACGCGAAGGTGTATATATGCACGTGTAACGGTGTCTTGTGCAAAATTTCTTTCAATTTGTTTGTTGTACGAACTAAACAAATAGTAAAAAAAAAATATATTTCGACTTATTATACCCGCTCCTCATGAGATGGAGGGGCGAGGTACGCAGTAGAGACCATACAAAGTATATATTTAGTATTTTTACGCAGCATGAAAAACTGAGTCAAGCTGGACATATACGTCCGTATGTCTGTCTTTTAGATGTGCCAAAAATGGGCATACTCAGCATAAAATTTGGATTACTTGATACTTAATTAGAAGATGTAATCATATATCCGCCACGCCCACCACATGTATGTAGATGTGAAGGGTATTTGGTATAATTTGGTCTAAAATAAATTTACTTTTCTTATTTGTGCTGTAGTTGGTAAAAGTGGAATATTTAGCTGTGCAAAGTTTTAATAGAATAAAGTCCAATTTTATTCAAAATAAAAATACAGAAACTAACTCTTCAAGAAGTATACAATATTTCGTCCTGGTCAAATATAGTTTACTCCATTTTATTTTATTAAGATGGTTTTCCTTTCCTTTTAAAATTCCTTTCATTAAATAATGCATAAAATCTTGATTATTCCAATTTATGAAACACTTTTTCAATAATACAAAAACCAAATTCGAAGCCAATGACATTTGAAGAGCTTGTAATGAGTCCTGAGCAAGCATTCAAATACAAATTGCCTCCAGGGAGAGAGAGAAATAAAATATAAAATAAAGCAAAGCATCAAAAACATATTAAATTCACCTGATTATAATTTCATCAAGAGGAAATGAACATGAAATGGAGAATAACAAACCCTGAAACAACAACTAAAACAACAATAACAAAAAAATTACTGATAACAATATTATCATCATAAGAAGGATTCAAAATGGAACAGAGCACTGTGGAATAACAAAAAAGTATAAAGCAATGCATTGGATAAGAAGAAAAAAGAAAAAAAAATCAGAAAAAATATTTTTATAAATAACTGGAGCAATTTTTTAGTAGTTTCGAGCTATATATGCTCTAAAGGAATTAAGTTAATAAACGTCGTCATTAAGAGTATTTAATAAAGCCAAAAATTAATGCACAAAAGGACGGACATAAATATATTTACACAAATACTTCTATTTAAAGATAGGCTTACGCACGAGTAACATATCGGCATTGAGGCAAATAACTGACGATCAGACATTTAGATATATATTATAAATAAAAGGACGGACATACAGACATTTAGAAAAAAACTATATTTAACTTTCTAAAAGGACAGACATACCGTAGTTTAGATAGACAGTCATGTTTGAAGACAGATGTACAGACATTTATCCAACTAAACGGACGTATGGACATTTTTATATATATTTAAGTTTTACAAACTTTGTGATCAAATTAATATATTTTACTTTCTTTTAAAACTATACGAATAAGAAAGAGAAAGCAAAGGCCTAGTCTGCGTTGACATTCTTTCTCCATTCAAGAAATATATATATATATATATATGTATGTATGTATATAAATCAATTGTTCCTTATTATAACAAGATTACTTACCTACTTGGCTGAGAAGACACACTTCAGAACGCAACGTATTGAGGTTGAATTGTTTGCTTTGTTGTTGATGTTGATATGTCTGCTAAAAGATTCTCATAATAAAGCAGCAATGATATCTGCAACGAAAAAGAAGAAGAATTCGTTTCATTCTAGTTTAGAAAAGTAAGTCACAAGGACACAATCATTGTTATTATCTACTCGGTATCAACAACATTAAATACATGATTTAAGCAGATATTTATGGAAAAAAATTTATATATTTTCAAAAGAACATATTTCTCTAAAATATGTTTAGTAATGAAAGTTAATGCTTTACATTAATTATAAGCATAAACTTAAATAATTTCAAAGCCTCACACACTCTGTCAGCTTATGTGGTTTCTTTTTTTTTTATATAAAATTTATGATAAAAATTGAAGGTTAGCAGTGGTAACGTGATCATCGTCAAATAGTAATATAATCACTAGCTCAACTTGGCTTTAGCTCGTGATACAATAATAATCAAAAGGCTTTGTACTTTTTTATCTAACCAACGACAGAGATAGAAAGAGATTTTTCACACGCAAGCTGCAGTAAAACCTGGTCTTGACCAGACCAAAAAACAAAAAAAAAAAAAAACAAAAAAAAACAACAAGAATGTCTGGCGTGACTAGCACATCATGTGAACCAAAGCAAGGTACAGTTTATAAAGCCTTGTATAGAGGGAGACGCGTCATTCATTATTGATGATGCGTTTGTGTCGTACAATACCACGTCCCAACAATAGGTTACATACATGTAGCACTTTATTATTTTCTATAAAAAAACAAAACAAAATTATCCACATACCATACACCGCAGACAGACCGAGAGACAACAAAATAAAAAGAAAATAAATAATGCACGTGTCCATTGTTGTCCATTTTGTTATCTTTAAAACAACGAATGAACTACTACGCGCGACCTCAACTAGTTACGTGGTCATAGCACGTTTAATGCAAAAATAAAGGAATATTGAAAAAAAAAAAGAAAAACAGATTATTCTATCCCTAGGATCATCACATATATACTTGAAGCTTTGGTAATAATTTAAGGTTAGCAACAGATTCACAGCCCAAATCATGTGGTAAAAATCATCAAAGTGGCTTTTATTACTATGCGTAAGCATTGCATAAACAACAACAACAACCACCAGCACCAACCAACCAACCAACCAACCAACCAACCACCACAATGATAATGATGATGACCTTCAAACGTTGATTATCAACACAGCAGTAAGGCGCAAAGGGTAAAAGTAATTTGCTAATGATTATAGTTATTTAATAGCAAATCAAAAGTATATTAAAGCTGCAGTGAAAAAAGTAAAACACTTAATAAAAGTTGGCAATAACGAATTAGGAACTTAATTGCAGCTGATGCATATAAATACAGAAATATGCTTTTAAGGAGGATTTGTGGATTAAGGATTATGTTAGGCACGCCCAATAACGCCCACTTTTGGAACAATTTATGCATCGTAATACAAATATACCAAATTTATGTTAAAATTTTTTGCTAATAAATTGATTTTTATAGAAAGTGGGCATGTCCTGAATTTGTCTCGTTAGTTGCTAAGTACAACATAAGTATCAGAAAGCGTAATTATATACTTGCCACGCCCACTAATATATATTCATTCATGGAGGGTATTTGATATTTGATCTAAACCAAAATTTCGATATTTTACGTCATCATTTGTTTTTGTTGATTTGTACAACCTGCACAAAAACATCTTAAATCAGCTGAATCATCAAAAACAAAAGTTTTGTGTATAACTCTGTCTAACCATCGGTACAAAATTCTAAACTAACACAAATGTTAAAAAAAAAACTCCAAAAAGCCACAGATTTAAATTTAAATAAATTGTACTTGAGCAAACGGAAATTTGAATTTCCGTAGAAGGTGCTTGAGTATGTAAATCTTCTCTTTTCGCTCGTGTATACTTTATGGCCTCTTCTGGGTGTAGTAAAAGATTGTTTTTTTTCCTTTTTTTTTTGGAATATTTTACGCAGGCATATGCAAACACATGCCAGAACATTTGACCAAGAATATAAGTTGAAAAAGGAATAAAAACGAAACCAACAGCTATGTAGCTGATGTTTGTAAGTTGATTTTAAAGGGCAGCAATAAACAATTTGCTGACCAAAATAAGAAAGAACAAAAAAAAGAAGGAAATTTACATAAAATTACAAAAAGAAAGGAAAATGATGAAACAAAAGAGAGAACAAAGAAGATATGTAAAAATATTGGTTATTAAATCCATACGCAGTAACTGTAGTACGGTTCAGGTCATATGCTTAAAAACACTTTACAGTACTTGTAAAAAAAGGAAAAATCATTCGAATTGGTTGGTTGTGTGCAGTGTCTGTTGGAATTGTTAACTTCAGTTTTATCTTATTTAAACATTTATGCTACTTCGTCTTCTCTCAAGTGCTTACAATTGAAATAATTTCCTTTCTTTTATTTAATTTGCTTCAAGTTTCCTTTTCGGTTACTTTTCCAGTTTTGGTTTTTTTTTTCTACAAAACATTCCATATGATGAGCAATTGTACAAAATTTGGATTATATGCTATGTCTGCCTAAGTTTCTATATTTTACAAAGTGTCTGTCGGTCCATGTAAGGAAAATAGTTTCAAGGTGACAATCATTTAGATAATTAGTTCAAATTCTTTTTGTTGTTGCTATTTGTTACTGAGAATAGTTAATATCCATAAAAAAAGGGCACTCCTCCCGACATGGCTACATCAACAGATGTTTCATCAACAGATCAATACTTTACATGGAGGGAATAAAAAAGATTCATCCATTTATTTTGAAAATAATCTAAACCCCTTCGCCTAAGGTAACTTTGTAATTATCTATCTTATAATTCTTTTTTAAATAAAAACAGACTTAAGAAACTTTTTAAGTAAACGCATCAGGTAAAGGTGGTAGGCGTACAAAATTTGCCTTATACTAAAACAGCTTTTATTTTATGTAATTTTTTTTCGGTATTACGTAACTGTTTCTTTCTCTTTTTAATTTGTTTTTATCCTTAAACAAATATTACTCAAAGGACACAATTCAGTTTTTTTTTTGTTCTCTTTTTCTTTTTACGTAATGTAAACTAACTAAAATGAAGAAGAAGAAGAAGAAGAAGAAGAAGAAAGAGAAAGCCAAGAAAAAAGTGGATTTAATTAAATTTGCTAGCAAATGCTTTTGGTAGCAAAAGCAAAAGGTATGGAAATGTTCAAATATTTTATTGTATAAAGAACTAACAACAATAACGAGAAGAAGAACAAGTATTTAATTCTTTGGAAAACCAAAACGTTCAAATCCCATACTAGATATATAAATAGAGATAAAAAAAAACGTATATATGTGTGTGTGTATGTGCATATAGGAGAACACTTTAAAACAATGGCAAACAGTTCGGTGACAAAAAGAATAGTAAAACATGAGCCCCCAAAAAAAGAACACACACACACGCACATACATATATATATATATGTATATTATACATATATCCACATAAAGTAAAAATGTAGGTAATGGTTTCAGTTTCAATTTCAGTTTGAGTTGCTGTTGTTGTTGTAAATAACTAAGCACATACACTGTAAAACATACTTTCATCCCTACAAACACTTTCACAAATAGTAACAAAATCTCAAATTCTGAAAAGCTTTAGATAACTTTCAACAAAGAATAATGCGGGTCCAACCAAACTAGCTTAGCACAGAGAATGTGGGCAGTACTTTTTTGTTTGTTTTGTTCTTTCTTTTTGTTGTTGTTCTTGTTGTTGTTGTTGTTTACAACTTTATATATCTAACTATACCTACAAGGTTGGTAATCTGTATGTGCACGTATATACATTTAGAACACAGGTCAAGGGATAAAAATCTCTCTCATGCGGTAAAAACAAAAAACAAAAAAAAACACTTTTAACGAATATAAAATTTAATTAAAAGGAAGAAAATTGAAACAAAAACAAAATCGATTTGACCTACATGTGTGGTCAAAAATAAAATAAAGATAAAGGAATTTAGATAAAACCAAAGAAGAAGAAAATCTGAAAATCCTATCATTAGAAGTAAACCCTGTATTCAAGGTTTCTTATGTAAAAACAATACAATACAAATATATAAAGTGTTAGGTTGTGAGCATATTATGTAAATATAATTGCATAATATTATAAAGAATAGAAACGGGTATCACAAGATGTTTTATATGATTAATTAAAACTTTTACTGTCACGTGACACACATGTTACGTCACACTTTTTGCTGTTTCTAAGATTTTCAAAATGACGACCGCAAAAATGAATGTGAATTTGCTCGGCTTATAACTAAAAAACTACTGGTGCGATTTTGGTCAATTTTTTTGCAATAAAATTTATCCATCGATCGGCATCAAAATTTAGAAATTTTTTTTTTGGGAATTTTACAATTTTTTTGTCTGTTGTAACAAAGCCAAGAATGAACGTAGAAAAGAATATTGTAAAACTTTTCTTAAGTACTGAAATATTTCTTAAAAAGAGTGGAGGCTACCCAAGATTTGTTGTCTTCATTCTGTCCGTTTTTTATTAACACCTCTGTATACACATATATTTCAGCATTATTTGCTGCACCACTAAATTAATGTATTCACCTTAGAAAGGCAAACATTTTATATAACAAATGTTGGTAAGTTTGACTCAGATAGCCTTGTAGCACATTAAACTACGACAGCATACTAACAACTATAACATAAATATCTTTTAATCCTCTAATAAATTGCAAAGGCCTAGAAAAGTATCTCACACACACGCTTAAACAAAACCTAATATTCTCGCCCAAAAGTGCACAAAAATCACATATACTCGTATACTTATACGGGTAAGATAAGAAAAGTTGCACATGCGGTCCATACATGGGTACATATATTATAAATAAATAGTGTATGAAGACAATTGAAAATCTGTCTGAAAATTTATTACAAAACATCAACAACGACTAATAAATCACGGAGTTAAACACTGAGAGAGAGAGAGAGAGAGAGAGAGGGAGAGACCAATTCTAGTATTAATATAAAATAGTAAAGAACGTTAAAGTGAACGCCTACCACTGCCAACAGTATCACAACTAGACACTATTACAAAATAAGGACAATATCCTTTAACTAAAAATTAACCATTATAACGAGATAACAAAGATAAATCACTTATGTGGATGGTATAGAAAAATTACTGCAGAGATACAAACCATAAACTGCATATGGTTACTATAATAACCATACTAACAACAACAAAGAAAGACAAATCGACAAATTCAAGCAACCAAAAAAAAAAAAAGGAAAAAGGAACGAACAAATTGCAATTATTCTGTAGGTGTGACTAATTCAATTACGCCTTACATACCATATAGTGTTTAAGCTGTTATTGTTGCTGTTGCTGTTGCTGTTACTATATGTTGTTTAACTAGCAAAAAGGGATTTAGCGTCATTATAAACAAAACTAATGGCCCCAGTTGTATACAAATGTACAAACACACACAATAAATGCATTAAAAATGTAGAGAAAGTGTTTGCGTGTGTCTATGCGCAGATGTATTCGCTCTGAGAGTTTCCTAGGTTTAAAGATATGTTTGACATTTTTTCAATGATTTGCACGCTTTTCGTATATATTACCATAATATTATCAACAACAACAATAACAACAACAACAACAATAGTAACAACCACCAACTGTACTAGCATAAACGAAACCATTTGGGAGATTAAACAATTGTCAGACGGTTTATAGTGGCAATGAATAAAAGTGTCGTTTGGCTGGGATTTGTATGAGATTTATGAAAATACATATTGCAGCTTAAAAGCTAAACTGTTATAATATATATACGTATATATACATAAAAAATAAGATTTAACGTATATGCATGTACATATATATACAATGCATGACAACAACAACAATATTACCAAAAAAAATTTATGATATACTTAAAAAAAATGGTTGGTAAAAAAGAAAAAAATTGCTCAAAATATTGCCATATTTTATGGTTATCGAATAGATAAAATAAATAAATGTTGCTGAAGGAGGAAGAGTGAAAACGTTTGTTATCATCATAGTGGATCGTTTTTTTTAAATCTTATTATATCTTATTAAAGTGAAATTTAGAGTAGACGGTCTCTGTCTATGTATTAATTATAAATGTTTGCTTAAAAGCCACGCCCACAATTGAGAAAAATCTCAAAAATACAACTACCCAGTTGATCCTTTTATGCCTTTGTATGTAGATCGCTAATTAAAATGGGCAAAATCGGTCAAGAGCCACGCCCACATTCGGCAAAGATCTATTTTTTTGCCAAAAATAAATTTCTTATCAATCTTCAAAATATGGATGGTGAGATGAAGCAAAATAATTATTTATAAATGTCTCATTTAAGAGAATGGACAAAATTTCAATTTTTTAGTAAAGAAAAAATCTTAAATATACATTTTAACTTAAGTGTAAAATAGTCCAGTTAGTTTTATCTAAAATAAACAAAAGTCTTTTATATTTAGTGTACTTATGTGTATAGTAGTAGTAGTATAGTTTTCTATATGGGTCAACAGTGTCCTTAGAGCATGTCCTTAAAACTTTATATAACTAAATTATTATATATAAAAAATAAATATAAAAACATTTAATACAATGTATATAGTACAAGTAAGTAAGTAAGTGAGTAGTAACAATAGAAACTGATAATAAAAACGATAATGAATTTCCTGTAGACAACAACAGCCAAGCCAAAGGAAGAAAATGCGAAAAGAACGAACCGGAGATTTAAAAAAAACAAAAAAAAAATACATAAAATCAAGGACAAATACACTTTGTTGCATATATAAAAACAAGAAAAACACTAACAACAACAATAATAGTAGCAGCAGCTACGGTTAAAATATTGTAAAAGAAAACCCTACAGTTATAACAACTTATGATAGGTCTTCAGGAATCGTCCAAGTTCAAGCTTAATAACACAAAGACTGCCACGCGTTTAATTTTATGTAGTTTTCCTTTAATAAGGCTTCTGTTTTACAGTTATTAGCAAAAAAATAAATAAATTGTGGGCGTGGCAATTTTTTTCTCTGCATTTGAATAGTCCAAAAATACCCTTCAAAGCTATGAAGATATTTTTGCTATTGTGGGCTTCTAAAAAACATTCAGGGTCTCTTAAATCTACAGCCAGTAGAAAGGACAAACTTTATACACATCTGTTGATGCATATAAAAAACATGAATATGTACTAAAAACCAAGTAATGTTAAGAAAAAAAGAGTTAAAGCAAACTTTTTATATTATTCTACTAAACCCGCTACGTCTTTCTTGCTCTCTCTCTCTCTCTCTCTCTCCCCCTTTAATTGTCCTTAAAGAATTGTGACTATAGAGTAAAGAAAATTTCTACAAACAATCTATATAAAAAGAAACAAGAAAAAAAATGCATTTGGTTTAAAACAAATCTGAAATACTCTCCTCATTCACATGCAAGTAGTGGGCGTGATTCCAAATTCCACACTAAATTCAGCACTGAATAAGTTTTTTTGCAAATAAATAGATTTTTGTCGATTGTGGGCGTGGCTATATACCGATTTTGACCATTTCAAATAGCATTCTAAATGCAGAAACAAGAAGTGTCTGCGCAAATTTCAATTTCAGCTTAATATCTCAAAATTTACGATGCTGAGAGTGGCATCAACTCGGAGGCACGTACATGTTTAGATCGATTCAGATTTTGATGCTAATCAAGAACATATTTATGTTATAGAATCTTTGATGTCTCTTTCTATGCATTGCAAATGGAATGCACTTGTGTGGAGCGTATATAACAAAGAAACTTAATACAAGAAAAGTAGAGAAAAGATAACTGTGTAGAAAGTGTACAGTGGAGGTATTGAAGCAACTTTAATGGAAATTAAAGCTGGATTAATTTTTTAATTAGTTTCATTCACCAACTAACATAAACAATATTATCACTAGCTCTCTCTCTCTCTCTCCCTCTTTCACTGTTTCTCTCTGCTCATTATAAATTATACAACTGACAGGTGTATAAAGTGTAAAAAGTTTGACTTTAATTGAATTTTATCTTTTATTATATTAAAGATTTTCAAACTGTAACAACATGTGGACTTAACGTTGTAACAATAAAAGTTAATAAGTTTTTAACACTTCGCCAAAGAGATGGAGAGTGAGTGAGCGAATTGTTGGTAGCATATGAACAACATAGTGAATGAAATGAATTTCAATTGAAATTTGTTTATTAAAACTTTAACGCTAAATGTGTCAAACGAATGGGTGAAAAAGTATAAATGACTATGACTTCAGAACCTTATAGCTTAACTCACTCTATCTGCCATCGATTTCAGTATATCGAATGGTTAACTGGTTTGTATGGTATGTGTTGTAGATAAAATACGATATAAGCCAATTGGGTAGCAGCTGTTAATAATTGCAGAAATAGCTTCAATAAAGAAAGAGGCGTTAAAATGGGTATGTCTCTCTCCTTTTACCTCTCTTTCTTTCTTTGTATTGTGAACATTTTTTTATGTTTTTAAATACAATGCCGGCATTATATCTATAGTGCCCTTAATTATTTAAAAAAAAAAACTTTTAAAATTAAGTAAATTTTCAACAGAGCTTTATACGTATAACGCTGAGCATTATATGGTGTTTTATTAAAATTTTTACTTAAAGTCTTAATTAATATTTTTAGTATACGGCAGAATTTAATCACAATTATATTAATAGTTGTTTTACAAGTATAATCCATACAGTGCTCGCTCTCTCTCTCTTCTTCCCGGTCCATTATAGAAACACATTAGATAATTCATACACATTCTACCACGCAAAGGGACGCTTAAGGTCACAACATCTCATTACATATTATTCCACACAAATCGCCATGTTAATAACATTTACATCAATTGTAATGTGTGCCAACGTAAGTTTTGCAATTGGGACAAAAATGATTTGTATTGCGGCAAGAGTTGAGACAATACGGCAAAAACACGCACGGTAACAGGCAAAAAACGCACAACAATAGCGACATTAGATGGGTACGTATGTTGGGATATCTTTTCACTTTGCTCATGCAGCGACATTGACAACATGGGCATGTCATTGGTACTGGTACCGGGCCGAATTGTGGCGTATAACATGGACAGTTAATGGGTGCTGGTGGTGGTGGTGAAGGTATTGGCGGCGGTGTCGGTGGCTTACACTCACATGGCTGAATAGTTGAACGTATTGGCGCCAGCTGCGTTTTCATGTCCACACATGGCAGCGAAGCGGTCCGGGTCAGATGTACTCCATGCATACGTTCACATAGGTCGCATTCACTGTAATCTTTAGAAATGTTTGAATGACGAGTGCAGTACGGAAGCATTACAAAGCAAATTTATTTTTTCTATTTCTAGTTAATTTTTTCTTTTTTTTTTGATATTTACAGGAGTTCCGAAATTTTGTTAATTTTGTTTATTTTTCGTAAATTATTATTTTTTTCGTTTTGTTTTTATATTATTCACAAAAATTGTACATGTCATTGTATTTATTATTAGTTAGAGTGTTGCCAGTCATAGAAAAGAATTGGAACGGTTTGGAAAGGCAAGAAAACTAGGGAGTACGTGTAGAATCCATTTATTGTTATACCATCCACATAAGCTGGGGGAAATTACTATTTGTAATATTATATCTATCTATCGATGTACCAAAAATAGGCATGGTTGGGCAACAGATATGCCAACAAACTAAAAAAACCCTGAACTGATATTGATTTTTGCTCCAATTCTTTTTTAAAAGCATAAGTAATAATTTAGTACATCTTTTTCTTCTTCTTATTTCTTTTTCATTTATATGAAAAAATAATCAAAAAAAAAGAATAGAAATAAATTATTTTCATAATATTGAAAATTCCACTTGGTTGATTTTCAATATCATTTATTTGCCAACTAGGGCTGCCATAAGATAGAAAAATATATATATATATATATATAATATATACAAATATAGTTTATTTATGTACAATGCACAATGTCAGTTTGTTTACGAAATAACAACAACAATAACAACAACAAGAACGAAACAAAAACAGATTTAGCCCACATAGTCCTTTTGTAAAATCGATAAACTATCATGTGACAATATCAATAATGCGATTAACATCAATGCAGAACAATGTTGCCAACATACAACAATAGCAACATCAACAACAATAACAACAACAACAACTATCATATAAACAATCCTGCTGATATTATTGTCATTGTGTTTGAGCTCTATTACACCCTCTCACTCTCTGTGATATTATGTTACAGCAGCTCAAATTATTACACATTTTCTTGCATATATAAACACGTTGTTTTATAACACACACTCACCCAAACACATACACACATACATATATATATATATATGTATATAAATAGCAATATGTAAATGTACTTAATGTAAACATTGTTACACATACAATATAGGAGAAAATATTTTACGTGTTACATTTATACAACATGCTTATGCATGCAATAATAATCATTGATAAGATGATGATGGCTTGACTGACAATGCACTCAATCGCATATATATTTGTTTAGAGTGAGAGGGAGATCAATAGGAGTGAAACCGAGCGAAATGATGCCTGTTGTTGAGGTTATATACATATATATAATATAATGCAATATTTGTTTTGTTATTATTATTGCCGTTGTTCGTACATATCTGTGATAATACTGGTGAAAATACCGCATGTATGCATACAATGCAATAATACAAGTAAATACCACCAGTATCAGGCGATTTAATAAAATTGTTGCCATTATATTGTACTTTTATATATAGTATATATTTGTACAGACCTACACACACACACACATGCTCATGCATGTAAAATATTGAAATTAGGTCATGTATACCTCAACATTTGCATATGTACATAACATTTATTATATTTGTTGTTGTTATTGTTGCCGTTATTAAAATGCCAGTTTTAGAAGTAAAAGTTGTCACAAGTTTTATAATTGCATACTTTCTTGTATATACACACGTACACACGTACACACGTACCATATATGTGCAAACACCATATGGTTGAAAGTTTCAATCTTTTATTTGTTTGTCACCCCTCTCTGTCACTCTCAAACTAGCTACTGGTCTTTTAATACTATTTAGCCTGCGGATGCGGATTTATAACTATTACTAATCCTTATTATAGGGGAGGAGAGTATACTAAATGTGTCATTCCATTTGCAGCATCCAGAAGGGGACGCCATTATGAAACAACTAGATTCAGTGCCAAGTAAGGTTTTTGGTAAATAGTGTGCACAAGTCTGTCCCTTCCATGCTTAATATGAAAAAAAAGAAAATCAAACTTAGTATACCGCTCATATTTTGTTGGGGGTATACAAATAAATAACGAATCTGATGCTTTGTCATGATGGCTGATGAAGGATTTTTTTCAGGTTTTTGTTTCTTTTTATATTGATATTCGGTTACTGTTGTTGTTATTATTGTTGGTTTGCCAGCTACTTGTGATCTTATAAATTGGAGCGTGATTTGTAAGGTCATCATTCAAAAGTCATCATTTTTTATCCTTAAGCTTTCTATACATCTACCCCGTCTATGTTTGCATAAAAGTTTGTGACATAAGAGATTCGAGAAGTCTCTAAAACTAAAGAAAGATTTCAAATGAATTGCAAAACAAATCAAAAAAAAAAATTCAATATGCAAAATCAATTGTATTAAAATCTTTTTGTAAGATGAGCAACAAAAAAAAAAAGCATGAGTTGAGAAAAAAAAGCATGAATAAAAAGTAAAAAATAAATACATAATCTAGATATTGAAACAAAGATTATCTGCTGTAAGAGAGAATGGTGAGGCCGAAAGTGAACTTTTCAAAAGAAGCAACAGCAGCAGCAGCAGCCGCCGCCGCCTTTGCATTAGCAACAGTTTTATTGTGTTTGACTTTTGTTTCGTTAAAGTTAAAACTTCTGTGAAATCAATGGACTCGACACTGACTGCTTGAGATTTGCTGGAGTCTTCTTAGAGTTAAAAAAAATATATAATAAAAAAATTCTTTGCTTCTTCTTCTTATTCTTATTGTAACTTTTCTTTGTTACTTCTGCTCGATTGCTTTTATTTCTTCTTATTTTTATTTTTTTTCCTTTTTTTTTTTCGTCTTCCCATAAAATTCTTTATTGTCTACGCTGACATATCAGCATACCAAAATCTTTTATACTCTACTTGGTATACAAATAATAACAACAACAACAACAACAACAACAACAACAACAAATAAGAGCCTAAAAATGATGATGCGGCAGTTAATGCTGATGATGGCGATGGTAGTAATGTTTGTTAAAGGAAGAGCAATTGCTTTTACCAAAAGGGGAGGCTCCTCGGTACATGTAAACTCACCAAAGTTGTGCTAAGCTAAGCTTTGCATTATATTTATTTTCATCAGTCTTTTAGATTTTGACAATTCGAACACTTTTTAATGTCAATTTTTTCTGCTTTTATTTTTTCCATCATACTCACTCACTCACTCACTCATGCATTCATTCATTCATTCCCTTCTTCTCCTTCATTTGCCACAAATGCCGCAAAAACTCAAAATATTCTTAACACAAGAGGAGAAAAAGAACAAGAATAAAAATCTAAGTAGAGTAGCAAAGTATTAAACTTTTGACATAGTGATGAAGAAGATCAAGATTTCGTAGAAATTTAAAATAATGCTCTCGTGGGTTTTTAATCCAATCCTATGGAGATTAAAAGTTTAATGAACTGCTTGCAATTATTTCATTTGTTGTACATTTTTCAATGTTGAGATGAAAGATTTTTTATTAAAAAAAAAAAAAAAAAACAAATTAATAAAATAATATAAAAAAATTATATAAATTAAAAATTTGTAGAAAGAAATATATATCTATATATAATAAAAAATAAATTAAAATTAATAAAAAAAAAAAATGAAAAAATTGAATAAAAATAATTTGTTGTTATTTTGGTATTAAAAAAAATCCTTTTAGTTCAAACTTCGCTTCACATGAACACACACACACACACACATGTAGCTGTGTACAAGTGATTCATTCTATGCAAAAAATAAAACCCAAATTTATTATATGCAAATTATCAATTTGTACACAAGTTTGCTTTATTTTGTATTTATTTTTTTAACTTTTTTTCTTTTTTTTTTTAGGAAAGAAGCAACGAAGCATTTAATGAAAACACAACAGCTACCAAAAACAATAACAGTTACGGCTACAGTAACAATAATAAGAAATTTGCATAAATTTAATAAAGCTTCAGTTTGATGGCAGCAGGAGGAACAGTATAAAAACCATTCAGGCACTCTCAGCCACTCACTCACTCACTCACTTAGTCAACCATTCGTACACTTTTTGTCTTCTTATTATCAGTGGAGCTGTATCTCTATCACTCTGGTAAGTTTTCTTTATTTTTATATATGAAGGCGGTTCGCGGCTTAATCGCTTCGTTGGTTGGCTTATCTCACTGTGGGCTGAGAAAACCAGCAAAATAATAAAAAAAAAAAAAAAATGAAATCCAAAAAAAGAGGAAACATTTGCTTGTAATTCTATACGAGTTATAAATAATTTGTGAATTTTTTTCTTTTTACTTTTGGTTGATTAATAATTAACACATTAAAATGAACACCATTTCTTATGTGACTTGAGAAGGAACGGGTTTTGTTAAATAAAAAAAAAATAAAAAAAATCAGAATCTTATAAAAAATCAAAAAAAAAAAAATCTTAATATAAAGAAGAATTCTAACAGACATTCTTTATTTAGTTCTTGTGTTCTAAACTTAATGGACTTTAAATGAGTGAAGATAACTTAGCCTTCTTGCTATACTGGTTGGTGGTGCAAAAAGAAAAATCTAACCTCCTTAAAATATTATTTCTTACGATCAACATAATCATTGCTCTTCATCACACTTGCACACACACGTACACTCGCACACACTCGCACACACATACACATTCAACACCTTCCGATATTAAACAAATTTTTTGTTTTGGCCTAGGAAGGCGTACTGGCATGCTGGGGCCACTTTACGCGGCTGGTTGCCGTTATAAAATATTTGAAAAGCCATTTATATTAACATACAACACCACTTAAAACAGCTTAAAAGCTGGCACCTAGGTTCGGCTTTTATAAGACTTTCTTACCAGCCACTTAACTTAATGTTACTGTTGCTGGTGCTAGTGGTTGGTGTTAGTGTTAGTGTTGTTGGTGTTATAATAAATCGACATTGTAAGCGAGTGTTAAGACATAAACAGCTTTTGGTTTTTGTTGTTTTTTGTTTCTATTTCTTTCACAACATGATTAGATGCGGGCCACAAGAATCTTGTGTTAGCATTGCTGCGTTCTCTGGTGCAGTGTTGTAGTTTGTAGACCAGGTTAGGCCTTGACTCCGTATACATCACTTGTTAACTTGTAAACTTACCGTTTGCTGTAAATACATATTTATACAATACATAATAAATTGCTTCTACTTTCTACCAGTACGTGGCTAAGCTTATAACTTTTAGTAAAAGCCGCTGCGCCGCTATTGCGAAACAATAATCATGGGTGGACTTGTTTCGGTTTTGTACGTATTGTAAATACATTTTTTCTAGAAGAATAGCATTAAAGTTCAAAATTCTAATCTCTATTATGGATTTTTACTAAAAAATTTAACTTTTCCGCGGGGATTAGAGGTTATTAAGTAACTGACAACGGATACAATATTCCGCTGGATATTTGTAGTTTTCACTGCAGTTTACTATTTAAATTGGTTAAAAAGCCACGCCCACAATCGACAAAAATCTATCTCTCTGCCATAAAAATGTAGCTATAAAGTTGAAATTTAGTACACATGTTTAAGATTATCCTATTAATAAATGTTGTTAAAAGTGGGCATGGTCGAATAACGGAAGCTCCCACAATTTACAGAAAACGGTATTCAGTGTAAAACTCGATTTGCAAGCTGATACATAATACATACACAAATAAAAGGCCACGCCCACCGTTTATTAATACATGTGAAAAGGATTTAGAATATGGGACTAAGACAAATTTCGTTCTTCTACTTCTTTTATCTCTAAGAAATAACCACCAGCGAAGTCCTAACATGTTTCCTATTCATTCAACTTTCAACTAATATTATTAAATATTATTATATATCCATTTCCAGCCAAGTAAAAGAATTCTTTGTCAAAAAAAGAAAAACCACAAAATTGAATTTCTTGATAGAATAATAAGCAGTTAAATTGAAACCAACTACAACTACTTAATAATACTATTTTCATGCTAAATAGTTTTCAACAGAAATAAAACGAAAAAACCAATACAACGAAACAAAACAAATTGAAAAAAATTCAAGGATTCCAAATGCGCAAAACTACAATACATACTTTTATAATGGAACACAAAGTATTAAATCAAGCGTAAATTTATCAAACGCGCATTTGTTCAAATAGCGAACAAAGACAATACAACAAGAAAATGTCACCGCGCTTTGAAAATTGTCACACATACCGCGTTAAAGGGAAAAAAAAAACCCCAATAATTCAAAGAGAGACGAAAAGAAAAGAATTCAATTGTTTTGCATTTAAATTGATGTACAAGTCTTTGTGCTTTCGTTTCCTTTTTCTTTTTAATAAAATATGAAGGTAGTTATAGGAACAATAAAAGAAGTTTTTTGGTAAATGAGTCAACTATTAAAAAATGCTGGTTGGTCTTGCGTTTCATATCAAACTTTAAAGCTATCAAATATCTCGCTCTACAAATGGGTAGTGAGTCGGATTTAAGAAAATATTACAAAACTACTTCTACGGACATCAGGAAAAAACCATTTTTAGTACGAAACCAACTTCTCTAGGAAAACGACCTTCAAGTTCTTACTTATTCATGATGGAAGAAACTCAACGAAGAAAACTGGATCTTATCAAAAAAGGAAAATTGTACATTCAATCCCCTAGAGATCGTTTCTCTTCTACCTCATAATGAATGTCACATAAAACACTGTTCCCTTAAGTATAATAAAAGAAAAGTTTGTTTAAAGCACACCTTTTAAATAACAATTAGTAAACGCCTCTCCTCCCCAAAAACAAACAAAATGGGAAAAAAGAATTCCGCCCCAAAACCGCGAATAAACAAATTCCACGCAAGCAAAGAAAAATACCGGATTAATGAATATTGTCAAACATTTCAAGTGAGACCGTAAAACACTATCAAAGGAAATCATCTTTAATAGAAAGAATATAAATGAAAACCGCACATTAGATGATACACAAACAAGCCACAAAGAAGGCGTTTCACAGGCTGCAATAAAAATATAAAAAGAAGAAGAAGAAGTGAAGTATAACTTGCCAGAGAGGAAGTGGAAGGAATTAACATGAAAAGAGAGAATGAAACAAGTATAAGGAACATAACTTTTATCATATCTTCACAAAGTTAGATACAAAGTTAAACAAGGAGTATACAAGTCTTGAAGTGGCGGGAAACGTTAGACAAATTTAAATGATTTAGTCCAAACAAACTGTCCGTATATGAAGAATTCTTCTGCTTTACATTGACATATATTTTATAGGCATGGCTTTGCCCTTCTTTCAAAAATAACTTATCTTATGATCTCACTTCAACGATTATTACATTTTTCATTGAATTTAGAAAGAGGGGCGCAAAAATTTTCAGATCGTTAGGAGCTATCGTTTCCGAGATATAAGGGTTCGAAGTTTTCTTATCAACAGACAGAATGATTTCCATACAGCGCCCATCTAATAGTTGAATGACTTCTTCTTATAGATGGATTGAATTCATGTTTGCATTAGATTTTTCTTTAAACTTTAGCTAAATTAAAATTGGCAAATTCTTGCAAAATATTGTTTTCATAAACACTTAGAAGTTTTTCATAACGCAAAAGGTAAATTTCGGCAAGATAGCTGCAATATGTTAATCATATAAAATGTTTTTTCTGTTTTGTTTGAAATAAAAGAAAAGAAGCTATAAATTGCTACATAGTGTTACAGCTACCACTGCCGTTGCCGCTACAATCAAGTTTTTAACTCTGTCCACTTTACGATAAATCGTTGATTGTTTCAACGGGAAAAGTACAATTTGAACATATGAGTTTCTAAATTACTGTTGGCGCTGATTAATCATTTAACAAGCCATTTTTCGATAATAAGATCATGATGAGAGAGGAACACACACCAACACCAACACCAACACCATACCAATCCGAATTTATACCATACTTTACCCTTTCACTACACCCCTCTTCATGCCTTACTTTCTATACCAAAAAAAAAAAAAATTTCGCACATTAATTCAGCTGTATAGTTATATAC
Source organism: Ornithomya chloropus (assembly GCA_963971445.1). Taxonomy (NCBI): domain Eukaryota; kingdom Metazoa; phylum Arthropoda; class Insecta; order Diptera; family Hippoboscidae; genus Ornithomya; species Ornithomya chloropus. The sequence goes on along the minus strand of OZ020530.1, from coordinate 14,308,327 downwards.
AAAGGAAAAAGAAAAAAAACGACACTGAGACAAAACTCACATACTTTTGTACATGCAGTTGTTTCTTTTCTTTTTTTTTTTTTTTTTGTATAAAACGGATACAAATGATTATGTGGTTGCGCTCGCGTTCGCTGCACAATGAAAATTAACTTTAAATGGAATTATTTCTTTCTTTGAATTGACTCTGAATAGATTCCGACTCTGACTCTGACCATTTGTACAATAATGCTGTTGTTACTCACATACCAACACACATAGTATATAAATGTTGTTGGTCTTATTCAGTCTTATGTGTTTGTGTGCTTTCTGCTGGGGTATTTATTTCACAACCTTTTTAAATGATATTAAACCCCTAACAAGGTTTTAAATAAAAAAAAAAAAAAAAAAAAAAGGGAAAGAAAAAAAATTAAATAAAAAACGTCTGCAACAAAAATCCAATTTGAGACTGATGTAGTTTTCCCATATACACATGTTTGTTGTTGTTGTTGTTGCGTTGTTATATATTACCATGAAGTGTGAGTGTGTTAACAAGAGTTCTCGACGCGACTTGTTGTTAATTTTAGTCGACATTTCAATGGTTTTAAACGTGTTTCTGGTTGGTTTCCTTTAAAGTTGAAATTTTTTTTCGACTTTATAGCACACATTTCATTTTGATGCCATGACAGACTGGTACCATTACTAACTAACTAACTAACTAACTAACTGACTGACTGACTGACTGGGTAAGTATATGGGTGAATGATCAAGCGTTCGTCTGCTATAAATTTAGGCATTAATTTAAAAACAATTATGTTGCAAACAATTGCGATTGAAGTTAGTCCCAGTTCTCTTTCAGCAACATTGACATTATTAACAACATAAGTTTTCATTAACATACTATCATGATTAGGGTAAAAAAACACAAAAAAAAAACAACTGAATTGACTAAAGTTTGAAATTTAATAAAAATGCTAGAGAATCTAGTTAAAGTTCATCGTGAATTATTAAAAAATAAAAAAAGATGTTTACACTTTAAAAGTGTTCCATAAACATTAAAGATAATCAAGTAAAATCTTCAAGAACCCTTATGTGATTAATACCGTTAAAAACAGCCAACAGCTGTCAATGTTGCAACGACCGCTTTTATTCTCTGTATATTATGAAAAATGCAAATTTTGACCCTGATAGCGTAAATTCACTTAACAATCATCTTATTATTCAATAGAAATGCGAATTTCAATAGTTTTTGTAAAGAATTTTCTTTTCGGTTCGCTTAGGAAGAAATTTTTTTCCACAGAAGTAGCATTTTTAATAGGAGGGGAGAGAGAGAGAGACGGAATATATGTAAAGTGCTTAAATACAAAATAATACCAGCTCGATGTTTGTGTCAACGCGAGATAAAGTATAATCTGATACGAGTGTTTTTGGCAAAGGACAATTCGGAGACACGAAGGTTACACCCATTTTGTTTTGAAAAGAAATGACATCTGCGGTAAAGTAACCAAGCAAGCCACACCTATTTCCTTGTTGAATATTTTACTTTATTCTCCATTTGAACTTTTCTTGCTTTTTCTAACAATTATTTTCAGATAAATAATCTTCAGCACGGTATTCAATACGTAGTGTAAGAAAAGCTTGAAAAAACTGAATTCTTTTGTAAAAATAACAATATTATCCAGACATTTATATAAACATTAACAACCAGGCAAACAAAACCAAAAGCACAAAATCAAATCGTAAAAATTGTACTTGTAAAGAAATTAAAGGCAATGGTACAATATTATATGCAGCAGTCAGCTGTAAGGTGGGGTTTAATTACGTTTAACTTAAAATTAATAATAAGTTAACGGAGGGAAATGGTTGGTGGTCGTTCTAGCAAATTAACAGATATGAAAATTTAATTTAAGTACTGGAACTGAGACACATAAAGCCTAAAAGATGTGTCCTCCGCTGAAACGTTTTAACAGGACTACTCGGCTTTCTCAGTAGCATAAATTGTGAAGCTAAGAAGTGTAGGGCATTAAATGGTCGAACTTTGACCGATTTATAACATTTTTACTTGTTTTTTGTGTGTGTTAATTTACTGGCATTTAATAAAAAAAATTCTTCTTCTTACTACAGATATTTTATAAAACAAAAACAAAAAGCGAAATTCTCTAGAACAACCAGCATTTGAATGATCAATCGATCGATCAATGTTACAATAGAACCGCTAGCCAAACTCATTCACTCTCTCGCTTATATCCTCATAAATAACTAACTAATAGATCTTCCGACGTCTTATAACATTTACTATAAAGTATTTATATACGTTTGTATGTATGTAGAATATGTATTGTAATGGGCATCTAACAAGGAAGGTGATATAAATGGTACGTAATGTTTAATGTTTTGTTGCTGCTGTGTATAGTTCTTCCTCAACCAGCAAGCAACACATTCAAACCAACCATCTAACCAACCAACTATCCTTGGTAACCATAACAATAACAATAACAATAACAATAACAACAACAACCTGTACCACTGACGTTGTTGACGGTGAGATGCCGATGTGGAGATGCCCCGACTGTCAGTGTTGCGCTAATAAGCAATTGCTAAATTGGGTTCGCGTGAGTAATCTTGCGCTTGATGTTCGTGCGATCAATGTGTTGTGAACCGCACACAATACAATATACACGCACAATAGCACCAACAATAACAACAACAATAATCATTTATAAGAAATTGTTAGCAAGTGCTTCACACACACTCACACGCACATACATCCATACACTCGCTATAATCGGCAAGCCAAGAAAACATTTAAGGCGGAGTTGTAGCAGCCAACAACACTCTCCACTAGCACCACCAGCACACTCCATCCCACCACTGCCATCATCAACCATGATCAACGTTTGAGGCTTTTAATAATAATAATAATAATGATAGCAACAACAACAAAAACAACAACAAAAACAACAAAAAGAAGACGACGAACGACATCATCATCATTGCGGTCATCATCACGATTATCATATTGCTGTTGGCAGTCAGCAACTCAATACCAAATGTTCTGGTAACAATCATCAACATCAACAATAGCAACAAAAACAAAATTGCAACAATAAATGAACACCGATTACTTGAAACATTGGTCAGTGATGAGAATTTATAAAAAATTAAAAATAAGAAGAAGAAAAAGAAGACGAGGAATAAAATTCCATTTTAAGAATTCCTGATTTAACTGAAATCTAAACACTGGTTTTAGAGGATATGGAAGGTTTAGGTGACAACGACGAATCACTTGGAAACTAAGAAGCTAGGGCTTTATGGTGATCCCCTTAAGCGGTATTAAGCCCTAACCGCATCACACTTTTTTCGTTGATTATTGGACAAGACTTCCTCTGCACACTTTATATTTTTCTCGCCTAATTTTTGATAATTTCAAATGTTTAAGTAACGTCGAAAAAAGAAAAAAGCAAATAAAACTAAAAATTTAGCTAAGGCCTAATCTTAAATACCTTCCACATCTACTTTCAAACAGTGGGCGTGGCAGGTACATGATTTCGCCCTCCAATAGCGTATGTATTATGTGTCAGCTTTCAAGTTGAGTAGTTTAAGTGTTTTTTTGTAAATAGTGGATGTGTCTGTTGTTAAACCACGCCCATCTCTAAACGAGATAATTATAAATTTGCATACTAAATATATATATAGATTTTTGTCGATTGAGGGCGTGGCTCTAAATTGACTTTATTTAATTGATTTTGAATGTCAAGAACAGACTGACACCCGGACATACATGCCTAGTTCGACTCAGTTATTGATGCTGATCAATGCTTTGTAGGGTGTCTGAAACCTGCAAATAGAATGACAAACTTAGTATACCTATCCGATGTGGAGAGTATAAAAATAACAACAACAACGTGTTGTTCATTATTTACGTCACAAAAACCTCTTACACTGAACTCTACACTGAGTTCGTCTTTGTCTGCTTATCAGCATAAATTTTTACGCGAATACTATAAACTTGATCATAATTCTGATGGATATTGCATTGAACGATGTTTCCATGTTGCTGTTGTTATTGTTGTTATTGTTACAGTTGTTCTTGAACTTGTTTTCCAAGGTAATTTCTGAGCGCTATAATTTAATTTCGTTCATTCTTCGGTTTCCTTCTTATTTCATAATAAATTTTTTTTTATGCTGGTGCTGGTGCTGGTGCTGGTGCTGGTGCTGGCTGCTGCTGCTTGCCATGACACTGCACAAGTGTTGCTGTTGCCAATATTTTGCGGTTGTTTGATTGTGAAGAGTAGACTGCGTAATGTTTAGCTTGAGTAGAGATCTACTGAAATGTCTGTGGAGTGGATACGTTTTGTTTTCTTTTTTTTGTTCAACTTTTATTGTTTTTTTTTTTGTATTTTTGTATTTTTCTCGTTTTGTTGAATTCCTTTTAACACTTTTGTGGCATGCAATTTGTTGAAATTAACTTTAATTGCAATTTGGGGTGTTGTGGTGTGTTGTGAGTGCAACTCCTCTGTGATCGTTGTTCTCGTTGCTTAGCTCGCATTCAACACGCACTTGCTGCAAGTTATTTTAAATGTATAGTTTTTTTTCTTCATTTTGTAACTTTTTATTGGCATCTGGACAAGTTGATGACATATCATTAGATGCCCTTTGCGCAAGTTTTTTTATTTCTGGTTTTTAAATTTTTTTCTTTTTGCTTTTGTCGTTTTATTATAATTTATGTACGAACGGCTATTTTTCAATTCTAACACCTCAAGTGTTAAGACAAAAGCACAACTTGTTTTATTGCATGCATTATATCAGCATTGGTCAAGATAATGTTTATAGAGGGTCATTATATATAAAAAAAAAAACACTAAATTTCTATGAAAAAGAAAAGGACGGTTACTAGGAAAACTTTGAACGCTTGTATCTCGGAAACGGTAGCTCCTAGCAATCTGAAAATTTTTGCGCTAAATGCATTGAAGAATGTAATAATCGTTGAAGCATGGTCATAGGATAAGTTATTTAAAAAAAAAGAATACTTTGTAAAATGAGTTATAATAATAAGAAAGGCAAAGTCATGCCCATAAAATATATGTCAATGTAAAGCAGAAGAATTTTCCATATACGGACAGTTTGTTTGGACTAAATCCGTTTAGCAGTTCAAAAGTTATAGGCTATGGAACATGGACATTTGGAAAAAATAAATTCTCACAAATAGTAAAAACAACAACCATACCAAAAATAAGGTCATATTGTTTTGTTTATAACTTTCCAACCACAACTCTGATTTTGGTCAAATATGTTTTAAGCATTTGGAAATTTTTGTAGCTTTTCGTATATTCACATTTTATGGGCGTGGCATTGCTTATTTGCTTAAAAAAATACTTTTTGTAACATACATGTTGTTTATTAACTAAATGGGTGGTGCCACGCCCATAAAATATATTTAGTTTGAAAGCTGAATTAATTTACAAATTTCCCTAAAAAATTTGAGCCAAATCCGTCCAGCCGTTTCCAAGTTATAAGACGTTAAAAATTATGTTAAATCGCCATTTGCTTACTGAGCAATTCTGAGCGCCTGGTATTTTTCTCACATTTTCATGTTTGTTTTGTGATTTTTAAAATTACGACCGCAAGAATGAATGTAAATTTGTTTGGCTTATAACTAGAAAAGTACTGGTCCGATTTTGGTCAAATTTTTTGTATAAAAATTGACAAAAACTTTATCTATCGATCGGCATAAAAATTTTTATAAATTTTTTTTTTCAGAAAAAAAACTTTTATTGAAATATGTCAAGAATTGAGGATTTTTGTCATATAATGATGTTGTGTTGATGCGCCAAGAAATCACTTCTTTCGCTACAATACAAAGTTTGAACAATTTTTACCTTGTATTGTAAAAAAGTTTTTGTACCTTATAAAGTAAGTGTATCTTCTAAATACCTTCACAAATACTTTATAGATAATATCTTTTCACATATACACACATACACAAAACCGAAAAAGCTTAATATTACTTTCTCTCACATTTAGCCATGACCTAAACCCTACAAACTTAAACTTCATCACTTGACACTGTGTTTAGGTTTCTGCAAACATAACAAAGTAAGAAGCACGACACAAGCAAACACTCACTCACTCACTCACTTTAACAAACACAAGCATCCACTAAAGAAATTACTCTCACTTTCACATTTCTACAACATTTACAAACAATGCCTAAAAGTATGCTTAAGTAAAAAAAAATTGCCACAAAGCATTTAAAAAGAAAATCTTTCACAAAAAAAAGTAGGATTCTGTAAAATGGTTAACACATTAAGTGATGTAGTATGTAAGTGAGTGGTAATTAAAGTATTTAAAAAAAAAATTATCTAATTTCAATAGAGTCTTAATGATAAACAATAATTGTATCTGTATGGACGTAAGGACAAAAGCTTTAAATGCATTTCAACAGCATGCTTATATGACACGAAAGATAAATGATTTAAATGATTCTGCTTTTTCTTCTTTTTATACCCTTATCCACATATGATGGGCGGTATACTAAGTTTGTTGTTCCGTTTGCAACACTCAGAAAAAGGCGTCAGAGTTACTACAAAGTAACATAGGGGTGTGGTTGGATATAAGTCACGTCCACAATCGACAAAAAACTCAGTGTCTACAATAAAAATTTAGTTGTTCGTAGAAATCCAAATGAAAGTAAAACAATTTCCTGTGGCAACAACAGTACAATATTTTTCCATATGTACATAAATATAGATATATATTGTGTACGCTTTTACAATATTTTTCTACTGTTTTTAATCACAGTAATTGAAATTTTGTTAACACAACAATCTATTATAGGTTATGACGTTGACCAACTGGCCGTGATGGTATGTATGTACAAAATATGAGCAGGACCGTTAGGTGGTATATGATATGTATGTATGATTTCAGTAGAAGTAATAATTATAAAATGTACACATATGTACACACACTATATATATTCTAATAACATAGAATGCAAATAGATTCAATAAATTGCCTACATGCCGCAACAGAAAGGTTTTCCACAGTCGAAATGTATATGTGTTTGTGTGTGTGTGCATATAGTAGGTTGTGGTTGGTCAAATGGACTATTTAACAATTTACCATGTAATATTTAACAAGGAGTATATATATGAACATGTTTTCCGAGCATATATTAGGAAAACTCCCTCGATGAGCATGCAATCGAATTGAAAACAAGGGAAACTTCTAAGCTTAGGTTTACTTTTGAAGACCCTTTATATGAAAATGAGATTATATAATATCGATTAACGGCGTGGATTAAGTATAAAAAATATAAAAATTAAATTTTGTTCCAAATAAATTTTTTTTTTTTTTAATTTCGGGCATAATTGTTACATCATTTACATTAATTTGAATTAATTTTTGAATTTAATTAATTTTTCCTACTCTAAGTTTCAACTGGACAGCCGGATGGACAACACATAATCGCCTTGTAGTTATACTTCAAAATACTTGTCGTTGTATTAGCTCTGAAATATTGTTTATTAACGTATAGCATTTTACGGGTATGCCAGTTCTTTAGACTGCAACAAATTTTCTTATTTTCTATGTCAACTGTCACTGCTGATTAATACACAACATTGGTGACACAATGTCATAATTTGTTTGGGTACAAGATTAGGTGGAATTAATACATTTTATATCAATCACGCCAACACGTATAAGGTACGATTTTGACCTACTTTGTTGCACATACACACACGCATACATGTACACGTGACAATTAAATGCACTAAAATATTCATAAAATATTTACACACATAAAAAGAGAGAAAGGAATGGAGAGAGAGGAAGACAGAGCCATGTTATGGGAAAATATAAAAACCAACAATAATAATAATAATAACTGTAGTATAATATTATTGGTGGACTGCTGAAGAAGAAGAAGAAGATTGAATAATAAAAAGAAGAAGAAGTAGACCGAAAAATAGAAGATCGGAGAAGGTCGAAGAACAAGAAATTCTACATAAAAGAAAATCGAGGAAGAAAAGAAGAAGAAGAATTTTGATGAAAAGAACGATCAATGAAGAAGAAAATAAAGTACAACTTAAAAAAAAATTATGAAAAAGGACGAAGGACAGAAAGTTGAAGAAGAAGAATGTCGAAGAAAGAGAAGAGAAATGAAGAAGAAGAAAGAAAAAGACGAAACAAATCCTCAATTTAAACGAGAATTTTTATTTAATGTGTGTCCATTGGCCTCTAGCTTCCTTTTGAAATTGTCCAGTCCTCTACAAAGTATCATATTTCACACACAACTTGTACATTATTTACATCTTGACTTTTGCTTGTGTAACACAAACGTTAGCCTTCTTATTGGTTTGTATAATATTGTATATTGGCATGTACAGTTAGTGTGTGTGTGTAATCTGAGGTTAATTTAATCACAAGTCAATTTCATGTGGACAATATATATAAAAGACGGCTTGCATTTGTATTGGAGAAGCTATCCCCACCCAAACCCTTTGAGCCATTAATTGTTTACAATTGCAAAACCTCATAAACACACTTAGCCAAACGCGTCCATTAATTTACATTTTGTATGCACAAATAGATAGGCAGCCAAACACTTTTGCCTATGTTGTACATACCCCGGTATAGACAGTATGTATGTAAACGTTTTCATACGTAAAAGTTGGTTGTTTATTATTTAAGCATTAAAGTTTCTCTGGTAGTAATCCCTTGTGGTCTCTATCGTACACGCTCATACAGTAGGTACAGTGCACCAAGCGATTTTCAATGTTTCAATAGCAAGGGCTAATATGCTTATGTGCCTATAAATTGATTGATATGGGATTTCGGTTTTGTTAGTTAACTTGGGCAATAACAACAACTAAAGCGCTTAACATACCCACCATACTACAAGTATATACACCCATGGGGAAGGTTGCTTGCTTGCCTGCTTGCTTGGTTGGGGCTAGTGTAGGATTTTGGTGTTTTAACACGCATAGAATAAAACGAGCCACTACTACCGCAGACAGTTGTTTATCTATTATCGATGCACAACTGTGCTCGCACAATGTACATTAATTGCTATTCAAATATTTATGATTTGAAATTGCCGTTATGGAGTAATTGAAACATACTTTTGTAATAAAGAATTGATTCATGCTACGATATGACAAGCCACGCCCACAATAATAAATAACTGTTAGCAACAAAATTTGGTAACTTTATGAAGAATATACATGAAAGAGATTTAATGCAAGCCCAACATCTCTCTTATAGCTAAAATGTCTGTACGTCTGTCTGCTTTTATTAAGAATTTCTTCATTTTCGTATGGTCTGTCAAACATATCGTAGTACAGAACATAGCATTGTTTAGTGCCCTTTTTTAAATTTCCAATATTTGTTGTTGTAAAAATGACACAACACCAGTGGTTTGATATTGAAAATGTTTTATAAACGAAAAAAAAAAAAGAAAATGATTTCTTTTTATTCTCATCATTATTAAATACAATATAATGATCATACTTACAAGATAACTAGCGCATCGCCAACTTAACAAGATAGGTTGGGTTGGGTTGGGTTGGGTTGGGTTGAGCAACCTTTTTAATCATTATACGGAAACTCATATAAAAGTGGGGAAGGACACAAAACTACATAAATTCATCCATTTAATACACAATTGTTTGGTTCTGGAACTATCTTTACTTCAGCAAACTTTTTTCCATTATTATCGATTCTTCTTACAGTTGTTGCTGCTGCTAAGCTGTTGCTGCTATGTTTCTTTTATGAAATCGATTGTTCGTGTAGATGGCTTGTTATATGTCAGTGGTAATTTTAAAGTTTGACAGCTTACATGTGCCATTTTAGTGGCGCTTAGAATTCGCAATTGTATGCTCCCTGAGCTGATTATTAGTGGAAACATACACACATACATGCATACATTCATAGCGCTACAGATGTACAGTCGTCACTGGCGCATGATTAAAAAGCCATACAATCAATTGAAATGAAGTTTCATTCAGTCCATAAATAGTTGGGTTTGTGGTTTTTTTCTCTGCTTTTACTTTTCACATACACACACAGAGACCAGTGGAGATATGTGTATGTATTTAAGATAGCAGCAGCTAATAGTATAGTTCCAAAAGTACTCAGATACCCTTGGTATGCTTGTAATGCATGATTGGCAGACATTCAAAGAGAAAGAGTTGGTTTTTAGTTGCGGTGTGTGTGCATATGTGTGCTGTAATGCTGTAGACTGACGTTCTACGTTCTTGTCTGCACTGTATGTGTAGAGAAATAATGATGACAGTCAGAACAATAAACAACAATTGAAAGTCAAGTGTGCTTTGTGTGTAAGTGTATGTCTGGTTGGAAGTTTGGAAATTTATGAAATATTTGAAAGAGTTTTATATGAAAGTCAAAGGTTTGAATGGTTTTTAGGAAATTGTTAAAAATTACTTATATATCATTTATTATTACTTATTATTACTGTTCTAAGATACTTTGAATCTTCCATTGAAGTCTCAGATTTTTTATTCGGACAAAAAAAGGAAATTGATTTTAATGATGAATGATACTACAACCCAGATCTTTTAGATAAAAGGAAATGATGGACATAAGTGGAGGATGGACGGCCTAGAGGCTCATTCACCTTGCGCCCTTTCTTAAGAAACTTAATTTAATATCATCACAGAAACTGTCACAGTGGTCCGATCAAACTTAAACCTGCATTTTTGAATTGTGTTGATCTTTCTCTATCGATTGACATTAAATTTGATTTCAATTTTCTAAATTTTTGTAATTCTTTATGAAAAACATTCGCAAAATTTGCAAATTTTTAACAAAATGTAAATTTTTTATTACATCAAGAAAAACTAAAAGTTATACCCTTTCGTATGACACCATTTTGATGTAAATCATTGCAGCCGTTCTCGAGTAATAAGGTTATAAAGAATACGACGATTCACACAAGTTTTTGGGAAAATATTGTTTAGAATACATTGCTTATAAATGTACCAATTTTTGCCCTGCTATAGCCTTTGGAACAAAATGTGGCAAAAACATAAAAATCGTCCAATTTCACTCAAACTTGTCAGGAAATACGGTTTCATAAGAGGCTTTCCATGGTAGTTTGAAATTATCACAGAAGATGTGTCAATAGCCTGAACAAAGTCAAGCTTCATAATCGTTTAAATTTATATATAAGAAAATTGTACAATGAAGAATAAATCGTTTGTTCGTGTATTTTTATTATTAATGTTAACTTAAGCTGAACATTTAATGTCTACTGAATAAAGAATTGAGCAATGAAAGCAAAAGTTTTTCTTGCAACATTTTATAGATTTTCCTTTCAGAGACATTCAAAACATACATAGCAACAAAAGCAAAAGTGTTTTGTTTTCCATTTTATTCATTTGCTTGATCGTTGGTTGTGTTGTTCATTGTTTTCAATTCCATGAAGGTGTGATATTTTTGTAAAGCTTAAAGTGCATCATCGTGTTATGCTAACGAATTGTTTAGGAATATATTTATTTAGACAAGAATAAAGAACAACAACAACAACAACAACAGCGACAGTATTATATGAAACTTTTCAACTCTAGGGAATAAAATGTTAAATAATGCATAAATTTTAGTTGAATTTCACTTCTTCGTCGCTCGACAACAACATCGTGTGCCCGGTGTCTGGTTTTGTTTTCGTTGATGCATATTTTAAGCATAAATAAACCATTTACATATAGAGAAGAAGAGAAGACGTGGTTATCCGAAAAAAAAGAAGAAAAAACACACATTTGAGGAGGGGTGTAATATGGGTTACATATACACAGGTTGGGGTTTTTTGTGTGCGTGTGTTTATATGCCACATATATATTTTTTTGAAAGTTATTGACACCTACTCGTGATCATGGCGATTATTGTTTAACAGAAAAACCAAAATACAAAGCCTGTGAAACATCATACTCATACATACTCTCACTATCCTTTTTTATCCCCCTTCCGCCCACCACCCCACCACCTTACTCAGCCTATTCACTATTCACTATTATGTTGCTGTGGGTAGATTGTTAGGTGTTATTGTACAATCAACTGTATAGGCAAGGTGTGTATGCTTAGATGTGTTGTTTGTATGTCTTGTACACACGCCTGTGTATAACTTTTTCTTATGAATGCCTTCAAAATCGTGCTACATGCATTTAGGCACAAGTCGTGTTCAAAAAAATTTTGTTTAGCTTTTTTTTTTTTCGTTTTTCCTTTTTCAGCTTGTATTCCTCTCCGTTGTT